>VWYH01001488.1:0-240594 GCA_013399365.1 Pampusana beccarii
GTTTGTTTGTTTTTGGGTGGGGGTGTGTATCTATGTTTTGTTTTCTTAAAAATGAATCTTATTGGGCTAGATGTTAGGAGGCATGCCTGGATGACATTTTACATGTCTTTAAGCACACACTGCCCTGGGGCAAAGCTAATTTCTACTATTGGAGGATTTATTCTAGTTAATTTTTAGTTACATACATGGATGCATTGAAAAATGATTTGTTGCTGTCAATTATTAGTCTTGATGGTTATTTCAATATAAGTAGTAAAATTATTTAAGAAATTATTCAATACTTAGAGTTGGAAAGAGAGTTATTGCCTCAGAAAGTTATCCTATCCCACTGTGTTATACTCTCATTGACTTTTGCAAAGTATTGTGCTGCGTGTTCTTTACCACTGTAGAACTTATCTACAGACAGCTCAAAGATTGTCTGTACCAGTGAATAAAGCAGAATAATGTATGTGCACAGGCTAATTTCTTGTGTGCATGTAAATGGAGCAAAATATTTCAGAAGTATATATATGTAGTCATTATAATACTTACTATAATATCGTATTTATTAAAGAAATCTCTGGTATTTTAAATACACACAACGTTTGGCCACCTGCATTGCAGGAAGTGTTGAGAAAACAGGAAATATTTAGGAGAATTACGTTAATTCAAGTCTGTTCCAGGTAAAAATCAGGGACTTAGTCAATGCTTAGTCAATGGAAAATTATAAAGCATTATGGTTTTAAAGCGTTAGTGCTGGAGTAAGTAGAAGAATGAGTAATTTAGTTTTAGGTGTCTTTGCTCACTGTACAGTATGAAACAATATTAAATGAACAAATGAACAAACAGGATCATAAATGTGTCTGAAAATTGCCATTCATATTTTTTGGATGAATGTCCATTTTTCGGAATTAATTCTTAGGCATCCCAATGGATGAAAAATCAGTGGAGAACACCTGAGGAATGCAATGATTAGAAAGTAGGTTACATGATTCTTGAATACTTAGTGAAAACAGTTGAATTAGTATGGTCAAAAATATACAGTGCTATTGAGATGTATATTAGAATGGCATAACTACTCTTGATGTCCAAACTCAGAAACAAGGTTGGAAAAAAGAGAAACAGATTGGGAAGAAAAAAAAAAAAAATAAATCTTTCCTACAATGAGTGTTTTGGCTGATTTAGCTTATTGAGGTGAAGTTCAAGAAGCAACGTTACCCTCAGCTGTCAGAATACAATCTTTGTTGGACAGAAATTACTTCATTCAAGGAAAGACATGCATGAATCTGTTCCTCAGTAGTTGATACTGGATACATTCAGAAAAAAAAAAAAGGTGCGAATTTTAATAGTAATATTAAAATTTAATTTTAAAAGATGAATAGAATAATTTTAAAGGACAACCAACATTCTCAATAGCTGGATAAGAGATCATAAATTAAAGTGAAATACCTTCCCAATATATGTTCTGCTTTAGATATACACATTCATTATAAGACATACTGCTCAATGGACCACATTAGCTAAGAATTGTAAATGGTTCCTTCTAGTTCTTCTTTGAAATCCTATGTAATTATTAATCTTGTTCTAGTACCCAATCCTTTATATATTTAGTGTAATATTTTGCTTTTACGTACAGCAATGCCATATGTCAACACAGAGTGAAAGTATGGACAGAGTGGAGATTTTCCAAGTTGTCAAAAGCTTATTGTTGTTCTTAAAGTTATGCCATTAACAGATGTATGCTTAGTGAAAAGTAAGCTTCCCAAATACCTCAATTCTGTGAAAATTATTTTCACTGTAACATGCTGACATCCAGTAACTGTATAAAACCAAAACCCAACAGAAATATCTGATATTTTTCTTACAGATCACAGTTTTTAATTAGGTTTAAGCATTCAAATTTTTGTTATCATACTGACATTTAGCAGATTAAATCCCTCTGTTGGAGGTGTCTACTTCAGAGCAATCTTTGTTTCCACATTGTGAAAAAGACACTCCATTCCTAATAATTTGTTTTTTCCCCAGATTTACCACAAAACTAAGAGTTATTTACAATAATATTATTACCTTTGTGCGAGACGTCTGGATAGTTGATGGCATTGTTTTCTGTTTCATTAATGTCATAGAAGTATTCTTATGTTACTTCAAAATATATTAATATTTACCTTTAATATTTATATTTATTAGAAGAGCAAACGTAGATAAATAGATTAATGTATATTAATAAAACAAAAATTAATCTTTTTTTTTTTTTTTATTTTAGAAACGTTGCCTAGAAGCAACTGTAGTAGACATTCACTTCAATTTACTGCATCAGCCATTTGCAGATCCTGAGTAACATTTGTAGATCTCTAGTAACATTTTAAGGTTAATCAAGCAATATGCCTTATAGGTTGTTTTTGTTTTTGTTTTTTTTTCTGGTTGGTTGGGGGTTTTATTGTTGTTTTGGTTGGGTTTTGTTTTGGTTTTAATGTACCTGGCAGATTTTTTTAAAAATATTTTCAGTTTATTGTAATTTTTCCTAGCATGTCACTTTGTTCAAAAGAAAATGTTATTGTAAAGGTGTAGATGAAACATATTCATTAAATATTTTTCATTTGAAATACCGAAACAATGTGTTTCAAGCAGAGAAGTCCAAAACTCTGCAGAGTTTTGTGGGTTTGTTTGGGATTTTTTTCTCCCTTTTGGTTTTAGGCTAGCTAAAAATAAAGCCCTATAAAAACTTTTTTCCACTTTAAATAATAGCAGCTAATGATCTATAGTATTTTTTTTTTGAAAACTGAAATTACGTTACTGTATAATAAGACTATGAGGAAGTTTCCAATAAAATGTATTATTGGAAAATATTAGTTTGACAAACCTAAAATATTTCATCCAGAGGAACTATGTGGAAAAATTTTCCAGTCCAAAGCTTTGGAACAAAGTTTTGACTGAAAGCCTAGACCCTAGAAACATCACATCTCTCTTTATTTTTTCCTGAATTTTCTCTTCAAAGGAAGTTTGGAGGTTCTGACTTGTAACAGCATAGAGCTGTATAAATATATATAACTTACCACAGCCTTATAGTATTTTAGGTCACATTTATAGCAGCAATTTTGTGGTTCATTTAGTAGCAAGGTGGTAGATTTACTGCACTGGCTTCCTGTACATTTCAGGTAAGTATTTGCAATCATGACTTTTATTGTGTTGTGTTTGGGTGTGGGGTTTTTGTGTGTGTGTGTGTGTGTGTGTGTTTGGTTTTTTGTTGTTTGGTTTGGCTTTCGTGTGTGTGTTGTTTGGTTTCTGTTTGGTTTGTTAGTTTATTTGGGGGTTTTTTTGTGTGTTTTCCCCAGATTTGGAACAATAACTTCAGGCTGCAGTAACAATTAGGAATATTAAGCAGCGAAAATTGTTTACTAGTTTTTTGAGTTAGCTGTTGTACCAACCAAACTTATTTCCTGGCATTGAAAAAGAATTTGTGATGGGAATAACTGTAGTTTTCAAACTCACAGTATCATTTTGAACAAAGTTATATATGGACTTATCAAGGCAGAGCAGAAAAGCAGGAGAGGAAAAAAAAAAAGTAGTATAGACATCCCTGTCATCATTTCTCTAGCAGTCAAATAGATCAAGCGTCCCTGAATAACTGAGTTCTTGAATTATTAAAGCATCTTCTTACTTTCCTTAAGAAGAAGACGAGAGACTTACTTTAAAAAGAGATATTAAATTTGAAGTGGTGGTTCTTAACGTCTTTTGTTCAATACATTAATCTGATTTACTGATATTCATTCTTCCTACTATAGCATGTTATCTCACTTAAACTACGTACATAGAAAATTACCTTCTTTAAAAATGTTTAAATTCTAAACCCCTCTGATTTCAATCGTCTCCATGTCTGCCCAGGAGATTCATCTCCCTTGGTCTCCCCTATACTTAGAGAAGTGGAAAGTCCATACCAGAGGGCGATTTGTGTACTCCAATTTGTCTTCTAAAAGAATGTCTCACATTTTGCTACTAGTAGGAAGAGCCTCAGGAAACCAGCTTAAAATTAGCCTTTTTGAACAACCCATCACAAGCATAGACCAGGTTATCAAAGGGACTCAGGCAATTGACAGACCGATTTTAGTCAAATTTAGTTATTGAAACGCTTTTAACTGTCTTTAAAGTGTTTCACATCTTACCATGAAAAATTCTTGAATGGAACAGCTAGTGAACCAGGAGGTTTGTTTAAGCAATGTTTCACTCAGCTTGCATGTTGGCCTGTGAAATGAATTTAGTATAATAAAATAAAAGTTCTCAGCCTTTATTCATCCAGGAAAGGCATCTTCAGCAACCTTGATATTTGTGTATTCACAGCAGGCCACATCTATTGTTTTGGTATCGTACTAGTTAAGATTTGTTTAATCTCTCCGGGAGTGATACAGAAGAGAATAAACAAAATAAGCAGCAAACACACATATTTTTTATCGACTAATGTGAGCTAAACTTTTCTTTTATCCTAAGGTTAGTGTTTGAATATTGCTTTTACAGATTTTGGTTTAGCTTTCATACATATGGATCACAATGATGACATATGACTTCTGTTGAAAATATGGTTAAAAAAAAAATAAAGAAAACCCAAGGAAGAGTCTGTGTTGCTTCTTTGACAGCAAGCACTGAACTGAATGCAAAATAACCTCCCATCTCTAAAGCAAGCAGGAGATTTAAAATATATGTATTTAATGTAACATACAGAATGTAGTGAATATGTGTATGTCAGTAAACATTGCCCCATACCAGTGATGTGAGGATAATATAAAATATTCTAGTATTATATATCATGTTAAATAAAGTAAAATTCCCACTCAGTAAGATGTGGAAAATAAAGCCGTGCATATCTGTGTCATGTGAGTCAAAAATTCTATGAAACCATTGAACAAATATGTAAATATGGACGACAGTGTTATAGCTTAATACATTTTCTAAAATGTCTGGAACATATAGTAATAAAAGTATTTGTTAGAAGTTTTAAGTTTCAGCAAAAGTAGGCTGACAGCAGCAGTACAGTTTTGCACCAATTTGTTTTAAAAAAAGAAGAGAGAAAAAGAGAAAAGAAAACAGAACAAAAAACAGACCCCACAGATAAAATATAGCAAAATATGTGTCAACAGAATTGATTTGGGATATTTTTTATTTACGTAGGACATGTCTGTAGTCAATGATATTGCCATGCTGTGGACTCATGGTAATTTTCTTACTGGAAAAAAAAAAAAAACAAAAACCAAAAAATGTTCCTTTAATTAACCTTATGCTGACATAGACAGTGATTAGTAATAGACACAGGCAGTAGAGTCTGAGGAGAGAAAACAGAGGGCCACAGAATGGATCGCAGCTCTGCACCATTTCATTTGTGATTGCTGCAGACAGCACCTAAAATTCAATCAATCATTTACAGTAATGTAGGCAGGAGATGACCCCCCTGATGTCACTGGGTTGTGCTGGTTTAAAGATTGTGCAAGTGGTGGTAAATGACTTTGTATGGCATTAAACAGACCCAGCATTATAATAGAGGATTTCTGAACACTTAGATGATATTGAGTTATAATGATATATAGCAGCACCCAACAGCCAGTTACAGATATCTAGAGGAAAGAACATGAATGGGCTAAACGTGAAGTGACACTTCCCAGGAATACAGACCTACATTTCAGGGTGCAGGATCTTTTTCAATCAGAGGTGGTATTTCTGTATTTAATAGTCGCTAATGTATTTTTTCTCCAGGGATTTGTCAACTCACTTTTTCAGACCATGTGAACTTCAGTATGCAGAACATCCTGTAGCAAACATCACTACACATTGGGAATAGGTAACTTAGGCACCTGTCTTCTCTTTACTTTGAACCTCTTGACTCATGGTTTCACCTGTTGCTTCATCTTTTTTTAAGAGAAGAGAGAGTGAGCATTTATTCCTTAAAGATCCCTACTAAGGAAAGCAAAACAAAGGGAATTCAAACAATAGAGAGAATAGAGAAAAATGTAATGAAACTGTTAAAGAAAACAGATGTAAATTTCATGTAGGGCCTTATACAGATGTTGAAATATCACAGTTCTCATTCTTGGCAATTTAAATAGCCTTGTGCAGAATATAATTGTGAATGCAATTTTCTAAGAATGAGACTGAAAATTAACTTAATTGAACTCAGGTTAAATTACTTCAACCGAGATTAGATGGATGTTGATTAACAAAGTCAAATGCCAAGTCAATTAAAGTAATTCAACCTTAACAAGAAAACATTTGTGACATATTTATTGACATAAAATCTCTTGAAACAAGATTACAAGTGTAGCTTTGACAATACTGAGTTCAGGTATGTTCAAGTCATTATACGAGCAGGATTTACTGACAAAAAATATAGACCTTAAAACTAAGTTTCCCTTAGTTTTCGTAAGGTTAGAATCTTAAATGCCTACCTATAAATATAAGTTACCATGACAATGAAATAATGCTAAGTGAATAAGTTTTAAAACTACAAAGCTGGTAAAAGGATGTATTTTAAGTGTATTCAGTCCACAGAGAAAATTACAGGGAAGAAAAAAAAAAAAAAGACAGCACGGCATAGTGGAACTTTACCACGTACCTAGCAAATAAAGAGCCCAGAGGAAAACTTTGAGTTCTAAAAGGAGAAATGTGCTCATTTAAACTCTGACCTTATATTTAAGAAGTCATGAAATTCTATTACTATATGGTGAAATCAAAATGCATCCAATCCTTGTTTGTAGAGATAAAACCTTTTTAGAAAAATAAACTTATTTTCATTTTTCTTTTTTTTTTTTTTTTTTTTTTTTTTTTTTTTTTTTTTTTTTTTTTTTTTTTTAACTGGGATACTGGAGGTTAGGTTAATAAAGGGATTTTCCAGCCAGCAGATCAAGGAAGAGTGTTTAAAGGTTATGTGTCCACCTGATGAAGCAGACCCTTCAGTCAGCAAAGGAAGACATAAGGGAAAAGGGAAGACAGGAGAGTTGTCCTTGAGTATTACTGATTGAGTAGAAAATGAGGAAGAGGTAGTTAAGAACAATGAGTTTCAGCGAAAAATGTGATTAAAAAGGGTCTGTTTGAATACTGTATGGACTGTATGTCCTTCATCCTAGAAATTGAATAAAATTACAAAATACTAATGCACTGCTATTTTATATATATATAAAATAAAAAATGAATATAAAATAAAAAATACTCAATGCAATTCCTCATGAACTCCATCTGCACTGAGCAGCAGTCCTGTTATTCGGAGGTGGAGACACGGTTGCAATTTTGTTGGTCACATCCATTAGGATCTGATTATGTCCATCTTGCCATTTTATTATTGAAAAGCAGTTCTCTCGTGCAGGTGCCTTGACCTTGCTTCTTTGTGATGGCAAAACCGGCATGCCAAAGAATCTGAATTACTCTCGCACCTTTCTGGAAAACTTATTTTGCTGTTCCGTCCCATACAATGATGTCATCTCTATATTGCAAGTGTTCTGGAGCTTTTCCTTGTTCCAGTGGGGTTTGGATCAGTCCATGGCACATGGTAGGGCTGTGCTTCCACCCCTGGGGCAAGCGATTCCACGGGTACCGGCTGCCCGTCCAGGTGAAAGCAAAGTGCGCTCTGCTGCTAAAGGAATAGAGAAAAACACATGAGCAACGTCGGTTGTGGCTCAGCACTGAGCTGCCTTTGACNGCCACGACAGCCTACTCTCAGTCTCCACTCTTCACTAGACTTAGGCACCGGCCTAGTGGGGCTGTTAAAAAGGTGAACGAATCTTGCTGATCGCACCCTGACGGTCCAGTTGACGAATCGGCTTCTGGACAGGAATCAGAGAGTCTCCATCGGTGCGATATTGCCGGCCATGCACCATCGTGGTAGGAATCGGCGCCTGCTGGTCGTCAGCCTTCAGCAGTCCTACAGCAGAAGGGTCCTCTGAGAGACCAGGCACAGTCGACAGCTGTTTAATGTTCCCAGTGTCCACAGCCGCTCTGCCAAATGCCCAGCCATAGCCTTTTGGGGCCTTAAAACGCCCTCCCCTGGGGCGGCAGCCTGTGCCGAGGATGCACGGAGCACGTGGAGCAGTCCCGGGGGGAGGCTCTTGCCCATCTTTCCCAGCTAGGCTCATTTCAGCCTCTACTGCAGCCAGCGTCTGGGATCCCCAGTCACTCCAGAAATACCGATGGAGTTTGTTCCATTGTGCTTTGGTGGGCTTATTGTGCACTGAGCATCAGTGTCTAGCAAAGCTCTCTGCTCCTGGGGGTCTGTTGTAGCAGGCCATGGGATCTGCACAGCCCAATAACCTCTGTTGTCCCTTTCTGGCAGCGGGCTGGAGGCAGGGCCCCTCTAATTTGTGTTACACACATTCTGTGGGTAGGAATAAGAAGTTCCTTCAAGAGGATCAGAATCTCTTCTAGCCCTTCTGGAAACTGGAGCACCCATTTTCCTAGGAGGTTTTCCTTTAAACTCCTGTGCTCGTTCCTGAAGTGCTGAGGTGGGTTTTCCATCCCACCTCCTCAGGTCTTCTCCGTGATCACAGAGGAGAAGCCACAGCGTGCCTCTCTTCGTGCACTTCTTCTGTCCTCTGTCTTGAGATCAGAAATGCCTTCTCCTAACAGCACCTTCTCCTAACCTTGTATCTGCCTTTGATAAGACAACTGATTGATTGTCTAGACAGGGAAATTCAATAATTTTCATCTAATTTCAGTAAAACACTTGATTTGATACCATACAGAGAAAGACAGTAATGCATGATGGTTATTGAGGTTGTGTTGGTGAGACAATTATTTGATTTATCAAAGGTCGGTAGTGGAACTCAAAGTTAAGTAGTGGAACAAACCTTGTTTAATACTTTTCACTGATCTACTCTTGTGCCTAAGTAATTGAAATTTGCTGATGCAATGAAGCTGACAGTAGAGAGAAGGATTGAGGTACAGTAAGAACTAGACTCCCTAAGAAATGAAGCAATCGAAGTAGAATAAAACTCACTAGTTCGGAGTTCAAAATGTACTTTTAGCAGCAGTTTGGACTATACAATGGAAAAGCTACAGGTAGAAATGAAGAAAACATTTTGGATCTCCAAGTTAGTAATGGAATGGTCAGGTTGGATGAGGTTTGAGCAACCTTATCTAGTGAAAGATGTCCCTGCCCAATACAGAGATGTTGGACTAGATGATCCTTCCAACCCAAAAGCAAAGCAGTTTAAAAAAATCATTATGTAGCCTTAGGAAGCGTTGGTCATGCATTTTTAAGAAGGAATTAGTATTGTTATATAAAACACTAGTGTGCCCTCCTCTCAAATATTATGTACAAGTAAGAGGTAGCTTTATTTTCAAGATAAACGTGGAAATGGGAAATATGTTTACTAGGAGGAAAGGAGAGAAGTTTGGCTGAATTAGCACAGTAAAACAAAGCTGAGTGCTCTATGCACATATAATAGTGAAAAAAGTTGATGATACTTAATAGCAGCAAGGGGAAAAAAAACTAAAAGAATATAGACATTAGAACGGAGAGATATAAATGTCTCACTATTTAGGTTAGCCTGTAAACAGAAGACAATTTCTTACCAGAATAGAAGGAATGGGACAAAGATATTGCCTGCTTTAGAAAGAGATCTGAATTGTTTTAGAAAGGTTTATATAGCATTGGTGACTGAACGAAGTGGTTCCTCCAGGTCTCTGGTCGTTGAAGAATTCTTTATGTTCCTTAAATAGATTAATCTTTGTTGTGAATTTTGTTTTGTTTAAACTCAGAAATGTTTTTGCAGGCCTGCATATAGAAACAAGGAGAAGCAAGATTAAGGATCAGTATTGAAATATACAGAGCAGAAAAAGAAGTACCTTCTTTCAGGATCAACTAATGTGATTTTAATTATGAAATTTTATGTCTTTCTACTTCATTTTCACCTTTTTTGAAATAGTGGGAATTACTACTGTTACATGTTCTCTGTTTAGTGTCAAATATGTTCCATGTGTTTTACTGATAAATAAAAGAATAAGGAGATTATAAAGAATATTGTGGGAAGCAGGGCTAAGATTTGTAAAGGCTTATTTATGAGCAACTTTGAAGTCGTTTGGGGATCTGCATGTAAAAATAGTTATACCTGTGAAAAAGTCTTTGCAGGATCCCATGCTGATTTGACACACTTCTTAGTGTCGATCATTATAATCGGCATATAGGTCTCAATAAGAATACTTAGTTAATTACCTTGAAACCTTTTTGTGAGTCACCTGTAATTTGCCGTGTTTTGAGATTATGAGATAGAAATTAGTCTGGAGTCAAAGATGTAACATTGTATAAAATGAGAAACTAAACTAGAATGACAAGCCTTGTTGGATTCTAGGCTTAATTATAACTCATATTCTTCAGTAAATCATCTCTTTTCAGACACTATTGTATTGGACCAGCTAAAATTTTTATTTTAGAATTTCATGAAAGATGGAGCGAAAGACTTGCATTTAGTAGAGCTATAAATTTTAAATTTGCAGTAAGGTCTGTTGCTGGCTGTCATTTCCCTGGAAGGTCTTTTTATTTTTTTTCTAAGCTCTGCTCATATGCTATAGTTTTATGCTACTTTCAGGTTTTGTTTGGTTTTATTTTATTCAGTTACAGTGCTAACCAATCTAAATCATTTGCCTTTAGAGCACAAGAGTTCCTCAAAGAAACTGCTAAATCTAGTGCACAGACAAGAGAATGACAGAAAATTTCTGTAGATAGCTAACTAACCGTATAGGCAATATAGCTCATCAACTATGGAGAGAAAAGGGATGAGAAATAGAGGAGGGAAATGATAGTAGGAAAAGATCAAGATATGTTCACATCAGGAAAATGTGAAATACGAAGCCTAGAGATCACTAGCTTGCTGTAATTGAAAAGGGCTATTTGAATGTCTGAGAAAATACTGAACACAAACACAAATTTGGATGAAACCTCCTACAAACTTTGACATATATTTAAGCTTTTTTAAAAAGGCTATATGGGGCTGTAATCACATCTTTGAGTTTTCCTATATCGACAGTAAAAATTGCTGTCTGCTAATGTATGATCAGTGGTAGAAATTGTCAGAATATTCATAATTACTGAAAAGAAAAGCCAAGAAAAATACACAGGTTTTCTGTCAGTTCTATGGCTTACATCTTTGATGTCCAGTACATCACATAGGCATACACTAGCCCATTTCATATGGTTGTGTGTGACCGTAAAGTTGTATTGTTTTGTAGAATAAAGCTAAAAATAACATTTTTATCATGAATACAAAGAAAATAATAATTAAGAAATAATTTATAATTTCAAGAAAGTTAAACATGGTGCGGATTCCCTCCCTGTGTATAGTGTAAATTGTTTTCAAGCTATCAGAATGGTCAGCTGACCACAGGAGGTAAGAATAATCACTTATTCTAGCTGTGGAAATCAGAAAATTATGCCAAAACTCAACATAGTAAGAAACTTTTATTTACACTCTAGGACTTCTTTGTTTAACTACTAGAGATATCAAATCAAGATCCACAGACTTTCCTATAACTGGTCCAATCTTTTACTTTTTTTTTCTCCAGATATCTACTGGGCTGTGGGATTGTGAAATTGTGCTTCAGAAATGCAAAATTGGCTTATCGTTACTATGTCTTGTTTATAACTGCTTTCTTGTGCATTGTGCTCAAGAAGTTACTGACAGTCAAGTGAAAAAAAAATCCTCAAATTTTCCTTTGAGTCAAGTCTCACTCTAGTGTGGATATCATAGGAGAAACAAATCCACTCCATAGTTACCTTCATTCCAAGTAAGTAAAACATTATTTTATAATTATAAATGACACAATTATCAAAATAAGTATTACAAAACCAGATATTTGTCCACATGAGCACCTGAGTTTAACTTTCCTCAGCTGTTGTCTGATCGGAATGTATTATGTAATGTAAGTTGATCAGTATGTGTTAATTATGAATGGAAAATTGAGCTGTTCGTATAGAATGGAGATGTTAATTGATCTAAACTTATACTTTCTCATTGACAATACATATCAGATGTTTATCGTTGGGCAATTTTCTCTGTGTCTATTATTCAAAAGTTACTTGTTCATGGAAAATACATAGACCTAGAGATAAATTCTGCATGGTCTCTAAACCCTGACGTTTTCCTGGTAAGAAATCTTTCAGGAATAGGCTTAATTCTAATTCTAGTCCACCTCACTAGCTATTTCTTATAATCAAATAACATCTTATCTTTTTGAAATCTCCAGAATCAAGGAAAAGATGTTTCAATGTCTCTGTAATGAAGTATTTGTCATTGCTTTACAGTTATCTACTACTCAACAACATACACAAATTTGTCTTCCCCCCAAAAGCATCAGAATCAAACCTTATTGATTCGGTATTGTTTAAGATTGCCACTTTATCTAGGAGATATAGTGGGCTGAGTGGCCTAGAATATGTGTGTCCATAAAGTCATATTGTATCATAGAACAAAGCTAAAAATAATGCCTTTATTATGAGTGAAAAATAAAATACAGTTTAAGGTAGGAGAAACATCAGTTGGAAATTCTGTCTATGTGAATCTTGGGGCATTATCTCATTATTCTTTCTTGAAATGCTATGCCAACAAAGCTATACACAGTGAGGGCACAAAATTGTTGTGGTCTGAGCTTTTCAGTGGGTCTTGAATTTGCCAAGGGCTTGGCTATATGAGGGAACTGTTTTGTTGATCAGCTCCTATTCAGCAATCAAAAAGGGCTGAGTGCATGTCAGGGTTAAACCCTATAAATTTGTGGGGTAGAAGAATCAGGACAATATTTTTAAATACATACTGCAGAACAAGGGAATGGTCTTCAGTTGAAATACAGCAAGAAAAAGAAATATCACAATGTTTTCACCTGTCCACATTTCTCAGGAGCTCAGCAGCATCTCTTGGAGGCTATATTTTGGGACAAAGTAGAAGAGAATCAAAGAAGAAAGTGGCGGCTTTTTATGAGACACACAAAAGCATCACATGACAAATGATAATGGTTCTGATAAAGCATTCAGATAGTATTACACCTGCACTACACAACACTACGGTTTACCATACTGCCAAAAAACAAACTGAAAGGCTTCCCAAGAAAAGGAACAGACACAGTCTGAGAGTTGTAAAGACAAGCAGAAGTGACTAAACCCACAACTGGGTTAACTTCTCATTAGGTTTGCTTACCTAGTCTATAATAAAAGGGAATACAATAGTGTGCTCCAAGTTAAACATTTAAGTTATGTTGAATAATAGGATACAAAATTCCCAACTCCTGAAAGGCATGGTGACAAAGACTTGCATTTCACGAAAGTTCTCTTTTGGCACTGAAAACAGTTATTGTAGCTTCTTGTGTTTCAGAGTTCTAAACTCAATGTGACAGAAAACACTTGTAGGTCTTCTCTCAGGCAGAGCTACGCTAGTAGGGTGGAAAGGTACATCAGGTCTCTTGCAGAGAATAATTCTTTTAAACACAGAATAGAGAAGATTGAATAGACTGTCAACAACATGTTAATCTCCTTCAATTCTGCTGCCAGTAACTGTTCCCCACAGACCATAAAAGAGATTCTAATTTGACTTTTAGATGCCTGGCCATCTGTTTCCAGAACATCTTGTATTAATTGTCTGAAGGAATAGAAATTTGGCAAGCACATGTAGCTTAACCTGTCCATTTGTTCATGTGAGCTGCATCATTAGTGATACACTATCTTAGTCCACAGTTGTCTCTCCCTTTTACAAGTCTGAAGTAATTATGTGTGTCATTCACAGCCTGTCATGCCGGGAAAGTCAGTTGTTAATACTGTCTCACATTTATGTAATCTGTCTGTCAAAAGATTATTCATAACAGAAAGGGACAGAATTAATATATGTACAGTCTCTCTTGACAATTAATGAAACTAGGTGAAGCCCCGCTTCCCATCCTACAAAATCTGGTGTGATGGTTATGTTTTTCCATACATAGGTATCCTTGTTTTCTTCAACAAATCTGGCTTTTAAAATGGCAGAAATATAACTGTTACCATTGGTGCTGTTAGCTTGCAGTTGTGGAGTCCTGGTCATTGACTTCATTTCCTAGAGGACACTGTGACAACGATAATCAGTAACAAGTTCTTATTGTCCTCTCTGACAATATAAGGTGATTTTGATGCTGCAGTTAGATATCAGACATAAAGTCACACTGAAATGAACACACTCAACTGTTTTTGTTTGGATCTTTCTCTTTTAAATAAAACTATTAACTTCTCTAAATGGTTATGAGGACAATAAAAGCTTCATTTATGTATTCAACAACGCATTTATTAGAATTGGCTGTTTGCTTTTAAAAAGGGAACAAATGGGAAAAGTAGAAAGCCCTGAAATGTCACCACCACAACTGTATTGGGTAAATTTCGTGGCATGTAGGTCAAGGCTAGATTAAAGTATGGAAAATCCTGTTATAATCATTATTTGAACTAAATTAATTCTTCTTTCTGGAGCAGATCAATGCTAGAAGTCCTGAAAAGTTCTAATGCCAGTAGAGAAGTCTGGAAACAGACCTCTTGTTAGCGTTTTTAGCAGTACACCAGATTTCTTGCAGCTAAAATAAAACCTAAGGAAAAAGGTCAATCAGCTAAGTTTCACATGTGTGCTATGAGAACTGAAGCACAACAGATAGTGAAAAGATTTTTTAAGAACATAGGATTGGTTTAATACTTCAAAAGTACAGGTTTTCTTCCATGCTTTTTTTATTGTCAATTAAAATGCATATAAAATTTAAATGAAGATCATAGGAAAGAAAAAAAAAAAAAATAGAAAAAAAAAATCATCCAAGTACCACATTTATATGTTTAGAACATTTAGGCAGTAAAATGAACTGCAGAAGAAAACAAATGCAAATATGACATCTCCCTTTTTCATATGCTTGTTTATTAGGAATTGTCTTGAAAATATTTTCTACAATATGTTTTGGTTTTTAAAGTCTGAGGACAACATTTTCTTAAAATATTACATAATGTTGCATAAAAAGTTTTTGAAAGTTCTGGATTCCCTACTAGCCATTTTATGCATTAACAATAACACTATTTCTGTGTCCTTCTTGTCACCATATGGGAGCAAGCTGTTACCTGATTGACTTGACCTTGAGATATCATTTTTAAAAGCATGATGTGTAACACTCCACATAAAGATCCATAATCACTACTATTAATTGATATGAAGGCTATTTTGAGAGTTCAACACAATTTTGACCTGAAAAATGCATGGCAATATACAGATGTTTTAAGAGACTTCTAAATATCTTTTTTCAAGTGTTTATTTTAATCAAGATCTTCTCCCAAAGGTCACATTTAGAATTTAAATTCGGTGTACACTTTGTACACGCACATTAATGCAATTTGTACGCATCATACTTTCTGTTAATGTTATGTTTTATCATTTTGGAAATGCTTAACATTTTGAGAGAACATCTCAACACTGATCAAACTTCCCTACAATAATTTTGATCACTCTTTTATGAAGCTTTTTATCATACAGGATAATTTCCCTACTTTCTCTGGCTTCACTTCCTCATCCCTCTTCCTTGTGTGAGCTGGGATCACCTTCAAAGCAGAAGATTTCTGAGGTACTATGGTACTATAGGCATACCTGACCTCTGTTAATTCAGTCAAAATAGGTCCATGGTGGTGCAGGGGGGGAAGGCATGCTTGCTTTGAACACACCTTTCTCTTACATCTTCTTTGAAGCAACTTCTGTAGGCAGGAGCAATGAAGCCAAGGTAGCAAACTGTGCTTCAAGGGTGATAATAGCCCTGAAGGCCTCAGCCAACAAATGCTGGCAGAATTTCACAGCATCTGAAGGCAAAGTTCTAGAAATCCATGCTGTGTTCACAGAACCACAGTGTGGCATCTACATGAGAGATCTCTTCATTGTGGCAGAATGTATACTTCTTTTAGGTTGTTAGTCATCACCAGTTAAAAATAAAAACTCTAGACCAATTTGGGAAAAAATATATAAACACAAATCCAAACTTAAAGATGGAAGTTGTGGTTAGGCATTCTAAATTTTCATATATTTGGAAAGTAGTTACTGGAGGAAAGCACATACATTAATTAAAGAGAATGTGTTCTTTCAACATCTTTTGATGAAAGTATTAAAAAATAATCTTAGAACATCTCATTTTGGAGATAGTAGCAGGCAATCCTATATCTTTCTCTTCTTACATTCACTGAATGATTGCACGTTTGTTTAGAAAGAAAGAGAGCAAGAGAAGAGTGTTGATATGCCTGTCATCTCCATACAAAGTGTTACACTTTCTGGCTGATATACAAATTCCACTCCTGTATAGCTTTCAATTTCTTGGTTTAATTTAGTGATAGTTTGGATAGATGGGTGGAGAAGGATGCAAAGGAGACAGGGAATATGGAGTAGGGGCAGCAGATTAGTATAAAATATGCCTCCCTTATGCTCTCGAAGGTGTGCATGCTTGCAGAAACAAGCTAGTGTGCTCTATTAGTGTTTGACCTCCTAGAGTACAGCTTGGAGTGTGCTTATAACAGGCACAGCCTAAAAGAAGCAAAGAATGACTGTACTGGAACATAGAAGTCCAAAGCTATGTGGGGTACTGGCAGAAGAATCTTGGCAGGAACAGATTTTGTTACAGGAACTCATCCATATTGAGTTCAATGTCAGAAAAGTCATTCCACATCTCAGTGAAACTGCTTTCACATTAGGGCCAGAAAATAATTTGCAAAGGCTAAACGACTCAGAGAAACATTTTGCCTGTGGATCAAAATGAGCCTCTGCAAACTAGAAGTGTAAACAAAGCCTAAACATGTCAGAAACACTTGTTTAGAAAAGCACAAGCTTATAATTATAAATTAAGAAAACACAGTTGTGCTGAGAACAGAAATAGCACCACATAGCTTTAAATCAATTTTGTTTGTGTAACCACATGGTTAAAATTCCATAGAATCACAGCAGGAAAGAAAGGGATTAACATAAAGCATGCACATATATGTATGTTTTGAATTGGTATGTGCTTTCTGATCTGGTCCCATATTACAATCGTTGCTTTGTAATAATGATCTAGACAGTCACAATTTTTAAGACACTACCTGAACCCCTCAAATTTCCCAGCATTTTTGAGCTGAAAGTCAGACTAAAAAGTCATTAAATTCTTCTATTAAAGCTGAATATAAACACTCACTCAGCATTTCCAAGGTGAATCTTGGAAGATCCCAAAGCACTTGCAGGATTTGAGCCTGATATAAAAGAGTGATTATTGAAGTCAGATTAAAGTACCATAATAGTAAAAAAAAAAAAAAAAAAAAAAAAAAAAAAAAAAAAAAAAAAAAAAAAAAAAAAAAAAAAAAAAAAAAGACCTAGTGTTACAATAAGTATTAAAAAGATTTTTTTCTCTTCAAGAAAAATATAACATATATTTAAGATTATCATTTTAGGAAAAAATGTAGAAACTAGAATTTATATGGATTTTGTAAGAAGTTTCATATTTATTTATTAATTTTCCTTGGAAAGAGCGTTGATTTCTCGCTTTGTTCTTGAAAAGTTTGAAGAACTGTTATCAAATTCCTTATGGCTGGGTGAATAATGTGTTAAAACTCCATCTCCTGGAACAAGAAAGAAACGAACTAGAGGAAAAAGGCTTAAAAGTGCATTTTTTATTTCACTTTAATACAATTTTCTTTCTCTTTCTTGCTCTGAACTTTGAAGTCTAGATCAAATGTATGAACGCTTTTAATATCTTCCTATCTATCACTTGGAAGTGGAGGGATTAGGGTGTACTGGGATGGAACAAATGTAGCGAAATGGAGAGAAAGGGCCATAAAAGATGCTAGGATATGTAAGAAGGGTCTTGGTTAGTGTGTTTATCTCACTAACCCTGGAGCTGATTATCACCTCTCATCTTCTGGATTTTTAACCACTTTCAGCATGTATGTGCTCCCTGTTCCGTGTGTGTGACCCAGTACCCAACAGTACCACAGTACCAGTAGACTAGCTGGCAAGCAGAAGTCTGGGTGAGGGTTAGTGGGGAGACCAAGAGTCTGTGATTAACCAGAAACTTGGGATCTGAAAGCCAGACCCCAGAGAGACGGAGCACCTGGGAGACAGACACTGGTGAGACCTGGGAAAGGGTTTTGCCCTAAGAGTCTTGGGAAACAGGACTGTGTTATTCATGTTGTCTCTCTTTTAAGTGGGTGCCATTTGAAGGTACTTTTCTCCTTTCTGTGTTAATGTGTTTGTAGGCAGCTGTGCCTCTACCAATATTGTGCGTGCCTGTGCAGGGTTAGTGCTCAGCCTCCCTCCTGGTGGCACCTGGGATGGGGATGGGAGAAGCTGCTCTCAGCCAGCCCCAGAGGGGGTGGGCCACCTCCGTTGTTCACTCCACTGGATTTGGCTACACATTTTATGGGAATAAAATACTCGATTTAATTACTAATCTTAATGTTTCAAAACTGTAGGGTTAGTGAGTCCTCCTAGTAGTCTTTTTCTGGGGGGAGGGGGACAGTGAGGAGTGTGTTTTTTGTAAAGTTTTGGGGCACATTGTTTTGATTCTTTTCAACTTATTTCACCGTTAGCTTGGGTCATGGTTGGAGTGCTGGTAAGAGAGGAAACGTTATTAGATGGTACTAAACATAGATGTAGACCTATCTATTTTGTTGTGACTCTCAGTGAAAAATTCATGTTGCTGCTGGACTCAGTACAAATCTTGATTGTCAGGAAGTGACCTGAGATAACCCGACTCATCTCCCTGCAGGTCATGTTTTGACTGGTTTTGATGTTTAGGGTATCCAGCCTGCAAACCTGGACTGAAGTTTTGCCTTTGGAAAAGAGATTCTGTTTCAGGATTCTTTTACTTTTTCAATAATTCATGTTTCATGCATTACAGTGTCATGTCTTATAGCACAAATCTGAGGTGCATTTTGGTTGCCATGAGAAGTTGCAGACCAAAGCACTTTCTTTCATGAGTGTGATAAAGATAAAATACTGCAGGCCAGGTTATCGAGGTATTGAAAGGATTAAATAAGGTTAGAGATAGCTTTGAGGTTTTACTTTGTGTAGGAAAAAAACCTTTGGGGAAGAAAAAGGACTAGTAAGTTGTATCACCTGAAGGAGAGCACATTCTTTTTTGGGTCTGTTGGTGTTATCACAGAACCTTACTGGGGCAAAACAATAAAGACAGAGAACAAAAAAAAAATTATTGATTTAGATGTAAAGGGAAGCATAAGTCTTGACAATATTTTATATCACCTTTTTGAGAACAATGTTACTAAAAAAAATTTAAGACACAGAAAATATTTTTATTACACAGATATTTTTATTTGCTACTTTTACCTGTTATCAATATATTTATTTAACTAGTTACTAACACAGTGAGAGTTTAGAACACCTACTCTCCAAGTTGATATTTTACACAGATGAGCACAGTGAGAGGTAGTATCCCATAATCTGAGGTGTCTTCCTGGGAAGAAATCTTGGATAAGATTATTGTTGCATGCCATTTAATGAAACAAATACAATGCACTCAAATTTCATTTAGTTACTAACCTCAGAAATAGGAATGCATCAGGCAGCACTTAGGCATAAAACATTGACTTAACAAGATGTACTGCCCTCTGATCTTGCAAGCTTTACTTAATATTTTCCCTACCTTTCATGTCCTGTTGCATCAATGTACTTTACTTTTAATCAACTGCATTTCTAGAAAATCTCAATGTGTTTATATATAATACCCCTCAGGAGTCCAGAAAATCATCACTCTCCAACTTCAGCACATTCAAATGTCAGTGTTGCCTATGAAAACGTATAGTTCTTTCTCATGATTGTACATTCTCAGCTCGGTGCAGATGTGACCATATGGTTTGAGGCATGGAAAATTGTTATCAATTTCATAGATTTTCTGTCTTCCTATTTAAGAAAATATAAAATTTCAGAGTTGATAGCATATTTTTTTATTGCATACCTCCCTCTATGTCTTGTCTTAATCTAACTTACAGTGCAGGAGGGGTGACCACATAATTTTGCTGATATTCTTTTAATTGCTAAAGAACTGTCTTATTTAAAATGCTAAGATGTCAATTGTGTGTAATTTTAAAATAAGTTTAGTTTATCCCTTGTCAATTATGATCTTTCTCAGGGAAAATGACTTACTTTTGCATATGAAGCTTTGCAAGTATTTCAACTGTTTTTGTTTGGTGGATTTGTTTGTTTGTTTTGTATTGAAGAAGATATTAAAACAAAATGGAAATTTTTCACAAAATAGAAATGTTTCTTTGGCGAAGCCAATTGAACAGAATATAGAAGGTCATTGCCTGGGACATAATGTCATGTAACAGAGGGTCACAATTTTTTTGGTAGCCCATCCTTGTGAATCAGGAAGGACTCTTGTCACTCCGGAGTTTAGTAAAGAGAGGCCATCTCTGCAAGAACAGGCAACACTGCCAGAATGTCTGGGGAAGGAGGGGAGAAGGAAAAGATAAGAACTTTAAGAGAAATACAATTATGTGAAGTATAATTCTTCACCAACAAAGCACATTTTGAACAGGGATGAACTAAAGAACTGTAGGAGTTCTGAAATTAGCAGTTGTATCACACTGAAAGGATGCTGTGACTGTGGTTCAACTCCCACAAAGATGTTACTGAAATATCAGCTGTAAATGTAGCTGAAATCAGTGACAAAAGACAATAAAAGGAAGTAATTTTGACTAGAGTAAACCAAATTTTTTTCTATGGCAATGGTTTTGAACAATAGTGTGGCAACAATTGACGTAAGGCAAACTGGTATTATACACAAAAAGCCTTGATGATGACAGATAGTGTGAGCTCTGCTGTTTCTGCTTACTGTATCTTCTAAGGTAGCTAAAAATGATTTCCTACTATCACTTTTCTATGTAAACAACTACTATAATTGCTAGTGATGACAACTGAGTTGAGAACATGCATGAGAAGTTTTCTATTTAGCAGATAATCTATGTCACTGCTAAATACACCTATTCCTGCTGCTGTTAGTTTTCTTGGTGGTATGCTGATTGCAGATAAGTCCTGAAAGGCTAAGTTCTGCTTCATAAGTATTTTTTGTCCTTTGGATTTTGTGAGCAAAATCATCTTTGACTTATTTCTATAGATTTTCAGTGTATAAACCGCATTACAATATGCCAGTAGAGATTTTACTTACAAAAGAAGGAAAAATGTAGTTAAGTAATCAGCATGTATTCTTTGTGCTTAGCCCTCTGTGCTTCAGGCACTCAAAAAGAGCAGTATGTTGCAGGACTTCTCTCTCTTTTCAATGGCTCTGTTGCCATCTGATAATTACCAATAACTTTTATACAGGAAATTAATAGGTCTGAAATATTGGAAGGGTTTAGTATTGCCTGAAAACTTGCTGATGGACATAGTATCTATCTGAGGTGTAATACCAACAGCAATGTTATTCTCATCTCCTCTTTTTTTTTTTTTTTCCCAGCTAATTACTCCAGTCTAGTAGTTTCTGTTATTGTTATTAAGGTTTGGGATATTTTAGCAGTGCAAAATAATAGCTGCTGAAGACAGAAAAGCAGGTTAGCTTGTCAGCTTGCTTCCAGTTGCATTCTAGGAGGGGCAGGAGCAATACATTTTCTAGTGCTTTGACTTAAATATATTACTTAAATTATGCAAATTATATAATTTCTTCTGGTTTCCTTAAGACATTTTTCGAATTTAAATCATTTACAATATCATAATGTGTTTGGTTGTCTTCCTTCCTTCCTTCCTTCCTTCCTCCCTCCCTCCCTCTATATTTATGTCGGTGTTCCTGCTTCTCTAGACCCATTAATCTCCTCCTTTCTGTCAATTAGCAAAGGATTCAGTAACAGTTTGTTATTGTCCTAAGCCATTGTTTTCTAATTTCTATTTTAGTTGAGGTATATGTGTTCTTTTCAGTTCCAAAAGTAACTTTCATATGTTGGCCTTAATATCATTTTTTGAATTCTCTTTGAAATGCTAATGGCTTATTGGTAAGGCAATAATTGGGCTATACATGGGATCTCTGCCATGCCACATATGCAATTACTGTCATTATATGCACCTTATATTAATGTCTAAGAGATTTATTTGGCTTCTCTTCAACATAAGAAGTTCATTGTCTGTTCTATTACAGGGTTTTCTAAGTATCTTATTTCTGTTAAATAGTTATTATACTAATTTTGTATTGTGGATCAATTCTTATGACATTGTAGAATTTGCGGCTAATGTAATAGGCCTTGTAAAAAGATCATTTATTTAGGTTTTACAGGGAATGTAGTAAGTTTCTTGGTGTAGAAGATATTTTAAAATATAAGTAACAATAAATATTAGGATGCTACCACAGAATATTTTCAGGGCTCATGAAATTTCCTTGATGGTATAATCATGTCTTTGCTCATTCTTGAGCCGTGGGAACTGTGATTTCCTGAGTATAATTGTTGGCAGTTAGAATCAAGTGCTTTATTTTAAACTTTAGAGTACCTAATGACCTTATTTTCCTAAAAGCATTAATGAATACTGCTGCCATTCATTATCTGGTATTCCATAGGTATTCAAACTTTTATCAGGTCACTTAATGAAAGTTTTACATTACATGACAATTACCAGTATTACAGATTTTTAATTTTTTTTTTTAAATACAAGCTGAGCAATGTGGACCTCAGCACATCTCACTTCAAGTAGTATTCAGTCCCACTGATTTTCTTGCATATTTTTGGTATTAAGCAAGTATTTATATTCAAGACAGGCTCACTTCCTTTTCCAAAATAAATAAATAAATGTGTTTGGACTAGACGATTGTTCTAGGTCACTTCCAGCTGAACTGTTCTATTATAAATAAATAAATATTCCCTGGTTGTCTAGCATCTTACAGAAATAACTGTGTCTGGTTGCATACTTGTTTCTGGAAAAATATATTTTCTTAAGGCTGTTTTAAAGGAATAAGGTTCCTAGGCCAAGCTACACACTGTGAGTTTATATGACAAAATCGGTTTTGAAAAATAATTTGTAGATTTTCTGTGAGGTTAAGCTCTACTCTTCAGGTTGAATTGTGTAGAAGAGTCGATTTTGTACATTTGTGGAAATCAGGGAAGAGCTAAAAAGATTTTTTTTTCACTTGTGAAGGAAGTCTTTCATGATAATCATGGTAGTCTGAGAACCAAGATTAAAAACTTCTTCCTGATGATCCTGTTCCTCTTCATTAAACTACAGGTATTTAAATCAAGGAAAAGATTAGCTTCTCTCAGGTTTGTAATGGCAAGGAGGGAGGCACATAATGCTGTGGAGTAACGGATACAAAAGGTTTATCTTGCTCCAGCAATCCAGGTAACACAGTAAAACCAATGACTAATTATTTCAAGCTTTTATGGAAAATATGAACTTCAGAAACCTTTCATAATCTTCATCTTCTTGCAGGGCTTAGTAGACAAGGCAGCAATTTCCTGTCTTTGTTAAAACAGCTAAAAATACTTCATGACAAACTACAAAATAATTAATCATCTCTCGGGATGTGGAGTTTTCAAAGGCATATTTCCAAACCACTAATCCATACCTGAAAAGGTTTTCTGCTTTTTTAGCTCTTTCATAAATTTGCTCTTGGTACACCAAATCTGTACATACAAATAATTTAACTTTTTTCTTAATCTTGTATGTTTTCTGTCTCAATTTGTTTATACAACTATTTCTCAACTTGCATTTCAAGTTATTGTCTGGCACAGGATGGTTTTGAATCCTGTCTTCTTTCAGGTCGATTTATGTCAGCCTAAATAGTACCAAATGCCTTTTTTTTGGTCTTAAGACTTAAGTCAGACATAGAGTCTCATTCAGTGCCATTAATGTAAATGTATACCTTTCTATTGATATCACTGTGTGTTCAACCAGGATTTTATATGTTCTTTGCTTCCAGATTTTTGCAGTTTTAAGCCTTCTCAGATCTCCTGGAAATCAGTAGTGACTATGATAGTGGCTTTTCTTTATTTGTCACTTTTAACTGTGGTGGGCATAGTTACAAGTAAAATAACATGTGATGCAGAGGAAATGAGTCTGATCTAAGCAAGAAAAACAGTCCTCTGTAATTAGTGGCACAAGATTACAGCAAGGCTAATACAAGACACTGTAATTCCTGTATGCAATCTCATGACTCTTCTATTTGCAGAGCAGCACTGGAGTGAATGGACATTGGCTTATGACTTCGGATCAACTTGCTATTTTCTTAAAACTCTGACCCTTGTAATATGAGAGAGAATAACTTCTTTTCTGCGTTTTATCACGTCACAGCATATCCAGCTTTTTTCCATTCAGTCTTCACCAGAAGCACTCATGAGTTGACACACCTTACGTGAAAAGTGAGAATGTAGTAACTGCACATGCACTTTCTTCACTCTGTAATGGGGTGTTGTACTCAAATATGGTAAAAAGTTATTAATCTTTTTTCCTCTCTAGAAGTAATCATACTCCTTATAATTGATAAAAAAACAACCTATGTGACACAAAAAACCCGCAACTTCAGAAATTCACTGCAGTCTCTGAGCCCAAAATCCCAATGGCATGCGAAGTGTGTCTGGAGACTGCAGAAGATCAGTGAACTAAGGTAAGAAGCATTAGCATATTAAGCAATCATTTCAACTTTCTCCTTCCGTTTTCCACACTCCGGGACTTACTTTGTAAAAAACAAATCACAACACATTTTGCACTCAGCAGATCTGAGTTTAAATCACTTCATTACTGTACTGGATGAGATTAAAAAAAAATCAATACTAGAATAACAAGGGTGTTTATGCTTCATGGCAAAATTTGGAAAAAAATAACGTAGAAAGGAAAATTGTACTGTCAGAACGCTCGTGTAAAAAATACCTTAGGTGTGCTGCATGTCTTTACTACTTCCACATAAAGCTTATCAGCATTTTTCTATTGTTTCTGTAGTTTAAAGAGCAAAATTGAATAGAAAACAGCAGTATTGTTCCAGAAAAAAAGTAATGTCTTGAACACTTCTGTGAAATTAAATTCAAGATCTTGTCGTTACAGAAGATATCACAAAGTAATCACAACAACACTGGCAAATTGGAAATGCAACCGAATATCTCTAAGCCTTGAGTGATATGAAAGTGTTATGGTATTCACACACCCCTGAAAAGACTTATAGTTGTTTTTAAAAGCTTTTTATTAATTTAGAGGAAAATTATTCTCTGTGCTACAAGATAATGATGTTCACATTTTAGATGGCTATATAGAGGCTCTTTGGTTTGTGAACTATCTTTACATCCATAAAATCTACCCAACAATAAATTGTTTTAAGATAAGTAGTTTCATTACATATCTTAAAGCTGGTTTACCTAAAGGGTTGTAGTTACACTTTGTCATTCTCAAGTAAGTTTTACATTCACCATTTATTTTATTTGTTGCCTAACTTGTGAGAATCTCATAAAAACTCATTTTCCATTCTTTGAGTTCTGGGCATTATTTTTGCCTGTGATGGTTGTGTTTTGAGTAATCAATAGTTAACAATGGCATATGTGCCAGCATTTTTTAAAAATCCATCAATATATACCTGAAAATAATTTTAAAGTGGAATTTGGGACTTTCACATGAATACTGTGGCGTGGAGAAATACATAAAGCCTTTATATTAAGAAATTTTCACTTAAGATATTTCAGAGATAGACAATATAATCATAGACCTGTACCTCTGTCTCAGTTACACTGGTCACCAGACCCTCTATTTGGGTGAATATATTTCTTTTTACCTGTGTAACCATGACCTTGGAAATTTAGGCTTAGTCACTTTCAGCTGTTTCATTAGTATTTTGAAGTTCTCTAGTACAATTTCTTTCCTAGTGGTAACTGATAACAATTAAACACGTTGATCATGGCATTTCAGACTAGTAAGACAATGCACTTCGTTATGTTTATGCTATGCACTGTTCACCACAACATCACATATAAAAGGCTTGGGAAGACAGAATATCTATGAGTGTTCACAATACGTGTCTACTTACTTCAAATGCGCATGCATGATGGGTTGTATACAACAGCGAAAACGTTTTAGGACCCCATTCACCACTGAATCACTTTGGTTTTATGCTGATTTATAACTCCACTGTGTGTAGAAGACTATAAAAGCACCAAATTGCATGAAAACAATGGCAATCAATATTCAAGGAATTGGATCTACTATGAGAAACAGATTGACTTCACATCAGTGCATTCATCTGTTTTGACTTTTGCACTTGTGCAATTACTGATCTATCCTTTAAAGGAGAGGTAAGCTTGGTTTTTGTTTGTTTTGTTGTTGATTTTTAATGATC
Source organism: Pampusana beccarii (assembly GCA_013399365.1). Classification (NCBI taxonomy): domain Eukaryota; kingdom Metazoa; phylum Chordata; class Aves; order Columbiformes; family Columbidae; genus Pampusana; species Pampusana beccarii. The sequence continues at coordinate 26,248 of VWYH01001488.1, forward strand.
TGTTGGGTGACACCATTACCTTTCCTCCCCATGTTAATTTCTGGAAAATTATGAGACTTCTGTCTCTTGATGCTCTACAATAGTAGAAGAGATTTTCTTGAAATCAGAGCATTTGGAACTAACTAAGCTGCTTTATGTGGAGTCTTGGTGATAATGAGTGTGCAGGCAGGAGAATCCATATGTTTTACCAAGTGGTCAGTGGTGTTGGCAGGAGCAGGCCATCCTGAAAGCAAACTGGACAACTGCTGTGGGTGCCAGCATTGAAGAAGTAGCATTTCAAGAGCTAACCATAGATCAGCACTTTTAAATGGTACATATGTTAGGTAGAAATATATAATTTTGCCAATGGAAGCAGCCCATTTTACATAATGTAACTTCTCTTTGTTGCAGTGATTGCAACTTGCATAATTGTAAGTTGTTTGCTGAAGAATATAAGTTGTTTTTTTCTTAGATTATATAGATCAAACTCTTGCTATTCAAACCCTACAAAAATGTGATCACTGAGTACTAGGCAGAAAATACATGCCTCAACACAGCTAATTCTCATTTCCCTCCACATTTCTCCACAGAGATGAAATATCTCTTGTGTTATGTTTCTGTTAGATATTTTTTTATGTTTTTGGTATACCTCAAACTACAGAGGAAAGTGCATATACTTAGAATTTAATAGTTTTTTAACATCACAGCATTTTTAATATTATAGATCATATACAGAAAGAAGAATTTTAGAACTGAAACAAAAGTATTAAGTGCTGACAGGCTCCACTGAAACAAAAGGCAACTTTAAAATCTCTTTTTAAGCTCAGATGAATGGGGCTTTTTTCAGTTTGTTCAAGTTGCTATTAATAGACTCACCTCTGTGCTGTTCATTTCCTCTATTAAATCCTTGCTTTCATTACTTTTTAATAAAAAGTGGATTTTCATTAGAAAGTCTATTACTTAGAGTAGCACAAGAAAAGATCACAAAACATTTTAAAATTAACCATTTAAAATTGCATCTATAGAGCTCTGATTTATCTGCAAGTATTTTTACTCTGTGTCCAAGGTATAATTTGTACCTAGTAACTTTATGCACAGCATTTAGTTTCTCGTTCTCATACGAGAACCATGATGAAAACTTAGCTCTACTTTTGCTACCTTTGTTTGATTTTTATTTTTAGAACCTTCCTCTTTCACAGCACATGCCATCACTTGCTTGCTCTGTAATTATTGCCTCTCTCAACAGTCTTTAATGGCGAGGTCGTTAAATACACCTTCTCTCCATCTGATTTTCGGTTGTGTAGCTCACAATTGCGACTCTCCTTGACTGTCTACTAGAAGAAGCTGGAATTTTTTGTTTGATTTGAGATAAATTATTCTGGGAACAAAGAAACAAGAGAAGAATACAAGCATATGTGAAACAGGAGTTTACTAAACTCTTGATTGCCAGATGTCATTTTAATACACAAACTAAAATAAAAGAGGACAAAGAACTAAAATAAAAGAGGACAAAGCCTCAGTGAGAGAAACGCATGCCATTATTAGAAGCACAAAAAGGAGAAATATGATCATTTGTTGACTCAGTTGAAAATAGTTTGCCACTCCTTTATAACCTGATGACATCTGTACATGTGCCTTGTCTTTATCTTGAGATATATGGAGCTATACACCGTGTTTCTAGTCTTTCCCTGTACTGCTTCTAACAAAACAGTGGTGCTGTGGTGGCAAATTGATGATACTTCCCACAATTAATCAACAAGGAAATAATAACCTAACGTAAATAAACAACCTTTAGAAAAAGAAAAAATGGTCAAAGTAGCTTTGTTGTAGGAAAACAGTAAACCAGACAATAGGAACGTTATGTCAGTGTAATTTTTTAGGTTACTAACATGGCAAGTTTTACTTGGCAAGATTATGAATGTTTCTTTATTTCCATAGAGAAGGTGCAATGTTGAATACCAAAAGACTACCCAGCCGTACCACTTAATTGGAGATGACTAGATTTTGAGTTTGCAGTAGCCTACCTGAAAATTTGAAAACAAATAAAGAAGCAGACAGGGGGTATTTTTCTGCAGAGGTCAAGAGTTCAAAGTAAAAACTCGTCTTAAAAAATTAAGAAAAAGTAGATACAGCATTTTCCTGGATTCTCTAACAAGAAGCGGCAGGGAGTTCAGCTGACAGACCCATATTTTAATTTTTTAAAAGAGAGAAGGAGAATGATTTTGGAATGATAAGATATTAAAATAGACTGAAATCAAGAACTAGCATGTACAGAGCAACAAGTGACTTTCTAGCAATGTATTTTATGTCTTTGATATTAAAATAAAATCCGAATTATTTCTGTTTGTGCAGAGAAAGGAAACAGAGGCAAAAAATGGTACTGTGTTGTGGAAGATTAGAGGTTGAAGAAATACAGCAGAAAACGGTTGAATAGAAAGGAGTTTTACTGTGGTCAAAAACACTAGACAGAAAATGCATACGATCGGGGCTTAGCAACTTTGTTGAAAATGTAGTTATTAGAAGAGGATGAGAAGGAAAATAACGGAAATCAGACAACACTGAAGAAAGTGAGGTTAGCAAGTTGGAAAATAACATCAAAGACATAAAAACCTTAAGAAAATATATCTGTTCAAGAAGCTGAAATCCATTATTAAAGTATTAAAGGGACCAATATTGTAAGATTTAAGTCAGAGTGATATTTGAAAAAAAAAAACTTTCAGGGTAATAGAAACAGTAACACTGCCATTTCTAGTATGAAGAGTAGAAGAATATAAAAAACGACATTTTAGGAACCCCGGAAATAACATGAATGAGATCGAAACAATTGAAGAAAGTGAGGATTAATTTGATTTTGGGTCAATCTCCTTGTCTTGTGACAGTGAAGGTGAAATTGTCACTTTACCTGAGTATCACATAATCTACAGAAACACCTTGCTAGTCTCTGTCTTTCTTGTTGCAATTTCATAAGGGATATGATATTTTTTCCTTTGTCTTTTATCCTTTGTGAGCATGTTGTCACAGCTGTAGCCTTGCTCTGTATCTGTACAAATATAAGCTGCTGCAGAACAGATGCACTTGAACTTCCTCCTAGAGAAACTCCCCAAAGGGCCCAAAAGGGTTTAGATTCAAAAATAACTTTTATTAAAATGAAAAATGCAAAATAGAGATTATTAACTTTCAAAATCAAAAGAACTCAAAGTAATAAACAAACAGAACAGAAATAGAGAGATTAGGATGCTAATCTTCTGCTGCCCTTTGCATCCCTGTAGACTAGAAATTACTTCCGTGCTTCAGTTCAATTAACATGTTACTTTCTGAAAAACAGCAAAATTTGTTTATTTCCCTTCCATCCCAGAGGTGCTTTTGCTGCTTTGTCTGTGGCCTTGCTGCTGCATTTATCTACTCTGGTGTCTCTTGGCCTCTGCATGAGCTCCAGTCCCCATGTTGGATCTGGCTCGCCAGCCCTGTGGCCTTTCCTGCCTTGATGATACACAGCCGCTTCCTGGGGGCATGAGGTTCCTCCTCCCTTTCCAGAAGCTGCTGGAGCCAACCACTGTTTGAGGAACGTAGACATATAGATTTGAACAAAGATGGTCAAGCGAGCAAGTACAGTTGTCTACTATGCATTAAAACAATATTTCCTGGTGGTTATTTAATTTTTTAAAATTGATTTATTTCTGTTTAATTCTCTCATTGCCTTAAAATTACACTAAAATACCTTTTACTTATTGGACAAGGCATGATTCAAATCACTGGGAGGTTATGTGTTATAAATAAAAGGTGGTTAGTTAAATGATACAAATTCATTTTAGATTCTGGCTAAAGACAGACTGATTGTATAGTGATGTTATTTCTGCATACGGTAGCACTGAAATTCTCCTCCTTACTGGAAATGATTTCTAGGAGACATATAAGACAATTAAAATTGAGAGGTCTAGGCAATTTTTCTAACAAAGCGTTAATACTGTACGTTTTTATTTCTTTGGCTTGCTCCTGCATTTGTATGCTTTTCTCATGCTACTTTGTAAGTCTTCTATCAAATGCTATAATGGTAATCCCCTTCCGACATGCCCTTCATAGTTTTGAGTGCTTTGCTGGTTTTCTACTCTTGCACTTTCTATTTCTACAGGTTAAGCAAGTTACACAGAAGCAGTCAATAGCAGTACCTGGTGGTGATGGGAGCACTCAGAAAAAAGCACATTCTGTAAAGCTCAAAATCTCAATTAAGAACTTAGTTTCATTGTTGGGGAAAACAACAAAAAATAAAACCAATAAACACCAAACCTCAACAACTCAAACCCACAAAGCAAAACAAACTAAAGAAACAGTAAACAATTCAACAAACCAATGCTATTCTAGATGGATAAAGTACTAACACTGTCTAGACTGAGAACAGTAACTTTGCTATGAATTCATAAACTACATTATTAAGCTCAAGATCAGAGCATCCCGACACGCAGGAAGTCGAGAAAGGGAGCCAGGAGACCTTTGTGGCTAAACAGAGAGCTGCTGGGTAGGCTCAAGTGGAAGAGGAGCATTTACAGATCGTGGAAGGAGGGCCTGACCACTTGGGAAGAGTACAAGGCCGTTGTCAGAGCATGTAGGGAGGCAACGAGGAAAGCTAAGGCCTCCTTAGAGTTAAGCCTGGCAAGAGGGGTCAAGGACAACAGGAAGAGCTTCTTTAAATACATGGCAGATAAAGCTAACACCAGAGGCAATGTAGGCCCACTACTGAATGGTGAGGGTGCCCTGGTGACAGAAGATACAGAGAAGGCAGAACTACTGAATGCGTTCTTTGCCTCTGTCTACTCTGCCGGAGGAAGCCCTGAGGAGTCCTGTTCTGCTGAGACCCCAGTGGAAGTCAAGTCAATGGAGGAGATTGCCTTAGTTGATGAGGAATGGGTTAGAAACCAATTAAGCAACCTGGACATCCATAAATCCATGGGTCCAGATGGGATGCACCCGAGGGTGCTGAGGGAGCTGGCTGAAGTCATTGCTGGACCACTTTCCATCATCTTTGCCAAGTCTTGGGAAACGGGAGAGGTGCCTGAGGACTGGAGGAAAGCAAATGTCACTCCAGTCTTCAAAAAGGGTAAGAAGGAGGACCTGGGTAACTATAGACCGGTCAGCCTCACCTCAATCCCTGGGAAACTGATGGAACACCTTATCCTTGGTGCCATCTCAAGGCATATCAAGGATAAGAGGGTTATTAGGGGCAGTCAACATGGCTTCACCAAGGGGAAGTCATGCTTGACCAACCTCATAGCCTTTTATGAGGAAATAACGAGGTGGATGGATGATGGCAGAGCGGTGGATGTGGTCTACCTTGACTTCAGCAAAGCATTTGACACGGTCTCCCACAGCATCCTGATGGCTAAGCTGAGGAAGTGTGGACTGGACGATTGGGTAGTGAGGTGGACTGGGAACTGGCTGAAGGAAAGAAGCCAGAGAGTCGTAGTCAATGGGGCAGGGTCCAGTTGGAGGCCGGTAACTAGTGGAGTGCCTCAAGGATCGGTATTGGGGCCAATATTATTCAATATATTCATTAACGATTTAGATGAGGGAATTGAGTGTACTATCAGCAAGTTTGCTGATGACACTAAACTGGGAGGAGTGGCTGACACGCCAGAGGGCTGTGCTGCCATCCAGAGAGACCTGGACAGGCTGGAGAGTTGGGCAGGGAACAATTTGATGAAATATAACAAGGGAAAGTGTAGGGTCCTGCATCTGGGCAGGAACAACCCCAGGTTCCAGTATAGGTTGGGGAATGACCTGTTAGAAAGCAGTGTAGGGGAAAGGGACCTGGGGGTCCTGGTGGACAGCAGGATGACCATGAGCCAGCACTGTGCTCATGCGGCCAAGAAGGCCAATGGCATCCTGGGGTGTATTAGAAGGGGGGTGGTTAGTAGATCGAGAGAGGTCCTCCTTCCCCTCTACTCTGCCCTGGTGAGACCACATCTGGAATATTGTGTCCAGTTCTGGGCCCCTCAGTTCAAGAAGGACAGGGAACTGCTGGAGAGAGTCCAGCGTAGGGCAACTAAGATGATTAAGGGAGTGGAGCATCTCCCTTACGAGGAAAGGCTGAGGGAGCTGGGTCTCTTTAGTTTGGAGAAGAGGAGACTGAGGGGTGACCTTATTAGTGTTTATAAATATGTAAAGGGTGAGTGTCACGAGGATGGAGCCAGGCTCTTCTCGGTGGCAAACAATGATAGGACAAGGGGTAATGGGTTCAAGCTGGAACACAAGAGGTTCCGCTTAAATTTGAGAAGAAACTTCTTCTCAGTGAGGGTGACGGAACACTGGAACAGGCTGCCCAGAGAGGTCGTGGAGTCTCCTTCTCTGGAGACATTCAAAACCCGCCTGGACGCCTTCCTGTGTAACCTCACCTAGGTGTCCTGCTTCGGCAGGGGGATTGGACTAGATGATCTTTTGAGGTCCCTTCCAATCCCTAACATTCTGTGATTCTGTGATTCTGTGATTCTATGATAATTCTAGGTTTCTCTTTTGCATTTTTTCTTTGACGTATCCTAAAATTTATTCTCTACAGAAATTCACTGCATTGTAAACATTTGGCATAAATTACCCTTTTTTGTGGTTCTACAGGATGGTTTAGTTGAATGGTGAAGAATAGAAAACTTCAGTTGCTGCATTGAACAATCACCGTATGAAATGACTGACACAGTATAGTTATAAAAGATAAGTAATACAGGAAGAAAAAACTGAATTGACTTGTTATTGCTGTTAAAACTGTTGCAGAGAACATTTACTAGAAAAACAAAAACTTTCCAAAGCATTATATTTCATTGTATATTAAGATACAGTCCAATAACAAGAAGGTCTTGAGAGCATGCTTTAATTTCTGTAGAATGAATCATTCCCTAAACCAAGTAGAAATTATAAATCTGTCTAAGAAATAGGTTTTGTATCTTGTAGATCAGAAAATGCTATTTAGTTGGATGACTTCAGTACTACATAAGCTATAAATAATGAAGTAAAGGAAAAGAAGTCAAGGAGGAAAAGAAAATCATAAATAGGATAAACTAATCATTTTTTCTTCTAACCCTGAGTGAGGGTTGCTGTCTATCTAGGAGTCACGGTGCTCTAGCTCCCTTGAGGCAAAAAAGAGTAAATTGCCAGTAGCAGACAATGTGAGTGCAATTATACATGAGATGAGTGAACAGGAGAATCTCTTTGTGATTGCTTTCCAAACCATCAGGCAGGTTTGGAGCAGGGCAGCCTAGGGGTACATCTTGCACTTTACATCTTCTGTCTGTGCTTACGTTACTTTCATATAACATTCATAATATTGTATACTAAATGTTGTTTTTAATTTTGAGAAATTTTCTACTGAATTTGTTTGTGGGGTTTTTTATTTTCTTTTCTTTATATTTTTTTTTGTCTGGGGGAGGATTTTCTGGAGCATGGTGATTCTCTGCTCTTATTCCTAAGAGCAATGGAAAACTTCCAGTTATGTTGCATGAACAGTTCATTTCTTTTACTCACCTGCATGGATAAACAGCCAAAGACTCCAGTCTGGCCTGCAGCCTTACAGAATTTCAGCAAAATTTGTAAATTTAGAAAATGTATGTTGATGTTCCCAAATTGAAAGATGAAATGCAGATCACATCCTTATGTTAATTAATAGCGTTTTGAGAGCTGGAATGTATATGTGGAGAAAATCAAGTGAATAAAATGGAATTAACTTGGACAAGCTCACTTTCACTTGTTCATTTTCTATTTCTTTCTGGAACAACTTTCCTGGATGTTTGGAGGAGTTAACGGAATTTAAATTCAAGGTACTAGACTTGATTCAGCAAAAAAGAATGCGTATGTTTTCTGTGAACTGGATTCAGACAAAGACAGTTGCAGTAAATATATTTTCACCTAACTGATTCGACGTTGTACATTGGCTTTTAGCCTGCCCATGGTTTTGTTCTCCCTCACTAGACAAAGTTTAAAACTCAGGGAACTTCAGGGAAGTTACCATAAAAACAGGATTACAGCTTACAGCTCTGCACAATTTCAGGGTATTGCATGATACTTAGAAGGAAGATTTTTGTAATTACAATAACAACACTAATAAGTAAGGCTCGAAATAAGGGGAGAAAAATGAGGATCCAATTTGTTTACAGATTACTATGCAAGCCTTTCATCAGATTTTATAGAATACTGCTACTATGTTTTATTTAGTTCAATTCTTAACGAAAAATCGTGGACAGTAATTTGGCAGAGCTCCCCCTCAGCAGCATAAACAAACAAATTCTTTCCAGAACAGAAGCAATAAGAGCTGTTAAATATGTTGTCAATGCATAATTTGCATTTTAATAGTGAAAGTATGCTGAGAAATTACAATTTTCTGCCTTTTTAAAGTATATATATGACACTTGAATGTTGTACAGTATTATTGCTGCAACACCGAGATTTTCAGTTTAATATCATTGTGTTATGAGCATTAACTTTGTGCTTCCAGATCTTGCTGATTAACAGGCAGTCACAGCTAATGTCACTACAAAAATAAAATTATTTAAAATAAGCACCATTTTGAAAACAAAAAAGTATTTCACTGTAACACATTATTTTCTTCTTACAAATTCTGCTTGTCAGGATCTTCATAGAACATGCTATTCTCTCTCTAGACACAATATCTATCAGTTCTCTACTGTAACATTGTCCTCCATAACATGAAAATTAAAACATGTCCAGAAAATAGAAAGCATCCCTCACGACTAAACATTGCCTTTCATATCCTCAGACTTTATTTAAATTCATGCATTTGAGAGGGCTTCTGCACAGCCTATTATAGCACCTCGTGGAGAGATTCTGATTGGACAAGAGAAGGAAATTTTTCCCTTTGAGAACATCAACAATTGGAATAATCTCCCCAGGTCAGTGGTGGATTCACAATATTGGACACTCTTAAGATTCAACTGGACCATGTGCTTTTGCCAAGAAAGGCTGGACCAGCTGATCCTTGATGGTCCCTTCCAACTTGATATTCTATGATGCTATGAAGACGGTGTAAGTGATACAAGCACACAGCAAAAGTGTTCTACCTAGCTACACATGCAATCCTTTTGTCTGTTTTACTAACATTTAAAGTAGAGGATGATTACTATAGACTTAATGTAAATGAAAGGCACCTCTTCATCTAGGAAAAAACGCTGAAGGCAGATAAAAAGGTAGATGTCTGGAGACAGTGAAAGAACAGTTACCTCCCACGAGCTTTGACACATATCTTGTGCTCTCCGAGGAGTAGTGTATAAGTGTATTCAAACTGCTTTAGGTGAGAGCGTAATTTTCTATGAAAGTATCTTCTGACTCAGTTCACTTATAAAAAGTATTTTTTTTCTCTCTTCTAGCAGAGTTTTAGATGAGGAGGGGACAGAGAGGAAAGAGGCAGAGATCGTAATGGTGGGTAAAAAATAATGCTTGGCTCTAGGTTCTAATAACCTATAAATACAATCCTATCTCCACCAACTTGTTTCAGGTAGCTCAGGAAGCCTGTGGCATAGCCACATCCAAGCTTTCATGTATGAGACCATTAGCTCTAGAGTACCTTTGTGGCACAATGATTTCCCTTATACTTATTGCTTTCTGAAAAGGTAACTATACAGCTTGAAAGAACTCAAAACATTGGTTATCCGGCAGTTATACAGGAGTAGGATGAATGCTTTCAAGGAGGATGGGAAGCTATGGAAGATAAGATGTACCACTGTGTGTGGTTTCACATCCTTAGCACCTGGGAGCTCTTGACAGACCAGTTTTTCAGATCCTGTGTGAATTTAAAAAAAAAAAAAAAAAAATCAACGTCAACCAACAACAAACAACTCCCCGCCATAGAAACTTCACAAATTGTGATTCTTAATTAGAAAACTAAAGCCTATGTTTGGAATGCTTAACAGCACTTGTGCGTAAGAGAGCTTCTTAATCCAAAGAAAAGATCAGCTAGGGACTGTGATATGAGACCTTGGATGGCACATAAGAACTGATGTAATCTCATCTGCTTCTAAAAACCTTGCAGCTATGCTTGTATAGCACCACTAATAGTTTTTGTTTATTCAAGGAGTGACACATCTGCACTTCACTATATCCCCAGGCTTAAGCATATTCTGTTTTAACTACCACTACACAGGCTCTTTCATCCCGTGGCAGACATTTTGCTTTCATTTTATTTGGTTTAACCAAGTGCTTATTTTATGGGAGGCTTCTGGTTTTTTTGTTTGTTTTTTTTTTGTTGGAGGGATCTGATGGTGGGGAGATTCTCACCTGCATTCAAACTTTGTAAATGTGAAGTTACATTCCTTTTAAGGAATCATTTTGAACTAAAAATATACACTATCCCCTGTGACAAAATAATATTTCATGCAGGGTAATGAAAGAATATTTGTGGTGGTGAACTGCCTTAGGATAAAATATTTCTACTTCTTGTTATAAATCTCTGTGAATAGTTTAAAAAGATATGACTTTGTTATAATACTATAAAAACAGGGATCTACTTTTTTTTACACAGAAATGGCCGAGTGTGTGTGTCTATACGCTCACTCATCCACAAAAAAAATTACCTAAAATGAATACTTGTATTATCCCTTGGTTTGCTACACACACACACATGTATATTTTTATATATAGATAAACCAGAAGACTGTATATGTACTTGTTTTAACTGATGTTATTCCAAAATCATATGTAATATGTTTCATTTGCGCTACAGTCAGCAAAAGTTTGTTGTAAACATCTTTAGAGGTTTGGGAAGATTTAAGACCAAGAATACTTGTCAGTACAGACTGAAGATTAATATTTTAATTCTAACGATAATTTCTTCAGTGTCTCGTAAATGTTTTCAGACATCACTTTAAAAACTACAATCACTTTAACAAGTAAAAAGACTTTGCAGAATTATGCCAGCACAGAAATACTTATTTCCTAATACTTTTGATTTATCAACACATGGAGTTAGATATGGTCTACAAGGACTCTAGCCAGTGCTTACAAATTGTATGTACTTGCTACTTTTACAACAATATGAACAGAGTTGAGGTAGGTTTTTCATGATGCTTATTCTTGTCAAAATGCAAAAGAGATTACAAATAATAGTAAGTTGATAATTTTTGCTGCAGCATCTAGAAATTCATACATTATGCTCCTAAAGTCAGTGACACAAATAATATTTATCAGAAATCAATGTTCTATAAGCAAGCATAATTGTCTGAAAGTTCTAGGTTCCACTCTATATGAACTTGGTAACAAACTCAAGCAGTGCCTCTGATCTTTAAAGATCATTTTTGCTGTACATAAGACTTGAGAGAAATAGAAAAAAGCAACCATGCTCCTTTTTTAGAGCTTCTAATCTATTCCTCTGCCACTTAAGGTTTATTTCCAAAAGTATGCCAGCACTGCGGTGAGTAAGGAAGGTAGGAATGCAATTTTGCATTGTAAAAGATACGAAATAAGCAGTAAAGTTAAAACAGATTATTTATTTTTTTCCATATAATAATGTCAAGTTGCAGGATTCCTTTTCTTAGGATGTTCTAAAGGTCAGTATGTATAAAGGTTAAAAAGGGGGACAGGTGAATCCACAAAGAAGAATGACATCCTGTCAGTGATTATCACACATGATGGCCTAGATGAAACCTCCAGCCTTAGAGAGCCTTACACATCACTCATAACCAGTACTGGAGAGAAGGTGAGAATTTATTGGTTTTTCTACATTTTTTACATAATAGTAGATGTTTTGGAAAATATTAGAGAGATTAAAGGGCAACAGACCTTTGGTATTACTCAATACTTCAATAATTTATTTTCTGTGAACAATCCAAACTCCTTGTCAGTTTGAAAATTTCTTAGTAATTTCCATTTGTTTACAATTTTCTGACATGTAGCATTCATGATATTTTGAAAAAAAGACTGTATGATTTTTGGCCCTAATTTTTGTATAAATAACTTAGTAACATTTTTTCCTATGCATTTTGTTACTTCTTTTCTTCCAGTGTTACCCACTACTCTCATTCTCTGCTCTCTGATTTTCTTCCTTCCACCTGTACCTGAAGATCTTGCATGTTTGTTAGCATCTGTTGTCGCTCGGCCTCCAGCCTCCTCTTCTCTTTCATTTTTCAGAAGTCTCCCTTTCACATTCCTACCTGCCCTTCTACATGACCACTTGTTCCTCCTTTAATCCAGCAGGTTCTTGTTTTTTCCTATAAAAATCACAAAGTTCTGGTTCTAAAGTTATATGCAAAAACTGTACTAGATCAGGGGCAAAATTTTTTTATGCTATGCATACATATTTTGAATAGCTTCTGTTTTGACGTGAACCAGGAAGATATTATGTTGGTCATTCAAAGATATTGAAAAGCGGTAGTATAACTATGTACTCGTCTACTGTCTGTGTGTACAGAATAGTTTTTGAAATAGTTGTTCTTGATTTATTCACCATATGCACATAAGCACAGTAGATTTTAAAAATTAAGTTATGAGTAGGTCTAAGTTCACAAGTCTTACAATCTCTCCTATTATTTTTGTTGAGTAAAACATGGTCATACGTTGGGTGGATATTTAGTAGTGAACAAAGTTCCTATTGCTCTGCTATTTTTCCAAAGCTAGCAGTCAAATGGAAGTGGAGATGAGCAATAATTGAACAGTTTTCTCCTGCTGAGCACAGATCAAAGGATATTATAGTCAAAAATAAAATGTACCAATTAATTTTAATCCAGGAGATAATGTTAACTTCCACAGAAATTTTATTTTTTGTATGAATGCTTCTAAACTCAAAGGTGAAAATGTGTAAAAATATGTAAAATTTCTTTGTGGGCTTTCTTCTTGGAAGTGATACATATGTGCAATAATAAAGAAATACATTCAGCCCTGAAGAATACGGTAGCAGACTGCAGCAGATTTCACAGAAGTACTATTACTATGGATAAACTTATACTCAACTTCAGTTGAAACCAAACTATATATATATAGAGAGAGAGTAATATATATTCCTATATTTGTATATAAAAGGTATATAACTTTATACTATATTTATTATTTACATACATAACATATGAATACATTAAGTTAATATTTACAAAAATATTCAACTAAATATCTATTTGATTGTGCCCCCTTAATTCTTGTATGGACTTCAGCCTGGAATTTACAAGCTCCAACAGGTTGTATTCATAGTCAGTTCAACACAATTGGAACAAACATATGGTGAACAAGTCCTTCCTCTAAAGATTTAGCGATTTTTTGCAGAAATAACAAACATTTAAGGTGATGACAAGTATCTGTGCATTGGAATACTTAATTTGTTCTTTAATTTTCTTATGCCACTACTCATTGTCCTTGTTTTTCCAGTCTATGCTACCTACTCTTACAGGGATAACTCTCCTTTCACAAAGATTAGAATGAAGTGATGTCTTGGAAACATACCATAGATGAAAGAGAAAATAAGAGAAAAATTAAGGAATTATTATGTTTAAAAGTTTTTTTAAATGTTTCTTAGCTGTAAAATCGTCATACCTATGTGCAACCTGTACCACCTACATTGTAGCTTTAGAGCCTTCTAACAGTGATTCAAGTTTTCTGGTTGAAATGACAAATTAAGGTATGAAACAGTATTTTCCTCCAGACTGCTGCTTGGAAAAAGAAGTTATTGCATTATTATAAGTAGCTTGTTTAGTTTAATAGTTTCTCCCTATGGTAATTCAAATGCTATATTTCTCTCCATGCTGCTACAATACCTGAAACAGCATACATTTTAAATGATTGAAATGCATTTCAGTTTCAAACTTTCAAGACTTAGCCAAGGGGAAAATATGACCCAAAAAAAAGTAAATTAAAGTAGAATGCAAAGAGCATAGAGGAAATGGTAAAGACTTAAAAAGCATACAGATTAATTAAAAAAAAAAAAACTTAACTGGGAACAAACAGTATTTTCTAATTAAAAATCTTAAACAATGAAAATTATTCTGTACTGATTTGTCTATGAAACGTATATTACATTGTGCTTTTCTTCGTTTTGCTGTCTTTCATTTCAAAATGAGTTCTATGGATAAAGTAAGGATACACATCCTAGTTGCTTTAGAAGGGGGATACTTTCTCACTTAAACCAGAAAAATACTCTGGAAAAGCTCTTTTTCAAAGATATTGGGTCAAAATTTTAAAGAATCACCTTTTCATCTTTATCCGGAAACTTTTTGTAATCTCAGAAAGTTTTGATTCACCACACTTTTTTCAGGTTGGAGGTTGTTGGCACCAGCACTCAGCAGGTTTATGAACATTCATTATCTGCTGTCATGCAAAGTTGGCCAAGTTACTTCAAAACACTTTTAGTGTCTGTTCAGACTAACTCCAATCATCTAAACTTAGGTAAGAACAGAGCAACAGAATACGGATAGGATGGTTGTAGACAATCTCTTAAAATGTCACAGCTGGCTTTACCTCCTGCTTCATCAAATTGGTTCATCTTCTACAATACATAGTAATATTCAAGGCAGAAATTTCTAAATAGAGCATAAATTAATATTTCTATTTATGTAATTCTCTTCAGCGTTCTATAAACTACAGCCTTCTCAGCTTATACTGAGCCTAATTTCACATTGGTCTCCCTCACACAAATGGATCCTCATTTCTATATTTATTTATTTCTTTTATTTCTTTTATTATTATATTATATTTAATTATTTCTTCAAAATACTCAATAAAACGTAACTATCACATTCTATTTCATTTTTACTGTCTACGATTGCTTTTTCCTTAATTTTGGATTTATTTGCTCAAAGTATTTTCAGTGCTAGGGAGATGCTACAGTTATCATAACAGGTCACTAAAAATAATAATGTCACTGGAAATAGTGACATTTTGTATAAAATAATGTAATTCATACTCCCATGTGTATGATACTTAAACCTCAGTTTTGAAATCATGTTATATTCATATTGCTTGTCATTTGGGTGAGGTGAACTTAATGTAATAGTTTACCTATTTGAGTATTTTATCATTATTTAAAGCTTTTTCTGGCACACAGAAGTATATAGTTATGACATTCTGAATGATGATAAAAAGCTAATCCTAGCTATGTCCATCAGCCAGAAGACTTGACTACAGTCAAGTATCATGTAAAGTCTGTAAGTTTTCTCCTCCACATTTGAAGTAGACTGAATAAAGTAGGAATAAACTGGAAAGGAGAAAATATATTTACTTTTTTTTTGCCAACTTAATAGGTATTAATCTTCTGGTATATGTCTCAATTTCATTCTAAATAAACATGGTTACAGTTTCAAATAAGACCTTCAGAGAAAACTAGGTGGGATGCCAGTCACTGATAGGAATGGCTTATGGAGAACTTCAGTTATCTAAAGCATCTCAAGTCACTGTTGTAGAAAGAATTAAGTTAAGTTAGTTCTTAAATTAAGAATTAAGATTAAGTTAAATGAAATAAATAAAATTGATTATTTTGTTATCAGTCTGCATATTGCCCACGTTACTGTTAACTTCTGTGCCAAGATTCCCTGTCAGGTATTCTGTGTGGCAGTTTTAATGCCACTATAGAAGTCTTCACTTATTTGTGGAAAAGAGATAAACCTGTTAAAAAAATGACCTGTAAGTAACAACATATGTGAGAGGTGATATTGTTTTGTGTCTCGTGAATAGACAAGAGCAGCTCCAGAAGCTACAGTATGTGGCATCTTGCATGTGACATCTTGCTCAAAAACTTAGAACAGAACTGAAAGTTTTTTCTTTGATGGTGTTTCTTTCCATTTTCAAAGGTAAATCAAAACCAGAGATTGGCGACATTTTTGTAGGGAAGGGAAAGGAAGGAGAAACAGAAAGGGAAGGGGGTAACATCAGAGATTCAGGTAACAGTTTCACCATGGCAACTACCATACCACAGAAAAGGTCGATTAACATAAACCTGCAGTTGTATGGTAGCTGGGATGGTAGTAGTGTCCCTGACCCTCTTCCCTTCCTCCAAGGAAGTATAAATGCAGTCAGTTGCCACAGGCAAATATGCTTTTCCTCAGGAAAAATGAAGGTGGCAAAGAGAGATATGGAACACTTCAATTTTTGTCCCCCATCAAAATACAGAGAACCAGAAAGCATTTGTCAGTCTTTGCCCCTGTGGTGGTATTCGGGTCACTCAATTTGCTCTCTGCTGGATATGTTAACGGAAGTACTGTTATGTCCTATTTCTCTGAGCTATAAACTTTGACAATTTTCTGAAAGCTTGTATAGTAAAGGGTAGGCTTTAGATGAACTCATCTTAAAGGCTTATCTTGTCCTGGAAGGTTCCAAAGTTTCATCCAAGCAGGTAAGCCTTTTTTCAAGACAGGAATAACCTTCAGATAAGAGTGTATTTTTGTTCTTTTGAAGAGTTTTCTTGAAAGAATTATGTCATCTTTCACCCTTACTACAAGCTTTCTGTTGGGTGTTAGATTTATTTATGATGATGACACCTTAAACACTTTTTTTCTGCTCTTAAGAATTTTAAATGCTGATGAAAAGCTAAATCTATATAATAGCAGATGAAAAATGTATTTTAGCATGTGTATCATAAACACAGCTTAATGAAAAGATCTTTGATGCTGATAAAAGCAAATACAGCTGACATGTCCTGATAGTCCATTTATTTTAATTGATGATTTATTACAGCAGGTACAGGGACACACCTCACTCTTAGAAGTGTTGTAGCCATCAGGAAGAGTGCAACAGTGCCTTAATCAGCATTTCTCAGTCCTTTCTGCAGTGGCGTAGCTACTGCTAGTAGAGCAAACAATAGTCAGCAGAGCAGAATATTTCTGCACAAAGCTTAAAACCTAGGAATCCTGGATTTTAAAAATAATTAAAGTGTCTTTGTTGTGTTTGTGATCATTGTGAAAAATTATGTTAGCATTTTAGGTATGTGTGCAGGATTCCATTCCTGATCTTGCCTCTGATGCTGGCTTTTTAATGATCACAGTTCTGACAACTCTGAATTAAAGTTGATTATATGGGCCTAGCTTATAAATACAGTGATTTTTTTTCTAGCTAGTTTTACATTTTCGAAGAAATTAAATATTAAAGCATTCAGCATCACTTCACTCTTACTTTCAGTTAAAAAAAACTCCTAAACTACAACAGTTAAACTGGAGAAAAAAGTGCTTCTGAGAACAAATATTTTAGGATGCAGAAGCTTCAGCTGGATGCTGGCAAGAAGTTTGGCAGAGGTCAGAGGTACAGCAGCAGCAGGCTGCTGATTACAGTGTTTTCATTTCTGACCCTACACAATCTCTTTTTCTAAGCTCTTGTTTCGCTGAAGTGCATCTGACCTATCTCTTCCCCTAAGTGCAGAAAGCAATTCTCTATAGAAAGTCACCAGCTATACTAGGACATGGAACAGAATGTAAACGATAAAATACAGTGTTCACAGTGGGGGGGCAGGGAGGAACCAAACAACCTAGACCTAGAAATCAATTACAGCAACGTTAGCTACCAAAACTAAAATAAGTATTAAATATAGAGATTGTGTAAAAAATTGTAGGTTTACTTAAATGTTATGGTTTTATATGCAAAGACTCAGTTTGTGCTGCCACTTACATGAAAAAAGAAGAGAAGGCACAGTTCTAAAAACGAACTTCCATTCTGAAATCATACCCAAACTGTTCAATCTGTCATAAGCTACCAAAACAGGTTCACTGCCACAGCCTATGCTTAGGCTTATGTGTAACATCAAAGGCTTGGGGATTGATGTTCAGGGAAAGAGACTCTGGAAGTGCACTTGAATTCTAATTCAGCTGTGTTGTTGGTCGCTTCATGTGATGGATAATGTAGCTGAAGGCAAAAGTGTGTTTTCCATTCAGCCCTGAGAATAAGCTCTGGCCACACTTGTCCAAGTTTCTTCAGCCAGGGCTGACTTACAAGGGGTCAGAATGAATGTGAACCATCTTCAAACTATGTTAAGTCTTCTCGGGCCCCATTAGGGATCCAAGTGAAAGGATACTCCACCAAAAATTTCTGTTGTCATTTCCAGAGAAACAACATCGCCTTTCTCAGATTCTAAAAGTTTTGAAGAGTGAAAAAACAATTTAAATGAATGAATTCTTCCAGTGTTTTTATTTTATCCCAATGGTGACTGCCATGCTAAGGTATATTGAAATTCTTTCCAGGTTTCAGATTTCTGTCAAGATGGTAGCAATGACTGAAAATATTTTTGTTTTTTGTTTTTTGTTTTTTTTATAGTTATTTCACTCAGCACTAATGATGCTGTGGACACCTGCTGTGACTGAAAAACCTTCAGTGAAATGGGAAATATTTTTCACATCTCAGAAGATGGATTCTGTGATACAGGTGGGAAAACATTCATCGATATGTTAGCAAAATATTCCTATTCTTCTCATGGTGTGCATATCCTTGAGATACACTTAATCAGTCATGTGATAAATCCATTGTCAGTCATCTCTAGGTGGTTAATTGGTATGGATATACTCCAGAGTGGAATGATACAAATTTAAGTATGAGTACCTGACATATGTTTTCTGTTTTAAGGAAGAGCAGTAGCTTACCGAGAAATTATTTATGGGTACCATATGGCAATCCCCCAAATGATAGCTGAATTAAGCTTAGTTTATGTCATAAACCCCCAAATTTTGTCATTAAAAAGGACTTAAGAACTGAAAATGTTGCTTAAAATAGCTTGTGGGTTTTTTAGAATTGTTCCCTTTTTTCCCTTTTATGAGTTTTTAAGATGTTTAGAGTGTCATTTAAGCTGCATGGTGCTACCATATGGAAATAAAGTTGAAGAATGCCTTTCCCAGGTATTCCCAAGTGTTCATTTTAGTTCTATTGTTTTAATAACCTCTTGCAGCTCGCTTTCAAGGCTCTCCTCCTCAGAAATTTCTCAATCTCCAGAGGTCTATTAAAGATACATAGTAGATATCTAGAAACCTGTTATATATCCAGAAGTCAGACAGAATGCATGTGCAATAAACTTTGGGATTCAGTAACACAGTTTGGTAAGAAGACCTTTATTTTATCCACAAAAAGTAAATTAAGAATAAAGTTCCTTTAAAAGTATGCTTTCTCTACAATATGAAAGAAAATATATTTGACATTATGACTGAGAACAAGTGCAGAAATGTTGAGGAAGAATTGCTTTTGAAATATTTAAGTATGTCCTCTAAAAATAGATTAGAAAATCAGAAAGGGATATTAGAAAAAAAGTATATAAAGGGCTGTGTTATTATTGGATTGTGTGTTGAATCTGTGTGCTGGAATTGATTGTGTCTTTCAAACTGCTTTTCCATTGGGCCTGGTGGTTAATCAAGGTAAGAGGGCCTGATGCAGAATAATTTATTATATATATGTATTTATTTATATTTATTATATATATATTTATATATATTTATTATATATTATAAACTAAACAAGCTTGCAGCTTATTTATCATGTGTAATGCAATTACTTTTTCCTTCTACAACCTACTTAATATGAGCTACTCTATTGAATTTATGTTGATCATTATGATATATAGTGTTTTAATTGCCAACTGCAAAATGTATGAGCTCACAAAATTGCCATTCCTGAGCTTAAAGCTCACAAAATTTCTTTTGACTGCCTCAATGAAGAAAAAATGACAATCTGAGAACAGGACCTGAATAAACACCTAAAACTACTAAAAATAGCATATTGTTAGTAATTATCTATAAACTGTTTTCATTGTCATATTTTTATATCAATGTAATTATCAGGAAGGTTAAAGTTGAGATTGCCATTATTGATTCCACTAACTAATAAATAGTATTTTAAGCAATAAAGGGGAGAGGAAACCTACAAGTCAGTTCAGTGAGTATATGTGAAAAATGTTTATGTGAAGATTAGGTGCACTTATTATAATAAAAAAAACCAGTAGAATAGTGCAGTAACTTTAAGAGATTCAAATATATATATGCTTATCCATATATAAATATATACATATATATGCTTATGAATATCTTAAGGGTGAGTGTCAAGAGGACAGGGCCAGACTCTTTTCTGTAGTGCCCAACAACTGGCTAAGGGGTAACGAGCACAAAGTGAAACACAGGAAGTTCCATCAGAATACGAGGAGAAACTTCTTTACTTTGAGTGTGACAGAGCACTGGAAAAGGCTGCCTAGAGCAGCTGGGGGGTCTCCATCTCTGGACATATTAAAAAACCACCTGGGTGTCACCCTGTGCAACCTGCTCCAGGTGAACCTGCTTTAGCTGGAGGGTTGCCCTAGATGTTCTCAAGAGGTCACTTCTAACTCAAACGATTCTGTGATGTATTTAGGTACACTTTTCAAATTAATATCAAGACTTTATAAAACCAGTGTTTCTGGCAAGCATATAACATTAAAAGTATGAAATAAAGAAACAAAAATGCAAAAATTCATTTTGAATCTGTTTTTTTCTTTATCTGGAGCAAGCAACAAGAGTGTATTCTCCTCTACCTGACATGAAACGTATGTACCTTGCTGAGGGAGTTTGTCCATCATATAACTCAAGGACAGCCCGTGGCAAAATCTGTTATATATGCCTAGGTCTATTAAGCAATTCTGTCATACCGCAAAATAGCAAATCTGTGTTATGATAGATGACATCCATGGAGTATACTTCAGGAGCAGGTTGTCCTAAATATTTGCATAATAGCTGTTTAATGCAGCTAAGCATATAATTTCATTCAGATAACATAATCATATTTTCCCTTTTTCTTTTTTTCCCCCTCTTGTGATCATGCAATGACTGTAAGCAGAACACTATTTCTGACTAATTGATTCCTATAATATTTTGAGAGGAGTGCTGGGGCACTTTGTTTTATTTTCTTTTGCCAGATTCTATTGCCAGATTTCTGGCAGCTATTAACAGATTTATTTTTTCAAACACAGTTCTAGATCTTGCCATTCCTGAGCTTAAAGCTTGAGTAATTTAGACATATAGATTTAGGGAAAGAAGACAACCCAGGTTCTACCTCCTCTTAAACTCTTTCAGATGCAAGGGATACTACAGGCAATCTAGGGGAAAATGAAGGGGTAAACAGAAAAAAGATACTTCCTTATGAACAACAACAGAGCTTTATATAATCAACTAGAAGTGTTGTTGCCTTAACCTAGCTGATTAGAAAGGCAGGATATAGTTTGATGCTCTTTCAAATCCAGAAACCAGCCATTTCCATGTTTAATTATATTTGGGATCCGAACTAAGTGTACTTGGCATGATTAATATACACTATAGGAAGTGACTCAAAGCTCTATAAAAGAAGCTTGATCCTGTACTTGAACGTGTTGCCAAACCTTACATTTTTGCATGTTCAATGAAAATTCATATAGCAGGGTCATGCTTAAGAGGCTTCTTAGATGTGGCCCACCCTGTCCCTCAGTTTGAAAAATGAGGAGGCTATAGCCCAGCTTGCTTAAGATGTGGGGACTGAGAAAAAAACAGAGCGCGCCTCACTGTCCATCAGATTCATATCCAAAGGTAACAGGTCTTGACATTCGGGACTCATCCTTTGCAGCCAAATATCCTGATCACCCAAGCTAAGGGTAAGACTAAGCAGCAAAAGCACCACCACAACTTTAATAAAAAGCCTGATGCATCTGCCCGTGTCTTTTGTTTTAGCTATGTTGCTTTCTAAGCAAAGGATATGGCTTCAGGCTCTTCAAAGATTCACTCACCCTTACTCCTGGGATCAGCACATTCTTGTAGCGAAGAACAATGTTTCACACATAAACTTATTCTGCTGGTTTTTGTGGACTGACTCTGATCAGTGCTGATTGCTGTGACTGCCAGACTAGGATGCCCACCTCTTTTTCCTTTAGCATTTCTGGAACAGAGATAGACGTACCAGCATTGCCAATGATGTTCTCAGAGATCCCTGCCTGTTTCTAGGATTCACAGTGTTAAGGACCACAATGTCAAAGTCCCATTTTTACATCCAACCTGGAGTTTGGCCATTTAAAGCCATTTAGACCTGGCATTGCCAAACAGAGCACCTCTATATAACCTTAAAAACTAAACCTGGGGAAAAGTATGAGAGAAGGGCATGCAGGCCAGTCATGTTTCACTTCTAACACGAAACTACAAAGAATTCAAGATCTGCCACACTTAGAAAATATGGCTTCTATCAGTGGATTCTGGGAAGAGAAGGGTCTTAATCCTTTGCTTTTCTTCCTAGTAAATAAAGTAACAGAAAGAAGACTAGTTGTTAGATTAATATGATTCGATGAGGATCTTAGGAGGACTAGCCAGGGTACAGACTGCTCCAGCTAAATCATTTACAAGGAGCCAGGGTAGGAGAGAGCTTAGAATGGCTTGGAAGAATCAGAAAGCTCTGGACAAACTGAGGATGGGTTGGAAGAATAAACACAAAGAGTGTGCCAAAGGATTTAAACATCATTGGGAAGAAAAGGAACACTTTTTTAATATTGTAATGTCTGATGTCAGGGTTTCCAAGAAGAAGCTTCTTGCATTCTCTCAGGGCAGAAAAGCAATTTTGTTCTGGTTCTAAGCATAACTAATGACTCGGGAAAAACATTCTAGTTTGAATAGTCTGTATACTGTCTCTCTAGGATGTAGTTAGTCTGTCCTATCACAGAATGATTAAATGATCAGATCATGTCTTTCCTTCTGGACCAACCGGGTCCTGCATGAAAAAAAAAAAACAACACCCAAACAAAAACACCGTAAAAAAACATCTTATGATTTATGAGGTATGGTCCATCTGTG
The DNA here is from genome assembly GCA_013399365.1 of Pampusana beccarii. NCBI lineage: Eukaryota > Metazoa > Chordata > Aves > Columbiformes > Columbidae > Pampusana > Pampusana beccarii. The sequence goes on from VWYH01001488.1 coordinate 48,933, forward strand.
TGTGATCCAAAACAGAGTAGTAGAATCTTTTCTACAGTTGTAATTCTAACATGTTGTTTGTATCAGTTTGCTTTAAAAAACTTTAATTCCACTGGAAGATTTTCTGCCGAATTCTAGTAGTTATAAAATAGATCCTTATCAAGGAAGCTAAAGGTATTGTGCTTGAAAAGAATGATTTTTAAAAGGAAAGGTTTGAAGCAACAAAATTGTTGAATAGTCGTTCATATGAAATCAAAGAAGCAACCTGATGTACTTTGAAGGGACTGGTAATTTGAAAAACCACAAGAGCTAGTCATGCAATAAACAGAGAAGTAAATTTTAACAGGGTATGAAAAAAGGTTAAAGATCTTAAGAAATGTGAACACCTACATATAAGTGAAATGTAAAAGAAAATAATAGGCCCAGTGAGAAATGAAAAGTTTAAGTAGTGGCATTTAGAAGATATAGATGAGAAATTACGAACTTCATACTACTTTGTTTTTTATGAAGAAAGATTTAGTCTTCATCTGCACCCAAGGATGGTAGAATATAATTTACTGTGTGACATTAGAATAAAGCCTTAGGAGTCTAACAAGCTGCTACAATCCAAGTATATTACTGCTTTTTAAACCATTTCCCCATAATTTTTATAATGGCAAGAATCTTAACTAAGAATGGAAGGCAGAAATTGAAAGACAATGGACTGTTTTAAATATGCTGTTTTGATTGACAAGGTGTACCTGGAAATTTTACTTTCTGTTCCTCTACACTGTTTAAACATTCAAAGGTGTATTTATTGTTTTGACTAGCTAAGCAGTTTTTAATTAAATTCCTGAGGTCATGAAAAGTTATGAAAGGGGTTTTTTAGGTTTTTCAGGTTGTTTTGTTGAGAAGTTTTATTCTACTGTGATGATGGAAGCAAGGAGCTAGGAGCTACCTGATTCTCAAAGTGCTGCAAAAAACTAAGTCATAGTCTGACAAAACTCTCAGAAGAAGGCCTTCCTGTAACACCTGAAGGCAGTGTTCTAAAATGTTTGTAAAATTGCTAATGAAACTAAATAAAGCCCAGATTATTAAAGAAAAAAATTTCTAAGGTAGAAATAAAATGTGTTTTAAAGTAGATAAACTATTTAGACTCATCTGTTCTCTCAATATGCTAATTGTTGGTGTCTATGCAGAAAAATTCAATTGCCTTATTACTGCCAGGTTTATTTCCAGTTTCATATTTTACTGCCTCCAAATATGGCTGTTTTCTGCATGCTTTCATAATATTGACAAAGTTATCACAGCACGTTTTATCTCAGATTCCCAAACAAATCATATAGCTAATGACTGCTTATTGTTTGCCCCTTAGATTTCAAAAATGACAAACTTTTCCCTCTCCCACATCAATGCCTGTTTCAATTAGCAAAACGATGCAGAGACCCCTCTTTGATTTTCTCCTTCTGGCAGGTGTAGGCTTTAGTATGGGGATGACTCACTGCCAATATGCCTCCTAAGGCCACCTTATCTGTCATAGTTGGTTATTCCCTGATTGGGTCTGTCTGATCACCATCTAAAAGATTTTCTCCAGAGTGGTGACCTTCACACTCACATTTTACTACTTCTGTCTGACAGCTGCAGTTTCACTGCTTATTTATTTAGTCAAGAAATTGATTTTAATCTAAGGTAGAAAATGCTAAGACTTTACTGCCTGCTGACCTCAGATCAACTCATGATGCATGTTTCCAAAGCTGGCCACTCCAATGGTGTGATTAGAGATTCATGTATACATTTATCGAACTATATTATATATATACATAACGGGGAGAGTGGGCAGTAAAGAGGAGTGTTTTGAAAGGACACTAAAGGTTAGATAAAGCTTGATAAGAATGAGAAAGAAACAGGAAAATTATGTATAATGTAAACTTAACCTACCTATAGGTTTCTCATATTGATGAAGTCTTGAAAGCATAGTGAGAAAAGGAGAGTTCTACAAGGAAAACCTGGTAGTTTCAAGGACAGTATGTACTCTTTAATTCAGCAACAAGGAGACTTGTCTGCTCAGTGACTACCTCTAGGAGATCCGTATAGAAAGATTTATACAATAATAAGATATAGAAAACCCTACAAGATAATGCTGATTAAATCAACGTTTTCTGCACTTGTAGAAGTGAAACATGAGCAGGAAAAATTGGCTGTAAATTAGCTTGTATGTCCCCCAAAAGACATATCAGTGTGTTGGAATAATTCTAGCTGAAATGAATGGGGGCCACCTCACTTTTCACCTCATTTGCTTTAGGTGGCTTCCTGTCACAAGAATGAAGAGATGATCCAAACCACAGCCAGCAATCTTCATCTAGGCCATTTTACACATGTATAAAAAAGGTAGAAATCAGAAGTCACATCACAGTGCTTTTCCTTTGTTTCAAGTCTCTGTGTATTAATGAAGCATAATCTGTTAGATGTGTCCTTAGTGATGTTCCTTGAGACAGAATCTGTTTGAATGCAGTAATGTCAACTCTGATAAAGATTGCCCTTCCGATGCTTTCAAATGTGTATGTATGGATAACCCAAAGTAATAGTAGTTTTTTCTAAGGTACTGTGATAGCTTTTGTAATTCAGGCTGAAGTTTTAAAAGCTTGTGTCCTTGCAAAGTCTTGCTGTAGTTCTATTCTCATGACCAGGCTGACATTTTCAAACTATTTCTTTGCTTTTGTCTCCACATTTGACATGCTTGAAGATGTAGTAGCTACAATCAGCCTGTATGTAGAGAGCTGAGATTTCGACACTTCAAAGACACATGCCAGGACATAAAAAGAGGCCACTGAGAGATAAGAAATAAGTATGTTGTTTTGTTAGCCTACTTAGCTGTAATATTGTAAGTACTATAATGCCCAAGATTTTAGTCAGGTATATATATATAAAGACATAATAACTATATTAGATAAATACTTCTTTCTATTTTTCCAACCCTTGAAAAGCATAAGAACACTTGAAATCAAATTCAAAATTCTTCCCTAAAGAAAGCATTTATTTTTCTTTCATTGTTGTATAGGAGATTGCATTCAGTATGTTGTGTAATGCAGTATGAATAACTCATCTGACAAGTTCTGCTACAGTGCAGTTGAGTGGTCTCAGCAATAGCTCATAGATCAAATGTTGCAGAAGAGGAAGGACGAAAGATGATGGCTGTCCTAAAGAGTTAATAAAATAAAAGTATAATTGATTAAAACAGACGCATGGTGGGGACTAAGTAACCAATGGGATTACAGTTGTAAGCATGAAAAGCAATGGGCATGGAACAGCGTGCAACCTCCATGCTGTCATAACTAAGAATTTCAGATCCCTTTTCTACAGTCTTCTCTCTACCTGTCATAATAAACTGTCTAGATGGTTAAATGAAAACCAATACAAAAGGCACATGAGCTGAAACAAGATGAATGTTAAGAATTTTATAGGTTATGTATTGAAATTATTTGATAATATGTCTCTAGATCAGGTCCTTCTACTTGTAGATGTGCACTTTAAATCATCATAAGAGACAAGTTTGTGTTCCTAGAGAAGAAAACATCTAATTCATGCAATGGCTGTGCAAGAATGGATTAAAACAATGAACGGGCAAGTTCTCTCCTCTAAAATCAGGCAGCCAAGCACATAAGAGCTTTGTCATGGTGTAACTGAAATTGCTTTCAGTTTCCCTCTGGCAGTGTTAATTGAAGAATGCATATTATAACATTTCAGATGTAGAAATGCAAAGACATTGAAATCAACAATGGCACTCAATGTGCCTGCTCACTTTAAAAAAGAAGTCTTAATTTCTTAACTCTCAGGTACTGAGTGCATCTGTTGTCAGTATCAAACCTTTCAAAAGACAAAGTTTACTTTTACTTTCCTTTATCTTGAGGTTCTGTATCGATCTATAGGATCGCTTCAGCAGTTTATAACTATACAAAATGAAAATTGTTTGCCTAGTATAAAGGTAGAACAGAGGCAGTCCTTTAGTAAGGTCATGCAATATCCAGCAGTATTCATTTTCTGATCAGTCTAAATGAAGTCTGGCAAACCTATCAAATGCTTTTCAGTTTGATACATGCTGCTTGGCTTTTTCTTTTGCAGATCTCAGGAAATAGACACATACTTTACAGCTGAGTTGTTGTTGTGGTGGTTGTTGCTATTGCTGTTGTTAAGTGTGTTTGGGATTTTTGTGTGCAAAACTGCATAACTTCCTGCATTCTACTGAAACATCCTTCCCAAATCTGCTTACAATTTTTTAAGCTGTTTTACTGTAAAGCAATTTATTTCAAATATTTGTAACATCTAGCCTGAACAAGCTGAATGCCTCTGTCTCTCAGTAAAATCCCAGGAAGGGCACAAACAGCTACAAGTCAACCCAGGGGAGGGGGAATTATGGCACAGATTTCTCCCATCTGCTAATTTTGGTACATTTCCACATTCATTTCCCTTTCTGTCTTTTGCAGATTATGAAAGCTTTAGACTTTGATTTTACTCAGCACTTGAGATCTTTAGCAAATATAAGCCAAAATTCCTCAAGTCAGGGACATAATTGGGAAGTGGTTTCTCAGCCAAAAGAAATTTTAAAAGGCTGCTCTCTTATTGACTTTCTTAAGTACCTATTTGGAAAATACTGCCATCTGAATAACCTGTTCGTTGATGTCAGTACATTAAAATCCTCAACCTACTTATAATTTCTGTTCAAAAACATTAAATCAATGTTTTAATTAGTTCAGTAGCAGACTTCCCAAACTTTCCATTCTTGAGGTTGCACAAATACTGCATCAACCCTCCCTACAAGTTTGTCACACAGTTAAGTCAGATGGTAGGACCTCAAGTTGTGTTGGCTGCAAATGTCAGGCAGAGACTTTGGTAGCAGCACAAGGCTCCTAGCAACTCTGTTTAGGCTATTAATGGTGAACCTGGCTATACAGGACATATAGGTGCAGTACCACGAGAAGTCTACCCTAAACGCCCTTATTTCTTACTTTTGTGAATCAACAGCACTTATATTGTGATTACAGTTTCTAGGTTCCTTTTCAAAAGACGGGTAATTATTGGAAAGTATAATACTAGTATGAGAATGGATTTTCTGTATAATAATAGAAACCCATAAAGGCTTGTGCTATGTCATTGGATTCGTGTTTGTATAGAAGAAATACTGAAATACTTTTTACCATATTATGTCACTTTTTTCTTGCCTTGTGTCTCCCCACAAAAAATTCTTGGTCTTACTTGATAAGTTTATTTGACTCAAATTTCTTCGCCTGCTACCTGTCTCAGCTGCAGCATTTCATTTCTTTTTATTACGAGAAGAAAAGTAATAATTTAAAGTGTATATTAACACCTTTGAAACTGAATTTTCAATCTTATTGAGGACATGTGACTGTCATAGGGCAAAACTACTCAATTAATATAGCTTAAGTGAAATCAGAATAACAGTTTATTCATTCCTTAACAATATGTTCCTTAACCGATAGACTATACATTCAAAATCTGTATCAGCAGTGCAACAGGTAAACCAGAACACAAGACAGTTACAAAATGTTGAGAAACACCAACAAATTTCTAAAGGCTGTTCTGTAGTTAATCCCAAAGCAGTCTAATCACACACACATAACCACCAACATCTGCACAGGTTTCTGCAACTCCACAGGCATGTTCTCTCCTCTCACAGGCCCTGTGGGTGACAGCCGCCCTCCCTCTCCTCCAAGATTTTGGATTCCCCTATTTGCTTACCTCTCTAGAGTATGGGTACTCCAACTTCACAAGTGCCCTTGCTCCTTTCTGCAGCCCGTGGATCTGCACGTGGGTGAGGAAGACACCCTGAGGTCCCATGTGCTCACTCAATGTGTGTCACAGGGTTTGTTTTACCCTGGGTTGCTCATGGAGCCCCATGGACAGGTAGGGCTTTTCTGGTTGCAGCAGCATGGAATGACTGCCGGCAGGGCCAAACCAGGAGCATATGACCAGACTGTGGCAAATCCGAAGATATCTCTGATATTTTACATGCTAAAAAGTTAAACAGAGATAGATTTTGTTCATTTTCTCATCTGTTGCTGAAAAGATTACTTTAGAACTAGCCCGCTCTTCTGTTTAAACCACCCAGTCAAAGGCAAAGCAATAACCCATATCTGTGAATTTGTAAAGAAAAAAAAAAGTGTATGTGAGTTTAGAATCACAGGCTAGAGCTGGAGATTCCTAAGCTTCATCATGACTCAAGATCTATAGGTCAAATCTTCTCTGGGAGCTAGATCAATTTTAACTACAGAGTAGGATCACAGCCTGGTTTTTGCCTGACCGAAGACACAAGTTGAGCTTTAGGAAGCACTTGGAACATTGGGCAATGCTATTTTGTTGCTCTTGGATGAGGGTGTGGTTTGTTGTATTCTCTTTTTCTTCTTTTTAACAAACACTAGTGAGAAAAGAAAATGTTGCCCTATATGAGAAAATGGTATTGGTGAATTTTTTGCTCCTGTTTTAAAGTGGATTACAGCTTCCTCAGAAAGCAATTGACTGCATATTAAAGAACTTAAAGTGCTTTTTTTATTTGCAATGTAAAAATTCATTTCTGGTTTCAAGAAATTAGTATTTCTCACATGCAAACTAACTTAGCACAATTGACAGCCAGTCGTGTTGGTTTCAGTGGCATTTGATAGCACTGATACTGGAGTCTATTACTGTGCCTGAGTACAGCTGGGTTGTTTCAGCCCAGCTCTGTTGAAGCACTGACAGTTACTACCAGTGGCAATTTTTCTTTTGAGCAGCCAGAAATCTGTATGGTCCCCCAAGGAACCATGCTGACTCAACCGTTTCTGAAGTTACTATATGCTGCTCCTTGAATACCTCTATTAGAGGCTTAGACTGGTGTATGACTGTTAGGAAGGTGATCTCTAACTATATATCTTACGGTCCTTAACAATTGTAGGAGGCAGTAGCCCCCTCAGCCTTTGTACCAGAAAAATCCCACAAGAGCTGTTTACAGGTTTGAGGCTTTGAATTACAAGCTCTGCATCAGGTGGATTACATCTTCCTAGATTTCAGCACAAAACCTGGTCAGTTCTGGATAATAATAGTATCAGAGAAATATACCTGCTTCAAATGCTGCTCATATACAAACATCGTAACACTTTATTCAAAGAGCTTTCAGAACATTGTTTCAAAGTTAGGAAATTCTGGAATATGTTGGTGATCTATGAGATGGCTCTCATGCAAATGCACTGATTGACAGAAAATCAGACACTTAAGCAGCATGCACACACAGCTGTAGTTTTCTGGTTGTTTGGTTGAGGTTTTTTTAATCCATCTTGATCACCTCCTAACTTATTAGGTATTACTGAAGCCTGTATATATTTGGTCTGCTCATTTTCTCTGATGGCTATTGATGTCCTGTTGCAGTGTTTCAAAAAAAGCTAACCTCTGATGAATGCTTTGACCAAACATGGCACTCTCTTCCTACCCTGCAGTCCATCCCACTCTGCCTTTCACCCCACCCTCATCCTCATCTAAGTACCACTCTGCAGTTACCTGATGTTGAAACTTCCAGCACAGAATGTTCTTTTTTCCAAATGAGTAGCACTTTTCAGACACTGCCAAAAATTGCATTAAGACCCATTGTTGTTCTACAGATTATTTATTATAATCTCACCTAATATGAGTACGTACTCATTTCTTCAGGCTCCTCATTCCAGATCTAGTTTGCCCAGTCACCACTGATTCTCTCATCTCCTTAATCTTCTTGCTTGATCACCTCTTTACTAGTGTATTGCTGCCACACTTCTCCTTCCTTGCTCAGACCGAAGAATTTCTTCTTGCTATTTCTCATCAAATCAGTTTATCTTTGCTCCTGTTCATTTGGTCACAGTTCTTTATTGACTGTCCGTGTCCGTGGGACAGGTGACTCTTCATGCTTCCCCACCCCATGGATTCATCTGTCTCACAGCTGGATTACTAGCAGCCACCTCAGTTGCCGTTCTAATTTGTCTTACTCTTTTCTCTCCTCTGTAATGAGTATCTGTTAAGTAAGTTTATTCCCCCTGGGTTTCCTGAAGAAGAGACTCAGGCATGGGTTCCATAAATTCTTCTTAAATACATAATTTTTTTGCAAGGCACAATGTAAAGAGAAGCCCGAGCTGGGTGCTTCCAGAAGAAGGACCCCTACTAAAAAAAATCCTGGGCAATTATACTCTTGCAATCTAAGCTTCCCACCCCTCACACGTCAATCTGGGCCAATTGTAGAATTGGAGTCTGGGGTCTCCCCTTTCTTCCTTGGATCCCTTCATTTTTGTCAGGTGGGTCATTTCTTATCTCTGTGCATGGCTGTTTGTCTTTTACTGAACAGACTAGGCATCAACCAGAGTCCTGTCCTTCAGGTAGTATTTTGCATCTGAAGTTGGGGAGAAAAATAAGTCCTTGGCAATAACCAAAACTTTCTTCTGTTTCTTGCCTCCTTTCAGATGCACCATTCTTTTCCTTTACTTTTCTTTTGGCATGTAGCTCCTGCTGATGATCAAAAGCTCCTTTATTTTCTTTCTTGAACAAATTCTGGGGCCCTTTTTTGCTTAACAAGGCAGAAAGTCCAAAAGTTGACAGCTTATGGCTTAAGTTACTTCTGCTAAGAGAGTTCTATGTAAGTAGATTCTAAACAAGTTCTATAAGAGGCAGTATACCAAATAATTCAGTAAGCTAAAGCAGTCTATTCTCTAACAGTATTCCTGACCAAACCCTACCAAATACCAGATATCTTTCTTATAACACAATTATTCTGTTCACCAGAGAAATTCCTGAAATTTCTTAGAACCATTAAAGCTTACCTTTCTCTACCTATTAATCATTTAATTAATTTTGCTGAAATCCTCTAAAAAATTTGTCCAAGGAAAAACAATTTAGGTGATATTCCACAGAAAATAATGGCTTTTTAATTGCATTAAGATTCTGTTTTCATTGTTACATATCACAGTTGAACAACCTTACAAACGGGTGACATTGAAGACTACTGATAATATAAGTGATGTTTGTTATTATATTTATAGGCATTGGAATTTCCATAACCTCTCTACTGCTGCTGAAAAAGAAACATGGAACCAACAATTATCAAGCAATAAAAAGAAGTTGCTCTACAGAGCCTTAGAAATGAGATATCAGGTTTAGTGACTTTTGTTCTTGTTTTGACAGATTTTTAATTTTATCATACATACTTTGTCTTTCTAACATGATTTCTGAAGCATATATTTGTAGTAATAATAAGAATATGCATAACCAGAAGAAGATTCCTGAAACAATAATAATAAAAATAATACTTTTTAAAATTACTTTATTTGCTTAAAAGTTCCTAGAACTATAACTAGACAAGCATATGAACATTACATTAAATCAACATATAGATATGTTTCTGTTAATATCATGATGGTTGACATGTGTCCCTACCTTGCTCCTCAACAAATATTATAATTCTAATCTTCCATTATTGAAAGAGCTAGGTTATTTTAAGAGTTCTCCATATATAAAATTCAGGTGAAAGTTCTAGAAAAATGAGAAAATAAAAGCTCCTTTCAAAATAATTTATCATTAAATGTAATATCCATCCAAGTCCACTGTAATACTATTATAAGAAAAAGCATTCTCACGAATCTTAGTGCTCTTTCTCTTCTAGCACTTGGTTATATTTCTTTAGACAGATGCTAAACATAGAGCTGCAAAAGCGAAAGGTAACATATGCCAAATACGTGGCAGGAAAGCAGCAGGAAATAAAGCCCATCAACTCTTTTTGAGGTAATCAGTTATAAAGAACAGTGCAGCAAAAAAGAGCTTGCAGAGAAATGAATGTTTAACAGAAGTGAAAAAATGCCTAGATGATTGGAAAAATAAAAGAAAAAAGAAAGCTTGAGCTTTCCAGAAAAACAGGTTAAGAAGGGTTAACTGTCTAAAATTTAAGCACGTTGTCTTAAGCTAGTTACCTAGAGAGTCAATAGAGATAAGCTACTCCTGAGAATTGTCTAAAATACCAGGAGGTGAACAGACCTGCCAGTACCTAATGCTCTTGTTAAGGGAACTATGAGGGCAAGCTTTAAAGAAGGATAAATTTTTGAGAAAATAATTGCATACTAGTGCAATACAAAGAGACGACAGATGCTTGAAACCTTGTAGAGATTTGAACCCTAAGCTGTAGCATTAAAGAAGTCATGGTCAACTTAAATTTTCCCAATTCAAAGACTGCTATGCTGTCATTAATGAAACAGAGTAAGTTAAAAATCTTCAAAAGCCCCATTACCAGAGCGTCCATAACAGGAAGAAAAAGCTTTTATTGATGAAAAGAACTTCAATACTGAGCATTGAGCCCCGTCCAAAAATAATCTTGATCTTGTATGTATACAAACAGATGATGCAAGTTGCAGGGTAATATCATGTGGATACAGGGATGGCTTTAAGTGAAATGCTCTTCTGCAGAGTAGCAAGAACTCACCTGTGTGATGGCCAAAAGGCCATTCTGAGGCTTTATCTGGGTACAGCTCCATCACCTTCACTTTGCGTGTCACGGCTGACACAAACCATCTCTATAAACAATATGTGATGAAAATAAGACTTTAAAGTACAAGGGGTGACAACAGTGCTTAGATTGACTTGAAGTAGCACATAAATATTTGATCAAGTCATCAAATTTGAAATCTTATTAGATATTGATATTGATTTTAAATCAAATTGTTTTAAATGTCATTTTCAAAAAGCCATTTCTAATAATCTCAACTGATCACCCAGATCATTTTATCCCAGTGGAAACTGATACAGGTAACCAAAGGCAATTTGAACATGGACAATTTTACATTCAATTTTGTAACATGACAGAAGTTGTAACACCTTGTAGCACCTTCAGAATTTAGGAGTGAGGAAAGACTAAGATGGGAGGTTTCCTGTCTTAAAGTAGGTTTTAGCTGATATTAGTGCTATGTTTCTCACCAGGTTGTTTTTCACCTGTGTTCTAGGGGAACAGCGTCTTAGACTAGACAATTTTTAGATAGCTAACATAAGCTAACACCTCAGGCCAAGTCCTCTGAAAGAAACAAGATGTACAAAACTGTACTGTGAGGTGAAATACTTTTTTGTAGATTTTTCTGTCCTGTATTACCACCACTAATTTTTCTACCCAATTATTCTCACCACTTCCTTTTAAGCTTTCGAAGGTGTCTCGTATCAGGATTAGTGCATTAGTGTGAAGACAAGAGATAATCCAGCATTTCTATATGAAAGTGATGTTGTTATAATAGCCTAGCTTTAACCACCAGAAGATATTTTCATCAAATGGCCTTGCAACACTAAGGGATCATCTTTATGCCAGTCCCATTCTGTGGAAAACATTCTTTAAATATGATATCAGCAAAACCATCTCTAAGCTTACCTATTTTTTAAAACACTATTTCTGACGTTCAGTAATAGCTGTCTTTAATCGTGCCGTATTTTTACTAATTTTAAATTGTTTCTTGTGGTGTACATTTACATAGAACAACAATAGAGGCTATTAACTTATTATCATAACCTATACAATGTTTTAAATTTTTTGTTTAAGCTAAAATTAATGACAAATACAAAGACCCAAATAGCTCTTGTTACACCTTCTTTATTTTTCAATAAATAACAAAATTAATGTTCAGTTTTCTGGAGGAGGGCTTTATGTCCCAAGGAGTAGTAACAGTTTTAAAGATCTCCATGCTTAGTTTTTTTAATGAAAAATTAGTAATTACCTTAATGAATGCAGATACTTTAAAATGAAAAATGTGAAACAGATTTTCAAGCTTGCAGCTGCTCAAATGTTTTCTATGATTTCAACTTTCTTTTTGTATAAAATTAATATTCAAATTTGTTTATCTCTTTCTTTTAAAAAATATGTCTGTCACTGTGTCCTAAGAATAGCTCCTTTTGATCTGTTTTTATCCCTTCTCACTGAAAATTGTCATAGTCACCTTCAAATATAGGCTGTGATGAAAAAGGCCTGACTGAGAAACAAATTCTGTTAGAATATACTACAAAACTAATTTAATTCACTCTATAGGGAGGACAGAGAAATAAGGGAATGTAATTTCAAAGCTCATCTCAAAGGCACAGTACTCTGTTAATAAGAATATCTTCTGGTAACTCAAGACTGTCACTGTGACCACCATTCTGAAATACTGCTCTAATTCTGTTACTGTGTTTCCTTGTCTACAGTTTAAAAGTGTGGTTAGAGTCTAAGTAGATGTAAATTAGAATATTTCTCAGGCTGTATTATGTTCTGCCTACCACAGTTACAGTTGATAGCCACTTCTTACTTAAATAGGCCAGATCAGCATCTGTTTTTTGGTATGTGCATATTACATATGTAAAAGTACTTTTACTGTCTGCAGAGCATCCATGTTTGACTTTTCCTTTTCACACGTGGAAATCAATCCCATTCCAAGCTACACTTCCTAAGTTGATGCTTGGCAAGGACTGTTTGGAAGGTATAGACTACCTGGAGAACAGTCATTTAGTTGAGATCTTCACTGATAATCCCTTCCCATACCTCTTACTCCCCATGTTTCATGCCCTTCCAAGGGTTATTTATACTCAAAGTTAGTTTACATTCCCAACCCCTGCCCCCCCCCTTTTTTTTTTGGGGGGGGGGTGGTGGTGGTGTTTGTTTGGTTTTTGGTGGTTGGTGTTTTGTTTGTTTGTTTGTTTTTTACTTAGTCATTCAAGAGCCTCCTCAATGCTGTGCCTTCTCATTTAGCTGCTATCTCTCTGACCTCTAACCATTGTCTTGACTTGGCCCTCTGGGTTGTAAGACCTGAGTTTCCTACCACACTCTGGCTTCTTTTAAACACAGCCCTGCCCTTCCTCTTTAAGCTATTCCTTTCCTTCTTTCTGTGGTTTAGACATTAGTGCAGACATCAGTTCTTATGGCTAATGCTGTCTTCACAACAAACCCAGTGCAGATTTAACCACTTAAAATTACCTGAATGTCATAAGTTGAATATCGGTTTCTATTAAAAAAATAGCATCCCTTTAATACTCTTGTGCAATATGTACAGCCATTGCATCCTCCCATTTGTAGCTCTAAAATTATTCTTGAAGAAATATTGGATATAGAGAGAAAATCTTTATACAAGAAAAAAAAATGTAGATACTAGTACAAATTTTTGTAAATTTGTTTTACTTTTAGTCAGAAAAATAAATTAACATCAAACACAGTCCCTCGTAAGCCAGTCTGCAAATTTTCAACTGGTTCATTTGCTTAGGTGACATGAGTAAAGTGATACATGTCATAAAGCAACAAAACAACACAACACCAGAACAGCCATTAAGGCTCAGCTTATGCCTTTTCACATGTTAACACACTGATAATGGAATCAAGGGCTCTGATAACTGAGAATCAGAAGTATAAACCAATCCTTAAAGGATGAATACTTACATCCAGTTTACAGCTACTCTCTCAATAGCTCCAAAGTGCTTTCCAGACTTGCCATTACACACTCAAACAGGTGAGATAAATTACGTATTATCTTCTACTACCTCATCTAAAGCTCCGAAAATGCAATGAGCCAAGATGTTGTCTCTGAAAGCTGTTTACATAAGATACTCTTGGTATTGGCAGCTGATTCAGAGGAAAGCAAGCTTTCTTAATCGCTACCTGCTTATTATTAGAATAAAATTGAATGCATTTTACAAATGCATTCTCCCTTTCTCTGTATATTTGAAAGAAAAATACAAAACACTGAGTTGTTTTCCAGATGACAGAATGTAGCTTGGAGACTAAATTAATGTACTTTAATAGCTGATTCCTAGGTAACCCTTATATCATACAGTGTCAGCCTAGAAATGGCTGCTCGTTTAGAGCTAGTGATTCTTGTCAGACTTAAATAGATTCTTTTCTATTCAGCCACATATTTCGATTAATGACTCCCATTTCCAAGAGTTATAAATGGAATATGCTTGCTTGTTGTTTTTTTTTTTCCTTTCTTATTAGTACAGATTTTAAAACTGCAAGTGTTCTCTTTGAATTGGTTTTCTGTGTAAACCATTACATTCAATGCAGAAAATCTGCAGCTACTGCAATTGGCCACAACCTACTCAAAATGAAAAGCAACTAATCAATCAGAAAACTCATTCTCATATCTGTGATAAATAAAGCTGTTTACATACATTCAAAGTGGATATGCTCCACCTGTTTGTTCAATGAGATGTGCTAGATTTAAGTGGCAATTAAAACTCATGACTCTCGCCTGAACATCAGCTGCCAGGAAATGCCCCACCCAGATGAAATTTTTGCTTAATTAACAAAGGAAAAAATGTTCTGTGAGTACTTAACACATGGTTACTTTGCACTGAGTGCTTTATATTTCTCTTTTTATGGGAACAAACCCATTCAATTTTATGATTTTCTTCACTTACGAAGCACTCATAAATATGAACTTGATCCTAGAAGATGCTGAGCATCTGGCCCAGGTCCAGAAAAGCACTTCAGTGCAACTTTAAGTATGAAACTAATCTTAGGGTTTAACCAGCAGTTATCCCAACTGTGTGTGTGTTTTCATGAATCAGTAGGGCTGGGCAGGAAGGATAGGGCTTTGGAAAACGAAATTTCTGTCTGTTCATGCTAGCTACTGCCTGCAGTTCACTGCAGAGTTAGTGGAAGTCTGGGCCCTTCCATAACCTGGCAGACCACTCCATCGTTGCTAGCTGTGATCTGGTAAGTACTGTCAGGTACAAAAACAACTGATGTGAATCCAGGTGTCTCTTCTAATAATTGGGGAATATGCCTGAGTATAGTGATTATATAGTGACAAATATACCAGAAGTAATGATGGTTCTGATTTCCCGTGTGCCTAGTCACATGTCATACCCCAGTGCAAAACTGTGGCATTTGTGTTGCCCTTATTATACAGCAAGGAATCTTTGCTGACAAATTTGTCTAGGTTAAGAGCAGTTCTACTGCTTCCATAAACAGTTTGATGAGAATATTTCAGTGTGTAATTGAGCACAAACTTAAGGATACCGTACGTTGAAGGAAGGACATACATTTTGCCAGTGCAGCATTTGATCCACAACCCATCAAAGTTAATGGCTTTGCTAGGCTTAGATGAGGCACAAGAATATGAAAATGGTTACACTGGCCAAGACCAAGAGTCAATCTAACCCAAGACTATTTCTCCAACAGTGGACCTAAGCAGATGTCTAGAGAGGACTAAACACAGGACAAATATGTACCCTGAGGTATCCTCTGAGCCTCGAACTATTTTCATCTGAAAGGATTCCTCAGCACAGGCATGGAAGGTCTATTCAGCAACCCACAGTGTCTTACCCCTTCAATCTTTTCCACAGTTTCCCTGAGCCTCTCTAAACTTCTTAATTCTGGAATATACTTAAACAAAAATCTTATGCAAGAAAATAAATATTTTCCTGCTTTTAAACTGGCTCCTACTGACTAGTGGTTTTATGAGCCTCCCTGAATCTTTCAAGTGTCATCCTGGTAGAGTTGTGTAGATTTTACCTCTATCTACCCTCTTCATGCCAAAAGTTCCATTGATCTCTTTCGTAACCTCCCTATGTTCTCTTTTTCCAGGTTGCTCATACAGCTTTTGATGACCCTGTTCTCATCCCAATCCATTCTTTCTTTTTTGGAGAAGAAGGGAATAACGCTTTCCATGGTGAGTGTTTCGCTTGACTAGTTTTCTAAAGAGCTTGTTCATTTGAATTGTCATACTTTGTCCTAATTAGTATGTGATGATTAGTTTTTAGTGAAGATAATGTGAAAGCTTTGCACTAAAGCTTATCTTTCCCAATAGCTTTAATCCCTCATCTTCCTGCACCTAGTTGCTTTCATAGAACTGTTTCATTTACTGCAATGTATAATAACTAATCAATTTAATATAAACTGAAAAATATTTTCCTTAGAGTCAAAACAGATCCATGACATAAACAAATGTTTCCTTTTCTCATCGTATTCATGACTAAAAAAAAAAAATTGGTTTGAAAATAGAATGATGAGAAGAGAACAAAAATATAAACAGGATTATGTCTCTCAGGGACAAAAATACAAACAAGAGTTATTGCAAGATGGAAAGGTGACGACTGCTTTAGTTTGAATTTCAAGCAAGACAAGTGAATAAGTGTAAAATATTCAGAGTTCTAGCCCATGAGCCCAAATTCAAAGCTTTTCAGAACAAACCAGCATTGTGACCATTTTTGACAAAAAACAAAAGTAGATTTCTAGTCCATTCATGAATAATTTTGCATGGAGGCATGGAATAAATCTTTCTGCTAAAAACAAATATTGTAGTGAACTCTTTCTATTATGTTAGTATAAAACTTGGTGTGCTTTAGAAGAACGTGGATTAATTTGATTATTTTCTGTGAATGTTTCTGTTAAAGGAATGTGCAAAGAATATCATAGCTGTGATCCCTCTTGCCAAAGCAAATATTACGTCAAACTAGGGATTTAAGAATTATTATTTTGATTCATATTTAAACTAGGTAGAGTCCTATTAGGAAGCAACTTCTGTAAAAGTAAAACATTTTAATTTTTCAGTTCTTCTAAAATGAAACCTCAGGCCAGAAAATAACACAAATCAAAACAGTTAAAAATAATATAGGATATATTGACTTTTTAATCCCCCACACCAGAATTAATATAAGTATTGTATACAAATAGCTACCAGTGTTCAGATGGAGTACCATAGTTATTACAATAATACAGACTAAACCCCTTAATTAAGCTTGTATTCCAGGCCATTGATTCTTATTTACAAGAAAATGAAGCAAAAGTTGTTTGCTTCTCTCAGATCAAGCCCTAACCTTAGTGGCTGGTTAATGAATGGCTTATCCTACTGCTCAAGTAGGTTGTCTAAGAGGCTATAGCTAACGTCATGATACGGCTGAACTGTTGCTAAAGTTATGGTTCAATACTGTAGGAACTGATACGTTCTGTTTATTGAGGCTTAGTGATGGGTTCTACCAAACCTGCATTTCTGGGGTGAGATCCACAGGTCTGAATGAATCTCACTGCTTCTTAGGAAACAAACAAACCCAAACAAACAAAAAACCCCAAACACCACCACCAAACAAACAAGCCCCCCTCACACACACACACATACACACACACACACACACAAAAACCCCACCAACACAAAAAATCCCAACAAATCCAAAAATCTAAAATCCTAAATAAGGTGTGCAGAACATATTGACTCTGTTATACTTTTTGTTTCACTTGTCTTAAGTCTTTCTACCATTTACTTCGAGTCTGATATCTCTGTCTGCTGTCCTGTTCTCATGCAGAGTAATTCCAGTCATGCATCAGTGTCAGTCTGCATTCTAGGTTGAATGATGATGCCTGCAATGAGTTCTGAGTCGGAAAGAGTGGTATCTCATTACGTATTTTGCAATTGACTGTGAAAGAGGTAGGGTGGAAAACTTTGTTGAAATAATTAGTGTTTTATGTATAACTTGAAACTGTGATTAGAATATGATAAATAAATAAAAATGTAGTACTGAATGAGAACATGAGTATGTAACATTTCTCTAGTGGTAAAGTTGGCTCACCAAGTCCTTTCCTTTGTTCAAAGTTGTCCATTCTTTCCATTGCGTCCCAAGGCGGTCACAACAACGGTGATAGAACTGCTTGTAAAGTCAACATCCAAAACTTTTGGTTCTCTATCTGTTTGTTTTATAACCCAGTTCATTATAGTGATTCAGTTCAGAATATTGTATCAGCAAAAGTCACAGTACCACAGCTGATGCACAGGAGCAGGTACAAGTGACAAAGGGTACATGTGTCTTAATTTATCTCAGTACCAAAAAATAAGCATGCTGTAACCAGAAAGGAAGAGATGACTGAATTTAAACTACCCTCAGATTATTTTTATACGCAGAAATATTCTTATTGAATATTTATAATCAATATAAAAATATTTTCACTAACAGTTTGCCTGAAATTAACTTGTATTCTTCTCATATGCTGTACTACTATAGCTTTTCAGTTTTTACAGTGCAACATTTTTGTCATTCTCTTCGCCATCTTCAGTCTCCTCTTCGCTTTTAGTGTCTTTGTTATTTTGGGGTTCTTTGTACACTTACAATCTTCTGTTCCATCCACGGAATCTAAAATACACTATTTTTTTAAAACATTAGCTACAAGCTCTGGGTTTATCTGATCTGGTGGTCTCTTCATATGATGACAGGGCAGCTTTGCACTACTCTTTATTTTCCCTGTAGAAGCTAGAGCATGATTCCTGTCAATAGTCATTCTGAGTATTAAGACTTCAAGTGGTCTCCCCTACATAGTTTTCATGTCATTCTGTTTGATATAACCACAAGATCAATATTCATTTTCTTGGCAATATTCTTCACAGCTGGTATTAGATGACCTTTGAATGCATCTAGGACAAGCATTCTTCTTTTTCTTAACAGCACACCTGGACTACTGATCCAAACGATGTTCAGTCAATCATTCATTAAATCTGTAGACATCCATCCTTGGTTTGACACCTACACATAGTAGGCAACTGTTCCTTCAGCATCACTTTATGCTTCTGTATCACACATGGTAGCAATATTATACCATCTGTTAATACTGCCAACGTTACTGTATCATGCATTTTTTCATCCATCAAAGCTTTGACGGTGGTAGATTTTGTACCTATTTTTCAATGCTACAATGGGTGGCAGGTCAAAGTAAAACAGTTGTCTTGTCTGGCTCAGCAGATAAAAAAGGGACAGACTGGCAAACTGAAGTTCTTTACCATAGGCAAAAGAATCATGTTGTATCATTTGAACACCACACACCTTAGTGGTCTTTAATTCTTGCTGTGGAAAGTTTTGTACTTGTGCTAGCTCTTGATCCTTCTGTTTAATCATTTCCCATGTATTTGCATTTCCATCTCTTCTTTGACTATATACATACTATACAACTTTGTTCTCCCTCTCCATGGCAGTATCCTCTTCTGGATCCAGCTGGCCATCAATTTAGTTCATAAAAGCTTCTCATTTGATTTTTTTCAATATCGTCACATTTTCTTCTGCTGTATTTCTTCTAAGCCTCACAACTGTTAATTGTTTCTGCACACAATACCACCACTAGCTGAAAAACTGGTTTATACCCTCTTATATTTTTTAGTACATTCCTTTTTGTACTCATACTCTCATCTCCAGAGTAGGTGCCATTTCACAATTCAATTATAAGATTCAGGGAAATTCATAAAACCACCAGAAATGCCAGTGGCATTCTCTGAGCTACAGTGGGTCACAGAGTTGCACCAGTGAGGGAATGAGGAAAGCAGCAGTAATCATGGGCTCCCTCTATGCCACCTGAGTCCTTCTGGGCATATTTGTGTATCTTTACCACTATGTGACTTCCCACGCTGAACAGTCATATTACACTTTAACCTGAAAGGAAGACAATCACTGATTTTTATGTTAAACTACTTGGAAATAAAACCTTATCTCCTTCTACGCACATATGATACATAGTGAATTGAGGCATCATTATAGTCTCGATAGAATGAGGAAAATCAAACACGAAGATTTAAATTATTAAATTTTAAATTATTAAATACCTTCCTGTAGTCTAGCTCCTGAAGACTGCATGAAAGGTTTCCTAAGGTTTCCTAGTGTCAGGGGAAAAAAAAAAAAAAGTAAGCTCAGCTTTGAGGTCCTTAGGATGGAACAAACAACTTTAAATTTCCTGGCAATAGGTGACATAAATTAGAGCTTCAACATGTGCTGAAGTCCTTGGGTGTCTTCAAATGGTAATGTCCTCTATTTTAATCATCATAGAAGTTAATAGCAGTTTTAGCTACACCAACTATTTAAACAGCATAACTGAGGTTGAACTAAAGGTCCTGTCCTGTGTACATTCTGCAAAGTTTAATTCATCTGCTTTTACTGAAAGTCAGCAAAAATGAGAGATAAGGAACAGAGGGTGGCATATGTATTTTGTGTGAATTTCAAGCAAATGGGTACAAGCAATATTTTGTGATGAGACTGGAAGCTATAACAAAAATGAAGGGTTCTTAGCAAATCAAAGCAAGAGGTTTCCATAATGTATTTTGTTTCTTAGTGTAAGAAACAGATCTTTTATTTTAAACTAAAGTGGATTATTCGCCTCTCTTCAGACGTCGTCTTCAATCAGATGTGCCTCATCTGACAATTAGATTTATAGTGAGGTTTTTATTCTCTCTTACAGTTTAGAGACTGAATCTCTCAAATCTTTCACAGAGACATATGTTGCACTTTAAAAAACTACTGGTATTTGATCCGTCCTTGGGACAGATCGAAGATACAATAACCTGCATATTTGGTCATTTAAATGAATAAAACATATCAGTGTCTTTCTGGCCCTTGTGTACATAAAAAATACTCATTATCCTCGTTAAGAATTCAGCCTTATTGCATAAAAGATATAGCCCTGTCTCTTGAATGTTATGATACTTATTTGAATTTGAATGTGTGGTCTACTTTTCATACCAATGTGATAGAGACAGTCTTTGGAGATTTCTTTTTTCTTTTGTCCTTCCAAAGAAAAAGGCGGCACAGAAAAAGGCAACAATAAAAAGAATTCAATAGGCATTGATAACAACATGAAGTATAAAGCTCCATTGGGTCTGCTAGTAGTTAGTTCTCTATTTATAGTCTTGATGTCAGAAGTATATTCCTCTGCTTTGAATAACTGTTAATAGTATAGACTTTGACAGAATGAGCTTTCAAAAAAAAACTTTCACTAGTGTATAAAGACAGAACCCAGCTTTGGTTTGTCCTTTTCGACGCTTCTGCCTTTTTTCTTTTTTTTTTTTTTTTTTTTTTTTTTTTTTTTTTTTTTTTTTTNTTTTCTTTTAGGTGGGAAAGGGACACCGGTGGCAGCTAATACTGAATGTGTCAAGGTTGCCAAGTAACTGGCTAGAGACATAGTGAAGGCTGTTTCTCTGAGAGGAATTCAGTAGGCTACAGTTTCAAGTACCTAGAAAGAAACTCACCCCTGTCTCCCTCTCTCTTACCAAAAAAAACCCCCAAAACCAAAAAAACAAAAAACCTGCCAGAAAAACCAACAAACAATCAGAAAACAAAAAAAACTCCACAAACCTCCCCCTAAAAAACACAAAAAACCCCAAATGAAACAAACAAACAACAAAACAAACACAAACAAACCAACCAAAGTGTTCCAACCAGTGAAAGTTAACGTAGTCAAATATACAGTACATGCTTAAGAAACAAATCTAAAAATGGGTATCTGTGCTAATAGTTTGGGTTGTTTCTAAGTCTGAAAAATAGAGCAATAATTAACATAACATACCCCATTGCAATTTCCAAAAATAAATGTCTAATGGAAAAAATAACTTGAACATATCACCATTTCCTCTGAAGTTACTTGGATTAAAGAGATGCTATAAGCAAAGTGTGAGCTTAATTGCTGAATCAAAGTTAAAAGAGCAGAATTTCATTGATTAGAATAACAAGTTGTTAAGAAATGGACAGTGTGAATTTATTAGCAAGAAATAAAGTCAAACCAGTCTAATTTTTTTCCTTTTTTTTCTTTTCATAGTCTGAGAACTGACTTGGTCAACAGTGGGGAAAGCTGTAGACATGAGACCTTAGGAACCACTACTTTTCTGACACTGACCTTATTGATTCATGATGCTCTCAGGCTGCATTAGGGGAGTTTTTCAGCGGTTTGTGCTGGACAAAATAGTGGTCAATATCTCCATTAATTTTTTTCATTATGGAATAAAGTGTTCCGTTATAAAATCCAACGGGAATGTTTGCCAGCACTTTGGAGAACAGGATTAGGATCCACAATGTTCTTGATAGACTGGAGAAACAGACTGAAATCAATAAGATAAAATCCAATAAGGACTAAAGGCAAGTATAAAGTACTACATGCAGGAAGTAGAATCATATGTCTCCCAAGTGAAATTAATTCAGTGCAGAATTAAAGAACTATATAATAAAATAAAGTAGTAAGACCATTTGCTTGCTTTCCATTAATCTGTGTATCCCCTTCCTATGAGTTATGGTCTTTCTGATCAAGCAAGTTCCAACAAAAGACAACATACATTAGGCTGAACACTTTCCTAACAGCTCTGTAACTATCAAGAAAGCTCATCCCTGGCCAATATGGCCAGGACAGTTTTAGATCTATTCAGGCTTAAACTACACAGAAACATCCTAAATTGGATACTTCTAATGAGTGTGCCAGAGCCAACCACCTATGATTTATGCATGAAGCAGCTAAATTAGGCAACCTGGATCTTTGCTGTGCATCTGGCCAAGCATGTGCTCTGTATACAGAGATGACATTCAGAGTAGCGCAGGCCTAAATTTTCATGAGATTTAAATTTATGTCAAGCCACATTTGGATTTACTGATAGTTTTCCTAGGCTTTACAAAAAAAGTCATGCCTACCATCTGAAACATAGAGCATGTATTTTGGAAAGCAGGTTACAAGCTCATCTCAATGCACTGTGAGTATACATGTCTGTCTACTGTAAAACGTATCTCCAAGGGAACTGGCCAAAAGGCAAATCAAGAAACAATATCCACAAAATTTTAACTGAAATCTAGTAAATACAATGCGTACTACCATTGCAAGAGGTTGTCTAGCTACCTCCAGCATCCCTTTTTTTTCTTTCCTTCTTTCCTTTTGTTGGCATTGTTCCTCATTAACATCTTGCTAGAAATGTAGATTATTACCTTTTTTGAATGTTGCAAATTGCACTTTCTGCTAAAGTTATGTAAATTCCTAATGTAAAAATACTTCAGGAAAAAGACAGTATTATCAACATTTTTAAGGATGAAACCAAAGCTTTCAGAATTTTCCCACTTTTTAAAAATGAGAATGACTATGGTGGAACACTTCATAACTTAATTCAGAACTTATATTTATATGTGGGTTATGTACATTCAAGTCTCAGTTTGCCTAACTCAGAGAAAGACTATCCTCGTGAATTTTTCGCGGTTTAGAGGGTTTTCTTTGAGCTTTAAGTGGTGGTGGTCTTTGTTTTGTTTTTTTTTTTCATCATCATACTTCCTTCTCTCTGTTTAAAGTATGTATCTGTGCAAAGCAGGATAACTGTCATTAAAAAAACACAATCTATCTGGATACCTCATTAAGTTTGCATACCTTTCTTCTGATAAATCATTTCTCAGTATGGAGTGTGGGGAGGAGGAAAAAACTAAGTTTTATTTATCTGTTTTGCTTACCTAAGTCTTAGACCTTAATATTTAAGACAAAATCATTTTCACAAGTTGGATAAACTGAAGTGATCTAGAACAGGGTTAGTATTTGCCATAGGGGGAAAGCAAATAGCACTCTTGGTTGGTGGTGCCTGTTTTGCCTGTGCTGGAGGTCATGGGAATTAGTTCTCTAGCAGCAAGTATAACCCAGATGATCACCTGTGGTCTCTTTCTTGCAAAAGTCTCTATTGTTGTTGATGTTTTTCCTGGTGGACTCAGAAGAAAGCTTCTGATAAGTGCCAGAGCTAAACTCCTGTATCTTCTTCCAGTGTCTTATTTGCAAATCCTGGCTCCCCTAAGCTCCCAGCCCTGCATCCTAGTTTCTCTCAACCACCACTGTCCATACCTAATACTCATCACTATCATCAGAAACCCACAGAAAAAAAACTCCTCTACACTCCCTTTTTCCTATCTGCAGCCAAAATTAAGCCTTCTTCCAGTGCCCCAAAACTGATCTCACAGAAACTCATAAATTCCTGCTGACCAAATGGACAGCCTTGCTTTTCTACTTTCTCCCCTTATAATCAGACTAATGGCATATGTTGGGTTGTCTTTGGTCAGCAGATAAGCCCTCACCCACCTACTTAGTCTCCATACAGCTGAATGGCAGAGAGAATTAGAAGGGCAAAAGTGAGAAAAACTCGTGAGTAAAGACGAAGACAGTTTAATAAGTGAAGCAAAGCTATGTGACAAACAAGGTAAATTAAGGAATTTATTATTATTTATTTGTCTTTGGCAAGTAGATGCCCAGCTGGTTCCTGGAAAGCAGGACCTCAACATGTGCAATGGTTACTTGAGAAGTCGAAAGCCTTAACCATAAATGTTTTCCCTTCCTCCACCTTTCCTTGAGCTTTTACGGCGAAGTGCTATGCTGTATGGTACAGCACATCCTGTTGGCCGACTTGGATCAGCTTTCCTGGCCATGTCCACTCCCAGATTCTTTCCTGCTTGCAACCTGCTCCCTTCGAGGGAGGCAGAGTGGGAAAAAGAAAAGGCTTTGTTGTGCAAGCACTGCTCAGCAATGGCTGAACCATTGTAGTAGTTATCAACACTGCTTTAGTCACAAATTCGAAACACAGCATCATACAGGCTACCATGAAGAAAATGAACTTCTTTTCCAGCCAAGCTCATTACATGGCAAAATTCAATGTTATCTATGTTGCTAGGAAGTGTGAAGTGAGGTGTGGCTTGAAGTTTGAAAGTTCAGAGTGAAAATTCATAACAGTTCAAAACAAAGCTGTGGAAAACTTAGGATTCTATGCAGAGAGCTGATATTTCTGCATTATCAATACCTTACAAAAATTTGATCATTATTACCAACGTTATCCACTTCAGTTAAATTCTTGCCAATTTATTTTCTATATTGTTCTAAATGATAGTACCTCATTTTTAAGGTACAATTCCAAAAGAAAAAAGAACATATGCATGAAAAGCACATTGTTAATAGTGAAAATAAATATAAGGCTAACATATGAAGGAAACTGCTTGTTTGGTTTCCCAATTTAGATTAAAAAACTGACAGCATTTCTCTGTAAGAAAACAAAAATATGGTGGAAGTCAGTCTCTAGATGATTCCACTCTATTTCCATAGCTATAACGTGAAAACTGTATGTACTAAACAACACGTTCGAAATAATAGCAAATAGTAACTACTCCTGTCTTCTTCACATATTCCAAAATACACTGCAGTAACATTTTAACAGCTTTTGTGGAAAAAAAAATCACTTGACACTGATATTTCAAAAGCAGTCATAAACTCAACGATTACTTACTACGCTTTCATTCTAATTTCCTTTGAAATTTACAGGATTATTGTATCACTAAGTAAAGAATGGCAATTTTTCATTACTTAAGCTAATGCTAAAAAGAAGTTATTCTCAATTCTTATGGCTGATCATTCTCCATTAAGGGAAACAGGACTTAAAAGTAAAGGTAGCACTTTGCTGGGGAGCATGCAACATTTTTCTTATTCGCAGTGCAAACTGGATTAATTCCTCACTGCAGTGGTGTGAACAGAAATAATTCACTGAAACTAGTCTACTTAGAATGGAAAGACAAGTGAGGAAAGAAGGGTAAAGAAAGAAGATAATAGTTTTTCCTTGCTAGTACAACCTCATCACAGGTGCCTATTCTCCTTCTCACTCAACTGCCAGGAATTCCAGGAGTCAGTAACTATGCTAGTATGTTCAGACAGCTGTCTAAGGTTGTTAAATTATAATCTCAAATCAAACCAATCATCCCACAACTACTTTAAGAAGCCACTCAAAGCCTTCTTTTTTTTTTTTTTTTTTTTTTTTCCCCCCCCTGTGTATGTGTAGTTATATATTACCATTCCAGCCATCATTAGCTTTTGTTTCCTATGGTTATCTAAATGGTAAGGAAACTTGGTCAAGTTTCTTTCCTGGTTCCTGCAGTAAGGCACTGTTTGGGAAAGTTGTGAGTAAATAATTTTAAAACTTGAGATAATTAACTTATTTTCTACCAAATTCAATTATTTCCCCAATAAAATTGTATCTTTCACAATACAAAGGAGCTACCCCCTTCTGTATCAAGCACAATATATTAATGGGGGCTTCCTCTCTGACCCACATACCAAATAAAACAGTATTTACTATTCTGAAAGACACACCACCATAATCCTTGAGAAGGCTGCCAGTATATGTACAACAAAATGTGATGATGAGCAAACCAGCTCATTAGCATTTTCTTTTCATGCTTAGTGTATTCCCTCTCAAATAACTATAATGCGTAATAGTTGCATGTCACAGCTGGACTTTCAAGTCAGCTATTACAAAATCAGCAAGTACTTTGAAAACCATAGCTTCCCATGCCCAACTGAGTCCTCGTTCTTGGTTGTGTTTGTATCAATTGTCACGGCATTTTAAGTACAGTACTTAGTCATAGAAAATGTTCTGTAGTCGGTCAACCCTCATGGTTTTTCAGAGCCTGAGGTACATACAGCCTCTCTGAATAAAGATGAGCACAGCTACTGTCCAGATGGTTGCTCTGTATCCTGCAAAGAGGATCTGTGGGTTCCCTCCTGTCATCTCCATGCTGTCCTTAGGGCCTTCATTGTTCTCACTCTGCTAACATTAGTATTGCACTATAGAACAAAAGGAAAAGCTTCAGATGACACAGGGACTGATTCCTTCTCCCTCCATGCAGCCTTTTGTCTCGAGAGCTGATCTATAGCATTGGTTCCATCAGTAGGAAGGTGGAACTTTATTACTCAGTTCAGCAGCGAAATGATGAAGGAGGAAATCTGTAACATTGTAGCTGCAGACTGAAAAAAAAAATGAGGTACAGGCCTTTCTGCCCGTGCCAGGAACACTCTGCGGGGCCTATTCCCTAGCGTTACATATCAGGAGGAGGAACTGCAGGGTATCAACAAGCAGCCTGCACATCAGCCCTTCAGGCTTTGCTATTTCAATTATCTTAATAAATATAGATCTCCTAATTAATGGGACACCTTCCTCTAGCAAAGCTTTTGAGATGCGTGCAGCAAGTGAGTTTGTTATTCATCAGCTTTCCTCCAGGTATAATTACCTTTTCATCTGAAGTCCTTAATCATCTACGTGTGCATTTCCAGTTCTTTTATCTGTTACTACTTTCAGTTTCTGTTTTTGTTAATTTTTTTTTCCTTTCTGTGTTGTGTTGTTGTTGCTTTTTTTTATTAGTCCTCTAGTTTGTCACCCACCTGCTACTATTTATCTCTGTCCTTTTTTCGTAAATTGCATTCTCTTTTGATTTAATCCAGACTCCATTATTTTATTGCTTCATCTTTACTTTGCAAGAGCTATAATGTAGTTTTTCCATTTGGCAAAATTCTTTAATCATATAAAATGTAAAATATTCATTCTTAAAGTGTCCTCAGTTGAATTCAAGAAAGTTCTAAATTTCTCCTCAAGTTCACGATTCAGAAATTTCAGGTGGGGGAATGGAGAGGGGGTGGAATGGCAGCTCAGTGCCTACTTTTTTTAAAGGCAAGCAACCAAATGCCCCAGTATCAGTTTAACAAGAGTTCACTTATTAAGTTCCTGAAGTGATAAAACTGGATGACATCAATTCTGGCCAATAGTCAGTAAGTAGCAATTATTGTAGACTTAACTAAATTACAAACAAGTGCATCTCCAAGATGCCTGCCTGCCTGCCAGTAATCCGTATGTGTTTTGTTCTTAATTTTGTTAGAACATTGAGGTGTACCATTGAAATCAGCAATAAACAACAGAACGTAAACTTAGTGTTTGATCCAGATACCTGAGAAATTTTGACTTGAAAAGTTTATCTTTGGGTTGGTTTTTTTTGGGACTCAGAACATTTCTAGGGGAAATGTGCTGAATTTTCAGTTAATTGATGAAAATGCATAGTTCCTACTGAAAACAAACAGTAACTCTCCTTTTTCATCCTGCTTCGGTTTCATAATACTCAAACTGTGATATATTCAAATGTGTCAGTTTGTTTACAATAAAATTGATGTGCTAGAAAGTGAGACAGTGCACCTGACAACCTGAAACACAAAGAGGGATGTCTGCAAGTTGAACCTACAATTTAAATTGTTCAAGGGATATATTATAACCTCAAGTAATCTTGTTTGCTTATTATTTTAAATTGTCATTTTTACATCAAAGTACAGCCTTGGTATCAGAAAATATCTTAACAGCCTGTAAATAAGCTTAAAGGAATATAAGCTTCAAAGAAATATCAGTATATACAAATACCTCTTTTCTGATAAAAAAACACCTGAACAACAATAAATAAGATTGTAAAAAAAAAAAAAAAAAAAAGAGAAGGAGAGGCTGATGTGTTGATTTAATCCCTGACTATGGCAGATGCACTGCCCCACCCCCAAGGCACCAGAAACTTCTATATGAATACACCACTATGCTCATGTATATGTCTCTTGGTCAACAGGCAGGGCCCTTGACCAATGAAGTTACTTGGTTGAGAGAAGTGTCTAGACCACCACCATAAATGACCACAGCTCAGAACCAGCTAGGGTATAAATGGAGCCTGCTGGAGGTTCCCATTGAGTTGATGTTGCTTGAGAACTGGGTCAACAGGTGAAGGTCCTCCTCCTTAGGCTGGAAGAGGAGACACGTTGCCTTATTGGTAAGTGACTGTATCTTCTGGATACCCTTGAGAGTCCTCACCTTTTATGAGTGGGAAGATATGCTTTTTGAATCATCGTTCTAGAGTTTTGGGATCTCTTGAGTCTGAACTGACTGTGTACTAGTTGAACTTCTTGCCAGTATCCAAAACTGTGTTTTATAATGTTGTTGGAGCGCTGAATAATTCTGGCTGAACCCTGTTTCTAATTGGTACTCCACTAAACATTTCTGGTTAGAACAAACTCTGTTTGGAGCTTATTGCCTGCCTAAATTGATTTTTGGGGTGTCTTTGTGACATTTATAGACTAGAGAAGTTCAAAGTGGTTTTTTAGTAAGGAAAATTAAATTTGAGTGAAATTTTAATATGCCAATATATCTAAAAAAAATAACAAATGAATAATAAAAATATGAACAAATAATAAAAGCATATTTGCTAATATCTCTATTAGGAGGATTATTTGTGCTGCGCTGCTTTTAAAAAGCATGTTCTTACAGTTTAATTGCATTTAAAATAAAAAGCTTTAAAAAAAAAAATGACACTAGAAAAAGTTATTGTAAAAAGCACATTAGTATGTTTTCCTTAGTCCTTCTCAAATTTGTTATCTGTGGTAACAGCTATTGTAATTGGTTGGGATGTTATTAAGCAGACTGAGCTGTAAATGGCATAGAATTCTTGTCTGTTTATTTTCCACAACAGCTTTTCTCAGACTTCAGGATTCTCAGACACTTTTAAGAGGAGATTAAAAAGCTATCTCTCAGGAACAGTTTTGATTTAGTGTATCATATCTGTTGATGGTGAAATGGCTTAGATAGCATCTTAAGGTCTCTTCAATTTCTGTTTTCTAATTCCATGATCTCCCAAACAGATACTCCAATTTGGAAGCAACCTCCCTTTCGTGTAGTCCCTCAGTTTTCTTTTGGTATTGTTTGTTAAGGAACTGTATTCTTAAACCTTCTTTCCTTCTGACAGTCAGTGATTGACACATCTTTTTCAAATTATCAAGTGGTTCATGCTGCATTTGTAAGCAGTCATTACTTCTTTCAGGTATTTACCTCTTTTCAAGACATTTCTGAAACTATCACAGGTCTCTCTTCGTTATCAGTTTGGGTTTTTTTTTCAGTTTTGAAAATATCAGATTAGGAATCAGCCAAACCAGTTTAACCTCCACTTGTGTCCTACGTGCCCTACTTAGTATTTCGCTTCACTGTGCTGCATTTTTGTATTTCTCTTTTGTTCTGTTTGAATTGCACTGTATTTTATCTGTTTTCTGGTGTTCTAGCACATGGTTTTCACCTGCAATAATGGGAGTGGTTGTTTTTCTTTCATCTTTAGGTAGATGAGGATGACACCTCTATAAATAAAACACAAGATCATCTGTGTTTTACAGAAATATGTATAGGACAATGTAATACTATTTCCGGTAATCTTGGGGAGTGGGAGGAGCACCTATTCAGCAATGCCTTTGAAACTGAGCTATCACACAGTGTTCCCCCTGAAGTATTCAGATGCACATCAGTAGCTCTAGCAATGGCACACAGTCATTGACATTGAAATATTAAAAAAACCCCCTATAGCTATAGAAGGCTGTCTCCCACACAGTAATTTTCTTGTCATTTTTTTCCAGTATATCAGTATCATTTTAAATATAACATTAAAAATCACATTTTATCACTGTGTGTTTAAGTTAATGGAAATAAGCTTTCATGGGGTCCCCTGGGAGTTCAGGTTTGTGTGTGCAGAAATAGCAAGAGATATCACAAGATAGAATATTCGTCAGATACAAAAAGAACTTTTTCAAATGTTATTGTTCAATGATGGGGGTAAAATAAAATAAAAATAAATAATAATAATAATAAAATAATAGCAAAGAAATCACACACGTCCTGTGCTAGCACATTACAGTTCTACAGGATTGCATGACCTGGCACAGAGCTCTGAATAACTTAAGTCTGAACAGCAACCCTTTTTAATCGCATGTGATTTACATTAAGACCCAGGATTTTATACACTAATGTGGACCAGTTCTGAGTCTCATGGTTGGTACTTAAATATAAATAGTTGAATAGTTAGTGAGAACATTCTCAGTTTTTTGTAACAACTCTGTTAAGGGATGCAAGATCCAAAAGGACGGCAGGAGACAGCTGCAGCCCCTTTGTATGGTTCTGGGCATAAAGGCTAGAGTGGCCTGCTATGTCTTTGGCATGACTATGCATTTCCCTGCCCAGACAATCATCTTTTTCAAGCTAGACTGGCTTATGGAATAAGGTTGCTTCTTTGCCTGTATATCATATGTCAGAAGGACTTCCTAATAAAGTATTTCAGAGCCATGGACAAGAAACATTTTCTCTGACTGAAAACATATGTGTTGGTTTGTTTTTTATCCCCAGTATGAAGAGGTATGAAAAGGAATTCTGCTATTATTGTCTAACTTGTGCTGTAGAATTGTGCTCAGTACTTCTTAACAAGAAGTCTGCCATAAATGCACTTCTTTAAAGTAGTTATCAAATTTAAACAGGCAACCTAAAGGAAGGAAATAATAAAGTAGTTCCTAGAGTTGTCACAAATTCAATCTCACAAGAGGCACACCCAGTTATAACACTGTGCTGGAAATACTGTTCTTTTACAATGAGTCTATATGACATTTTACCTACACTTAGAAATATAAACTAGGTGCATGATTCAGTTATACAAGTGCAACAAAGCAGGAAGTTTTAGTAACTCTTTCTCTAGGGCCTGCAGCTGCTTCTACCCAGTCTCTGCTTGCTTTTCATTTTTTATGTGGTCAGAGTCTGATTGCCAGCACTGCTTAACTTCTCTAGCCTCAAAGAACTTCAAAACAAGGTGGTATTGGAATTCAACTTTCACAGAAGTCTTTTTCCATTTTTTAACTTGCATCTTCTTAATCCTTAGTTGTCTTCAGCATTCCTTGTTCTTCCTGAAAAATGAAGCTCATAAAAAACAAGATTTACTCTTTGAATGAGACATTTATTATAAAAGACCATGAGATTTACTAGAATAATACAATGCATATATCATCGGTCTGACAGAAGATTAAGACAGCAATTCAAAAAGTACTGAAATTTTCACTTGAAGTTCTTCATAAATTTGGCCTTAAGCCTGGTTAAGATATAACTTTCTGATCTAACATTTCATACTGACACCTCATGGATTAAGTGTGGCTCAGTTCTGTGAAACGATGTCTTCTGAGTCTTCTAAGTTAAACTTAATGTTTAAATGTGTACATGATGATTTTGAAACACCTCTGAAACACAGGAAATTATACTTGAAAATAAATAAACAGGAATTAAATTTTTAGGAAAGCTTTAAAGCCATGGCTTTCAGTTAGACCTTCTAACATGGCACAGAGTCCTAGCCTCTGATAAGTGTAAATTATTGAAGAGAGTAATGGTCTTGTACTTTTCCTTAAAGGCTATTAACTACTATATTAATGTTCTTTCCACTGCACTAACATTAAATAGTCAAATTATCAGTGCTATTGTGTGGTAATTCTAGGCATATTGATGTCTAGAGTTGAGAGTCCTTATGAAGTCCTTACTTATAAAGAGACTTTGAATATTAGAGGCTTGTAGGGGAGAAACAAATGTTTTTAAAATTATTATTTTAAATATTGCCATATCTAAATGCTGAATACTGTGTACAGCATGATGAGCCTGCACATGTGGTGTTTATCCCACTAACAAAGTTTGGGGTTTGTGTCTTTCAAAAAGTTCTTTCTTATTGGACTTCTATAAGGCGATGGTGAGTGCATGCATTTCTAGATGTTTAATGCATTCCAAATGCGGCTGTGTAACCGCTGCTTAAGGACATTCAGGAATTATGTAGTTTATTATCATCTTTGTGGTCACTTCTCATTGTGATCTTGTTTGGGAGATACCTAGCATTTGAAAAAAAGTTTGAAATAATGTTTTTGCCTCTGGCTCTACCTTGCTTTTCTTGATCCTTGAGTAGTATTTAGTGTTGTTCATCACTGTCTATAATTAGACATTTCTGTGAAATGCAGGGTTGTCAATTACTCACCTATCCTGGACCGCATTCAGTAGGCAATTTAGGATTGGAAAAGTTTGGAGCTGTTGTTTCTCTGCAGTGTAAAAATATGTATCATCTGTAAGCCAATAATACTAGATTGAATGAAACAAAACAGTATAAACAGATGTTCTATGGAAGGTTCTGTTCTGATGCTTTCTGTGAGTTTATGTGAAAGACAGTTTGTAAAAATTCTCATAAGGGATGAAAAGGAAGACTACAGAAAAGAATAATAAACTAAAACACAAAAAGTGAAGGTAGTTAAAGAAAAGGTGGCTAAAGTAGAGAAGCAGAAACTTGTGGCAGAACCTCACAGGTTCCTGATAACAGTGAGCAGATTTCCTTTTGGTGGTGGTTTATATAGCCTCCAAGAAAGATGCACTCTTGCAAGTGTAAAGGACTAGTGGTAAAATACAAAAGCTTTGCAGCTGATCAGCCTGCTTCTTGTTTACTTCTTATGTTGATACAATTCTCCATTATGTGGACGGATGCTGTCAGACTCTGGTTGATAATACCTGTAGAGCAATACCTGGGACAACATCTATAAAACATCACAATGTATTTTTGTATAATCTCAATGGTTAATTGTTGGCTCACGCTCATTTCATTTGAATTATTTAAGTTCAGCAGAAATTTCTTGCAATTCCCTTGGTGCAGAGCCCCAAGGTGTGGTTTTCAAAGTCTTGCTAAGGCATAGACCACAAAAATAATAGAAGAGAAAAGGAATGATCAATTCTGAGCAGCAGTGAGGTTTAGTTCTAGAGATGTGTGTTTGTCACTTTCAGCGTTGCAGGAGCCCTTACAACAGTCGTGTACCAATAGGCATAAAAGCACACTGATGTGAAAAGAGGCCTTAAGAGAGAAACTGAAAAAGCAAGCCCATGAGATAGTCCTTTCTGGAAAGGTTTAATGTGTTTTATTCAGAATTTTTAAAGTGTAAAGCTGTTGAACATCAAGTAAAATGGAAGATCTGCAAACTGTCAGGGCATCAGTGCATTAAACAGATTTATACAAACTTAATTAGTTTAGAATATCTTATTTCTCCTTCTCAGGTTGTGATTTGTTTATGCCTTTCACAGATGCATTTTACAGTGAATCTGCTGATTGTTCTAAGTAAGTGTCATAGTTTCTAACCTAATTTTTCTTTCCCTTTTGAAAAATAATAAGAGACTTGATGAATCTGTTTGAGATAGACTGAACAGAAGCTGTTTTGAATTTCCTGGCAGAAGAATTTTATCTGGTTCACAGATCTCACATACACATCCCTGCTTGATATCCTATTGTGCCACAGAATGAATCATTTTCCCCAAAATAGATAAATAATGTCAAATCTAATGGCAATGCAAAGTGTAAAATTACTCATTGAACTTGGCTACGCTGTCTTGACTTTCAGGCATGTAACTTGTCAAATGACAGTCTACAGTGGTATGTTATGTGGTGAGTCTTTGGGTCACTGAGAGTGCATTGAGTCACCCTTCCGTCCTGAGAGGAGGATGATGCCCAGCACATTGCAGCATAATATGAGAGAGAACATTTCTACAGCTCCACCTGTAGCTCAGCAAGATGTGACAGCTTGCACTGGATGAAATCAACTGAATTCATAGCATCCAAACACCCAGCAAAGCTCTGAAATGCCGCCTTTTCTGCTGCTCGGGGTGAACAGCAACACCTTCACTAAAATAGCTCTTTGTCTGTGCTGCATCTTGATGACAGTAGGATTCACAGATCAGATCTCCAGGGTAGAATCTTGTAGGTGTGCTTAGAGCAATCTGAATCCCTTGCAAAAATACACGGAGAAGTGTCCACTCCTGCCACAGAGCACAGCTGCAGAGCTGACAGGGTGCTCAGCTGGGACTCAGTTAATGTCTCTTCTGTATCTGATTGCATTTTGATGGAAGTATTTTACTTCTCAGCAGAGTGGCCTAATTGCAGTGTTACCAGACAGTGTGGGATATATCTCTCTTGCTCTGAATTTCTTCAGCTGAAGGTATTTAATTAATTTCCCAACCAGGAAGTAATGAAATAGTCGCTGGAACAAAGAGAAAGGAGAAGGTAGAAACACAAGGTTGATTCCTGTGCAGGCTCTGGTCCTTGCTCTAGTGAACACTGAAGCCTCTGAATTGAAAGGTAGCATTTTACAGAGGAAAGAAATTTACCCTGGAAGACAGTGCAACCCTATGGTTAGGTTGTTTGTTCGAGTATTAGGGCAGACCTGAGCTATGCAAAATTACTTGAACCTATAACTGGACTGGTTTAGCCAGTGACTAGGGGGGGCAGGGGAGGTGCATCCCTGTCTGTATATTCTCGGCTGCTTCCTGCTCCCTAAAAGCCCGAATAGATTTTTTGCTAATGAGAACTTAATTTAGGTGGTAGAATATCTGCAAGCAGCCATTGCAATACCTAACTTCAGTCTTCCTGTGGAGTATAGACCCAGCCCCATGAATTTTAGGAAAGTGAAGTTTTTTGAGTGGTAAGAATTCAGAGCTACTTGCAATCTTTTCCCCTCCAGTCTAGTGGAGCTGGTTCTATTTATTCAGCTTCTGAAAAGGTGATTTTGGAACAATATTAAAATGTATCAGGCATACAAAGTCATGCTCGAATGAAAGAGGTGTAACTTAGAAACAAAGGCATCCTGTAGTGTAAATAAAAGCAGAATCAGACTGTAGTTAAGGTAGTGTTAAGGCAGTGACACAACTAAGTGGATGTCAACATTATCTCCCAGTTGTCATGGTTTTCTATAATTGCTCTTAATATTGTTCATAAACAGGTAATCTTGTAACTTGGTAATTAATGAAATGTATACAGTCAGGATTCAGCAGGTGTTTAAATTATGCAAATCTGCTGTGTCCTGTGTGCTATATATAATACTTTTGATATTCTTCAGCCTAAAGGCTATTTTGGACTGTACTTCAAGTGAATTTAAATGCAGGCTCCCAGTTGCATCTTCAAATGTTTCAAATTATTGCACACTTCAGTGGAGTTATATCAATACAATACCTATTTTTCTTCTGCTGAAATCATCCACAAAGAGTTATCACTATGTAAAAGCACTGCCATTTACAAATAAAATGTCATGTGAGACAGTGTGCTTGCATGAAAACCCTAGATGGTCCACGCTGTCACATCATTTTTTTCATTGTAAATTTATGTGGCAGATCACAAAACATGGAAATAGCTTTGAAATTAGATAATTCTTACCCACAGCATAAAGAACATAGTTAAATAAAAATACTTTTTTTTACTTTTACCAGGAACAAATAATTGTTAGATATTGAACTACAGTTGCTTCTGAGAACTACCCCTAATCATAAAAAAAAATCTGTTATTATGAAAGCAGGTCTATGTAAAATCAGAATTCTGTGACTCTACCAGGCATTCCTAACGTTGTCAGTGACTATAATAGTGGGTCATGACTGTCAGGGAGATTCATTTATTCCTACCTGCAAGGATCTATGATTGTGGAATTTGCACTGATGTTGCATTAATGTGAATCAATAAATTAAATAGACTAGCTATTTTCTCTTCAAAACCAGTGTGGGCATATGTAACACAGATGAAAATTAGAAACAGAAAAAGAAATGGAATTCAGTGTACAGTAAAGGAGCAAGAGTCAAATGGAGTATCATGAATTAATAATTAGAGCATTGTAAAACTGAAGCTATTGATAGCTGGTTAAAGAATGAAGCATATAGTTGATTACATAAAATAAAATATTGGTATGGGAATAGGGAAAGGACAGGGAGGGAGGTTTTGTCATTATATGTAGGTACACACTGACACCTGGGAAAGCCACAGAAAAAAGAATCCTTCATATATCTCGACTTGTACCCTAGAAAGTTTTCTATGCAACATTTTGTTTGACATGATAACAATAAGAGAAGCAAATCAAGGTCCTTAAAAGTCTCCGGAAGTGTCAAACTAATATCATGGCTGTACAGAGCTGTAGAAAATGAAACATTTTAGTTTTGAAGCTCCCATGTGGAGATACCCACTTAATTCAAGTTTCTGTTTAAACATACAGTCCAACTATATGTTTTGTTTACTTTCCTTTTCATCTTCTTACTACCCCTGCTTAAGAAAGTACCTTTATTTTGCATCTACTGAAGGTTCAGTAGACTGTTGCCATTTAGTTGATTTCAAATGCTACCTTCCAATTGCTTAAATACTGGTGTGACTGTTTCTTTCTAGTCTTCCACGTCTATAGACCAGACAATAGTCACACCTACAATACTGTCCTAGTTGCTCATCTCTAATCAATTTCTTCTAGAAGAATCAGCCTTCTTGTATCTCCTAGACTACATACATCATCTATTTTTCAGTCTCCTCTAAGTACATATATTTTTCTCCATTACTTTGTAACATTTGGTTTTATTCATTAGTTTACACTGGTAAATCTCTTTTCCTAGTGCTCCTTAAGTAATGCAAACTGAGAGTAAATGAGAACAATGACTTTGGCTCACAGTTGCTTGTTAAAATCTTCTGATTAATTCTTTTTTCCATTCACTGGTTTAATTTTGACACCCTGATAATTCAAATGGGGCATAGAGTACTAATTATTTTTTTGTTGTTACATCATTTTTTAAAATGTTGCATTCATGCAGATCAGAATTAATACTGCATGACTCGGGGGAATGATTCTCCTCAAAGGGTGAAATAACGCCATCAACCAAAACATTCTTTCTTAGTCTGTAAATACTTACGTAAGTAGCAAATGAATTATTAAAAAATAGGGTTGATTAATGGAGAATTTTCACATGTGAAAGCTAAGTTTTTTTATCACTATTATTTGAAATAAAAAGCCTAATCAAGTCTACAGAAACATAATTGGGATCTGCATAATAGATGTTATGCTAGCAAAGGGTCAGCTGTGTTTCCGCTGAATACAATGACAATAT
This sequence comes from Pampusana beccarii, assembly GCA_013399365.1. Classification (NCBI taxonomy): domain Eukaryota; kingdom Metazoa; phylum Chordata; class Aves; order Columbiformes; family Columbidae; genus Pampusana; species Pampusana beccarii. Next base: position 86,189 of record VWYH01001488.1, read on the forward strand.
TGTACTTGTTCAAATGTGAATAGCCTTAGATGCTAAAAACATTTTATTGCACGCTTGCATAATATGTGCCCTCACACTGTGGGCTTGAGATAAAAAACCCTGCTCTTTTAAGAATACGCTCATTCACATACTAAAAGACAAATTATATAGCTACAGCTGCTACATAAAATTCTCACTCTGCTTAATATCTGACAGGATTAACAAGAGTAAGCAATAAGTTAACATTGCTCATATATTTAATTTTCTTTGCTTTTGAAGTTCAAAGACAAACTTGGGAATGTCACAAATATAGAAGTAAAACTAGTGCTGGTGTCACATTTGTACTATCCTAACGAGGGTGCACTTCAGCTTCTCTTTCCAACTCATTGATTGTGGCAGGAATTAGATACCCAGTGCAGATTCTGTAGCTAATTTAGTTGGCTGAAGTCGTCGTTTGAACACAGAGTTAGTTTTGTCTGTATCAGATTCCCAGGTAGCTGTTGCACAGCTGTGAACAATTGCCTTTTGGAGCAGATTTCAGTTGCTGATTAGGAAAAGAGTTGGCCAGTGCAAAATATCAAGTATAGCAGTATCTGAATCATTTGTTGCAGCTTAACAATGGCTTCAGAAGTACTGGCAGCTACTGAGCTGCTTCTTAGATATCTTAATACAGTAGTGTAGCTTCTGAAATTGTGAGCAGAACAAGCTTTATCCTTTAAAACCTCCCAACACAATGTTGGAGGCCCTCTGTTACTAAATATCAAGTAGCCTTCCAAGCAGTGGCATATGTTAAGAAAAAAGCCACACACACACCCAGGTGGAAGTCTGTGTTTTTGAGTACAAATGGTGGAGACTGGTTGCATTTCTCCTACCTAGCACCTGGTTTCCTGCAGGTCTTCCAAGACATGATAATTACTCCATGGATATGTGTGCGTATGCATCTGTGTGTTTAATTCAAGGTATACGAAATAACATGAGGGCTGTGCAGGCAGTTTCTGAAAACAGTTTTGCAGAGTGAGACGAATTAATGTGCCACACCACAAGCCACGCAGTTAGGGAGGGTGGAGAATGCAAGGCTTCCTCAGCTGGTTTTGGAGATCTCTGTCTCAGAGAGAGAAAGAGTGAGAGAGACAAACCTGGCGCAATCTTGTCCATGATGTCTACTGTGGAGATTCCTTGATCTATGCTGTAGCTCCAGCACGAGGCTAGAGAAGTGTTAGTTTACATGGACTCAAAATCCCATACCTCGCTAATCACTGAACAGTGTGGACATCACAGGTCTGGTGCACAAACTCATTTGCTGTCACCAAAAATAGCTGAGGCTGATAGTACTAGTAATGCTTTAAACACAGACAAAAAAAAAAACCCTCCAAAATGTTGTTTAAACAGATAAAATTGATAAAAGAAGTAATATAATAACTTCTTTTAAAAACATTACAAACTGCAAACTTCTGCAGCGTTACTGAGTGATTCCCCATAAGCAACAGTTACCAAACATAGCTCGCCTGCTTTCTAGGTCATGGCCGTAAGTGCTTATTCACACACTATTGTTATGGAAAAGAAGCATTGTACTTCACTGTTTTATCCATGCTCTGTTGACTGATTCTGTTCCCAGTAGAAGTCATTATAAGAATGGAACAAAGGGCTCTCAAAACCCTGGTGCACCAGACCTCACCGTCCTCATAAGAACATCAATGTCAGTAGCAATGCTAGGACAGCACACTATGTTTTAGTAAATTGCTAATAAGTACTTACAATTACTAAGATTCTAAAGGTTTGTTGTCTGTATTGTTTTTCCTGCATGGCAGGGGTAAAGTAAGATCTAATTAATATAAAAGCTTCTGCATATCCAATAGCTTCGTAAATTCAGAAGCCTACTATTGATTTTTTGGAGATCATTTGCTGTAATTTATTCACATGAAACATCTGCCAGTAAATGTAATGAATGGGCACTTATACGATGCTCAGTACAGTTCTTTAATGTAAAAGCAACTGAAAAAAGATCTATTTCAACATGTTTTTTTAAGTTAACAGAGAGTAACCTACCTGGGTCATAGCCAACATGGACCATTTTCTCAGTCTGTAGGTATTAAGTCAGCCTTACATCATTCAGGTAAAATATAAAAATAAATTATTGCATTTTCAGTGAAAAGTAGCTCTTCCATTCTCTGGCAGCCAGAATTTAAACTGTAATAAATCAAACTTATATTTAGTACAATTCCATTGCTATAATTTAAACTGCATCAGAATCAAGTTTGTCTTTAAAAAACATTTTGTGATGAGATCTTGCAGGTATCCTTATATTTTTGCTTTAGCCCACTTTCCTAGAAGGACGCTTCCAAGATATTTTTCTTGTACCAGACCTGGGCTTGCAGGCTGATACCACTGCCAGGCTCAGCTGTGCGGGTGATGGCAGCCCCAGTGCAAAAGATGGCTGTTTCCCAGCACCTTCCCTTTCATCCTTTGGAGGATGGGGCTTCTAGGCCTCCAGCTGGGCCTCCTTTGCGATTTGGAGCACTTGTGGTAATTCTTCCAGGTTCTACAGGGTCAGCTGTGTCAGGGCCTGGCATTTGAGCAAACCGCCTTAAGTTTCTTGGTTATAAGCATGGAACTGTAACTATGCACTAGGCCATCTCCGTGTAAGTGCCAAAGGAGATCTGCTGGTTCAAATTGCCTGTGCTCCTAAGACAGCTTCCTTCACATCAAGGCCAGGACTGCAGTCTTCTCCCCATGCCCATTGCCATTAGGGCTGGATCCTTGCAGCGCTGAGAAAAATTGGGAGAGTGATGTTCTGCAGTTCTGAGAAGCAGGGTTTTTTCACAATAGGACACCACAGTGTGTCCAGGGTGAGGAAGGCATGGATGGAGCAGTGTGTGCTGGGGTGGCCTATACTGAGACGTGTGTATGGCAGAGAAAGGCAGTGCAGAAAAATCGAATGGCTTTGGCCATACTGCTCAGCTGTACCATTCTCTGCCCTGAGATATCTCCTGTGCCAGGAAACAGCAATTACTTGCTAGTGCTGGTATTAGCTGACCTGCATCAGAGTGAAACGGAATCAACATTTACATACTGGGCCCACGTCATGGCCTTGTTGCATTTACTAGGATAACATAGCCTTTTCTGCCAAACGTTACCTTGAATTTTAAACTTGTGCTTTATATGCACACTCCTTTACGACATAAAACACACCAAGGCCACACAGTGACCTGCAAAACAATGGAAAAGATAACTCCTTTAGAGATATACCAGGCAAAAGGCTCTGTGAAAGAATATGGGTTTTCACATATGCACATAAGAATCTAGGTCTGGTAGACCATCTAAATTAGGTTAATGTCTCCAGGATCACGTTTTCCTCTTCTAGACTAGCAGTTTATTCTATCTTACAACTTTCCTGCTGTGTTAAGGCCAAACTTATTCAAATGTTTATAAATGCTTTCCTGAATACAACTGTGTTCTTGAATTAAGACTGAACAGTGATAAAAAATGAGTGCATAAACATCGAAAACAGCTAACTTCAGGTATTTAAACAGCATTCTTATAGTTTATATGTATTGTTGGTTGATTGCTATTCCTGTTAGTCAATTAGGCTCTAGCTTTGATCACAGTTTAGCAGATTGTGTCAGGCCAACCACTTCTTTCGTCCAATCGGTTAGGAAAGATGGATATTTTTCTTGGAGGGAGATCTCACTTTTTTCATATGTGTATGAAGCCACAATTTTCTTTAATGGTTTGTTCATAGGAGGATTGTGCCCAGCAGACAAGTAGGGTCTCCAGTACAGCACATTTTTTTCTGACAGAAAGCCTTTGCTGACTTAGCACTTAATATGTTAGCTATGCAAAAGCTCGCAGCTGAAACACAGTTTATTGTGCAGAGAGTACAATATTTTGTGGATGCTTATTGCCAGAGTAAGTCAAAAGGCATGTCAGACAAATTCATTGTCATTGCAATCACTGGCAGGGCCAGTTCCAAGCAAGAAAAATAAATAATAGAAGCAACTCATCTAACTGGCAAGTATGACAAAAGGAGGCTAGTCAATTCTACATTTTTTCTGCCAGAACAATTTCTTCTTTAGAATGCTATTTCATCCAAAGTGGAAAGGGAGATTGTCTAGTCCAACCCTCTGCTCAGAGCCAGGTCAGCCTGCTCAAAGATAGGTTGCTCAGGGCCATGGGTTTTTGTTGTTTTTGTTTTGTTTTGTTTGTGTGTGTGTTTTTTTTTGTTTGGGTTTTTTTGTTGTTTGGTTGGTTGGGTTTTTTTGGGGTTGTTTTCTTTTTCCCCACAAAAGAACAGTTCCTCATGCTCTGTTAAGCAGATGCATTGGAGTTTCTCCTAGGAAGATACAGCCCTGCTTTTTTTTTCTGTTGTCCTCATGCACTGCAGGAAAAATTCAACAACGGAAAAAAAATAACGCACTAATCTCTTTTTCTCTAAGAGCTCAAGCTTGTGCCTAAAGCAGTAGGACTAGTCATCTGCAAAGATTTGGACATTACTTGTTGAATTGATTTAGGCTATTTTATTTTCATACAAAAATGAATCCCAGCTGCACAAGCACATTTGCTAATGATATGTTGCAAATCTATGCACATATGTAAGAGTACGTATTTTCCTATCCTGCCTTCCACTAAATCTCAGTTTTTTCTTTTAGGTCCCTGAAAAAAAACCAACATCATTGCTGTTCCATTTAAACTCAGCTCTCAATCATTGCTCAGCAATGACTTATTTTTAAGCACAAGGTCCTATGAACAAGTGATGCCCAGTGAATACAAAATTCTCTAATGTTCACATATGCATTGAACTAGTTTCTTGATTTATCTTAAAAACTTAATGTATCCTGCAGTAAATAACTGAAATAAAAGCATTATGTCAGTACACACGCAGGTACACATATGTACATTTGTATGGTAAAACAGATACCTCTTTTCCCACAATTTAGTTTTTCTCTCTTACACCTTTTTTGGAAGGAGCATAAAGGTAAAAATAACAAAAAGTAGTAAAGCAAGATGGTCATTTTTTAAAATTGGCCATGTCTGTAATTTTCCACACCAGAAAGTGCAGTGGAAAGGTTTGATACTTATTTGTTCAGGCTGTTACAGCCCGGCCTGTTTGCTAGGATTTCACACAAAACAGCCGTGGAGGGTCAGCTCCCTGTTGAAATTTGGACCCATCTTTTCTGGCATATTTTTGTGGAAAGACTGGAGACTTGAAAGTGGCTGAGCAAGCAGCTTTATCTAATATTAAGTTGTATAACATCCAGCAAACATCATACAAAATATTTTCTTTTTCCCATGAAGTTGTATTTCTTTTTGCAAACTATACAAGAGTTTAATAAGCCATCAGGTAGCCTTTACTACAACCATTGTTCTGTTACATTTATACCTATTTAAAAAAGCTTTGGGAAAACAAGAGATAAGAAATGCTATCTTCAGTGCTCATATGTTATATTGAATGCTCATATAGTTGTGTGCCACCACATTCTGTTTATATTAATAGTTGTTACTTGTTCCAGCTATTATTTTCCTTATCACTGCTAACTGCAATACTGTCATTACTAAGGAAACATTTCTGTTTAAAAGTTAGTTAAATATAGGGAAGAATTTTAAAATAAAAAATCATTTGTATTGTAACACCCATCTAATTATCCTTTATACAATTTTTATGGTATAATGTCACTGCAGAGTCATTTTTAACATGTGCTTTTATTATTGGGAGAATAAATTAATTTCATTGTGATATTTAGACCTAGTACATAATAGTAACTATTAATAACACGTTACAAGCAAATCATATTTTAGTACCCCCTGGGATGGTGTTTTAAGCAAATATTTCATAATTCTGTTTAACACAACTGTTAGCATGGACCAGAATGATTATTATTTCAATATGTTCTCAGTTCTATTATCATACAGAACACAGATGCAGGCTATTAGATTATATACAGTATAACATAATTAAATCTGTTTCTGCCCATTTTGTTAACAGTTTAGCGGAATTTCCACTCTACAAACTTCTGCAAAAGCATTTCAAATCCACCTCTCCTGTTCAGGGTACCTACAAATATTATTTCAAATGGCCCCTAACCATAAGCATACAGACTCTGGAGAGCAGGGAGATAAATGTAATTAATTTACTTAGAAATATCACAAAACTCAGTGATGTATAACGGAATTACACAACACTAAATATGTAAATATCACTTAATTCCATCATAAACACTGATGTGACAGAAGTGATGATGAAAAGTAATGTAAGATGAAGCCTATTTTTGGCATTCAGGTCAACTTTATGGTATTCAAAACAAATATTTCTTTAAGTAATGTATGTGGATTCATGTTCATCAACAACTAAAATTGGAAAGAAATGCCTAACTAACCCTAAGCTAACTTAAAAATATTTTACTGTGGCAGAAGCTTAAATACGTTATTGATAAATGTGTGTAAACATCAGAAGAATATTTCCAGTATTTTATTTTAAATTGTGTTTTTATTCAATAAATATCGTTCAAACAAAAGCAAAACAAAGCCTCAAAATCCTGTGCATACTTGAAATATTTATCTTTACATTGAAAATACTGATTCGTGTAAAATTACTAAACCAGTATGATTCCGTCTTGTAAAATTGAATCAAATTTAGCCAGAAAAGGAGCTTAGATCAGACAAACTTAACAGTTTTCAAAATCACACCAAAAAATATTCTGGAATAATATTGAAAAATAAATTAATAACAATAAGAAAAAGATACAAATTAGGCAATGTTGAGTTACATTTCACTTAACACATCAGTCTTTACTTTTAAAGTTTTATCTTGTGCATTTTGATAAGACAGTATACGCACAACCAAGAAGTATGATCATGCATTAGAGAGTCTGTCATAAAGGCATATTAAGAGTGTGGCACATAGAATTTTAACCATCTATTTCTCTGTGTGCAGTTCTCATGTATCCTTGCAGTTCGTGAAATGAGCAGATGAACTGATCTCCTGAGTTACTTGACAGACTTCTTACTATGACTTTCTGTTGAACAAAAAAATACCTCTCTATGCCTTGTTTCACATCATGTCCCAACTTATGGGCTCATAGTATACATTATTTGAGGTGGAAGGTGTCATAAAGGACACACACAATGGCCTTTTCCTAAATCCTAATGCAGTCCTCATGTACAGCATGACAATTACAGTGAAAAAGAGCCTGCTACATTAGCAATGTAAAGGGAACTGGAAAACTGTATCATTGCAGATACATACCAAAATGAAAAAGATACCCACGGGACCACTTTAGAATTATAAATTGTTATAATTTATGAGAGTTCATCTGCAATTTGGAGAAGCCATCAGATGCAGAATTGAAACTGCCAGCATTAGCACAATATCTATATTTTTATTCCTGACCCTCTCACACCTTTCAGCAACAAATAAGTACATTATATCTAATGCTCTCTGTGTATTGGAAGAGTTTGTGTTTTTGAAGGTAGGAATCCTTCATTAAAATTCAGATTTACTTCAGAAAAGTTTAAGACATGATTATCTTGAACCAGCATAAAAATTGATTCCACTTACAAACAGTGAGAAATTAGATATAGCTAGCAATTATAACAGCAGCACATTTTTTTCTAAACAATTGGAAGAACTCTGGATCTATACTGACAATAGTTAACCACCATGAATGCACTAGAAAAAGCAAAAGAAATGGTGAGACTCACATGATGAGTTTTGCAGTATAGTATCAGATAATCTAAAATTTTCTTTCCAGGTTAAAAGGAACAACAGTAACAGTTGAACAAAACACAATTTCCAGTTTCTTGAACAGTCACTTTTGAAGACCTTCATCACAAATCTTTTTTTCCCCTTTGAATTAAAAAAAAAAAATAATACATTAACTTACTGCCACCTGAACCCATGTTATCTTCAACCAGCAACTCTCAGTCACTTCTTACAAAAACTGAATCTAATGCAGCTTTATCTCTTATTTGTTCAGGAATTCAGGGATTATTTGGTGGAGAAAAAAAAAAAGGCCTGCCATGACTATTTCAATTTGTCCAACTTTTTAAAGATTATTTTGATCCAGGCCAATTCTACTATTATCATGCTCTCATTTGATCTTGTGGTTTTTTCAGCTCTTTAATGGTCATTCCTCCTTGAACACCTTTTATACTGTTTCTTGGCATTTTTTTTGTAAATTTTAGTAATTGAGTTCCAGTGTTAGTGACCAGTCTTCCATCTTTCTTATATCCTTAAAGTATCTACTTCACAGATGTTCTAGTTCTTCCACTTGTTTACCCACCTGGGTCAGTACTTGGACTTGTTTGTAAACTTTGCAGTTTTTTCTTGATAACTGTATTCAACTATCTATGTGCATCTCTTTCATGCACAGTTATCATCTACTTTGCTATTGTGCTATTATTAAATCTTCGTCCCTCATGATAATTCTTTATCTATTGTAATGTCCCATTTGATTTTTTTTTTTATTTATTTATTTTTTTTTTTAGTGATTTCAAATTTCTCTCCTTTGAATTTCAGGAATTTTACAGTCATGGCAGCCCGAAGGCTGGTTTTCTCCAAAATGGATTTCATCCAATCACAGGATCTTGTGTTTTTGAACACCTGCTTATGGCCGAACATCTCAAAAAACAGTCAACTGACACATTGTTTTATTTCCATAGTGATCTGTTTGTTTTCACAGTTTATTCCATCATGCCACTTTTTCAAATATGAGAAAAATAACACTTTAAATCCTTTAAGATCCTAATTTGTTGACTGCCTCATGGGTTGGCAAAGTAATTGATACTTCAGGAAGAATCTGACAAATCTATCACGATGGATGAATAGCAGATTCTACTGTGTTCACCCTGGGCTTTTATTCAGCCTAAGACAAACACCTGCTGCTTTTTATTCTTTCATATTACTTGGTCTCATTTCTCCTGTTTCTCCAGGCTGTAGAAGTCTCCCATCGTCCCTTTCTATGCTTTTGCAGTTCTAGCTGTTATTTTGTTCTCCTTTTTGTTCTGCAAACCCAGTGTCTTACAGTACCTGTTTTTCCTCCAGCAGTTGTTTCTTTTTTTCCTGAGTACTCTTCCCCATATTTTATATTATTGGAGACCCTTTTCCATAAGCTTCTCAAATCTAAACCCCTTCCACTTACTCACCAGGTCTTGATCAAGTGACCCTATGATCTTTCATTGGGGTACCATTCAAGATTAAGGAAGATAGGGTAGCTCCTTATTTTGTCATCATTGTTGTCTCCTCCATTCTTCACATTGTCTGCAGCTCTGCATCACCATCACCTTATTTTCCCTAGCTCCAACTGTGAAGGGGAAAAAAAAAAAAAAAAGTCTAGTTCTTTCTCTCAGATACTACAGGATATTGGATAATAAGGTATGACAAGATATATGACAAGGATAAGAAAGATGTAGAGGTCAAAAAGAAGACAGGCAGAATCTGCATCTGCCACAGCACTTGAATCAATAGGAGCTAACAGAAATAGCAGATTATCTGACAGAGTTCTGTATGATTCATTCACAGTTTCCTGGTTTGATTATGAATAAGATAGATGGTGTATGATACCATTCATTATTTTGTATTTATTAAAACAAGGAAAGTGGCTTAAAATAAGTGTAAATTAACTATTTAAAAATCAGAACTAAGATTACATCAACTAATTTGTATTCTCCTCTAGCTTTGGTCAATTGACTTCATTGGATCTACGTTGATTTACAGTGTCTGAGCACCTTGTCTATGCCTGGTGCACGGCATTAATTTAAATAGGGCACATCATGTCAGTTAGAGAAGCCAAGAACTTGAAATGCGTGATGGGCTATCCTGAAATATTTATTGCTGCTAATGAGTATCACTACTTCCAAAATCACATGCAACATCATTTCACTTAAAACAGGTATTGAATCTGTTTTCATTTGCTTAGAAAGACAGTTTTTTTTGAGAAATACTAGAAACTAATATAATAGAGTTATAGTTTATACTGAAGGTCAAAGGAATTCAGACTTGTGTGAAAAGTTTGGAGAATGCTATAATAAAGCCTTATTCTAGGAAGAAGTTTCGTAGTGGTTTTGGTGGATTTGGAGGGTTGGTTGTTTGGTTCTTCTGCTTTGTTTTGTTTTGGTTTTCAGCTAGGATTCAAAAGGCCAAAAAAAAAAGTCTCCAAAAAACCACCCAGGAGGTTTCACATTGTTTTCTCTTCACCTCTATCTCTCATCACAATGATACATCTCTAACAGTAGCTTTGTGTTGCCGTTTAATTTTATAGTGAATATTGAGTTACATTCTTAGATAGACACAGTATTTACAGAGAAATCAATATAAATTATGCCAGTGCGTCAGTTTCCCTTTAGTAAACCCAGGTGAATGCTAACTGGCTCAGAAAAAAATCTATCAGGTTTTTTTCACAGCATTAGCTTTAACTCCATGTTAGCTACGGCAGGACAGACTTGCTCTGAGAAAGAAGCTGGTCAGGCTCCCCAGGACTGAGGCTACACACAGTGCCAAAACACCTTCGCAAGTGCCAGTTTGTGCCTTACGTATCTGGTGCTAAGCCAGAGCTAATGAAGTGTTACTGAACCTCGGTGACTCTGTTTTGTCAGTGTCTGTATACTTCTTGCCTTGGTGTGTCCTGTAGTATCTATATTGCCCTTGTTATTACTGAGGCATCAGAGTTTCAGGTAGTGGATAGTCTGGAAAAACAGGAAAGACCAAAGCAGGGATTTGGAATCTCCCTGATTTAGAGGAACAGCACAACTCAAGAAACTCCTGAAGTCAATTCAGCTTGTTTTCTTACAGGCACTGGAGTAACTTTGCTTCCATTCGTTCAGAGGCAATATTATTATGATGCTCATGGGTTCAACTTCTGCATTAACATTAAACTCATGTTGTCCTTGAATGAGGGATGGAAGAGCCAAGCTAATGCATTCTTCTGCAAGTGAAGGAAAAGCACTTTGTATGTCTCAACCTTCTGACTCTTCTTTTTTTTTTTTTTTTTTTTTTTTTTTTTTTTCCCCTCCCTCTCTCTCCTATAGTTTAAGAAAGAATCTAGAAATCTTTCAAGGTTATGTTCGGTCTTTCAAAAGCTATGCCTTTCTTTCCCAAATTATCTCTCCAAATATCTTGCTCAGGACTCTCTCATTTTGTATCTGCTTGACATTTAGTCAAATTGTGGCCCTAAATAAAAAGACACAAGTAAACACACCATAACAGCCAACAGAGAAATAGTGAGAGTTAAAAAAAAAAAAATGTGCCTATTTATTGTAACTTTGACACATATTTCTGAGTGGACTTCCACTTATTACCAGAAGAGCCTATAAAGCACCTCTTAAAATAAAGCTGCCTGTTGATAAAACTAAAAGAGTAATCTCCAAATAATTCAGAAAAAAAACCCCATTATTTCACAAGTTTCCCAGTTAAATGCAATTACTGTCTGGCAGTATCATAGACTACTTGATAAATCAGAGCTGTCAGAAATTCTAGCAATGTTGTTTTCTAGTAAATCTTTTCAGTAAATAATGGTAGATCAAACACAATCATTTCTTCACATAAGGGGATCTGCATATTTTTCTGCAGAGTAACTATAAAATAGGCACAATTTTTCATGAACTGAGAGTTCTTTCTGAATTATTTTGTAGATGCTTCCTATGTTTCCTATATATATATGCTGAAAAGTGCATATTTTCCCTTTAGAACAAGAAAAAGATGCAAGGAAGCACAAGACAATAGATGAAGATGTGGTGTTTTTACTAGGTTTGCGTGCAGGGAAATAGTTTAACTTGTCAGAGAAGATTTTTCTTGTTAATTCAAAGCTACCCACAGATGCAAGGTTTGGTCCCATGAAAAAGCTTTTCTTTTGTGTGATTCACTACTTTTGTACAATACACTAAAGCCACAAAAAACTTGCAAGCTGATTGCTGGCAAAACGCTCACATGCCAATTAGAACAGGATGCACTTCTTACTCATAGCTAGAAGTTGAATCTAAGTCATGGTAAGCATGTTTCTATTGCACCCTATTATCTCTAGTCATGAATAATACTTCCCTGATGGATATATAAGCAGACCTTCTGCATATGATGGTGCAGAAAATAAAAGCCAAAGCTTTCGATAGGCATTATGCTGTTCTCTCTAGTGGTATCTGCCGTTCTCACTTATGATCATGCTGTTAGTCAGAACTCTCAACTTTTTGCTGAGCGTATGATCGTTAAAATGATAAAAGCGTGATCTTCCTACTGCTATTGATTTTTCCACTGAGTTTTCAGCATGAACATCTTCTGCCCCTGAGAGCACTCCAGCTGTGCTGCACAACAGGATAAATAACATCTTTCTGTTTCCCTGAGAAACTACTTTCTTCATCTGCTGATCTTTCTAACTTTTCCAGCTCCAGGGTATTCTTCTTCACACAAACCTGTTTACGGATTAAATGAGGAAAAAAAAAGTAAAAAAACCACTCAAATGGAAAGGACATAAATGTAGACATTACTTAAAACTTGTTACCATGTTTCTAAGGGTCAACTGAAGTATATGCTTTCTAGATTTCACCTTTTATTTTAAAGGTTAAAGGCGGCAGCTGGAGTCTTCATGAGAAAGAGGGGTTTCTGTTTTTCAGTGATTGCAGGTAATTGACTTCCTAAGGAAAGTGAAGAAATCAGAAAATACTGTGATGTGGGTAGTTCTTATTGTGGTTTTAATGTGAAGATTTCTGAGATTTCTTGGACTTAATTTACAGTGTCAGACTGTATTTTTCACAACAACTAGCAGATGCAGCTCTCCTAAATATAAAAGCACAAAGCTGCATGCATTTTCTCTTAGCTGTAGGTCACAGATTTTCTTTTTTTTCTTTTATTTCATGCATCATTTGAAATTTTAGTTATCCTATGAAGTGAGACTATACTGTATCCTCCTTGGCAAAGAGAAAGAAACAGTATTCTTGTCTGCTTTTCAACAGCACACTCTTGATAAGCCACATGGGTTTTTTTGTCATTAAGCTACAGTAGCATAAGATACATCAACTTATGTATTAATTAGAAAATAAGTCTCTTCCTGATTTACTATGAATGTGTTCTTTGCTGTTCAGGAGCACAGAACATGGATATCTGACTTCTGCAAATTCACAAGCATAACTGGCTCAAACTGTTTAATATTAAACTATTTAATATTAACTTAATATTAACAAGTATTAAAAGTATCCTGGAAATAAATAGAAATACTGTGGTGGTAGTAGCTATGTATGTTCTGTGTAATCTCTATTTTCCCTCAGTTGCTCATGATAGGATGTCACCATTAAACATTACCATGTGTTTAATAAATATAATTGATGATACTACCTGCAAAAATACTTTCTTTAGTTAGTAGGTTTTGCTTTCTGTGGTATACACTGAGATTCTTAATCCTCGAAGTATTTATTGGTGTTGACATACAATACAATGCTTGGTCCGACATCTTAGTAGTAGCAATTAAGATGTGCATGCAGTGTTTGTCAATAGCCCTTGAGTAGACTGGGACATTATCTGTCCTTAATGAGCTGCAGTTAGCAAGAGAGCCTAGGTAGAAACAAGGCTCTAGGACCTTTTTGCAGCCTTTTGGAACCCATATCAGACCTTCATGAGTCTTCAAGTGACATGTTTTAATATTTATTTAAAATTACTGTTGTTTCATAGCATCTAAATGTGTGCTACAAGCATTTTCATGCAATTAAGAATCGCAGAATCACAAAATGGTTGAGGTTGAAAGTGATCTCTGGAATTCACCTTGTTCAACCCTGACCTCCCCCACTCAAGCAGGGCCACCTATGGTGGAAGTGGTGGTCCTAGAGAAGGCCACATCCAGATGGCTTTTTCATATCTCCAAGAAAATGCAGTTCAACATTTGTAGTACTTCCTAGCAAAATTGTGGAGACACAGCTGGAGGATAGAGATACTGATATTAGGATCACGGTAAGTATGATGCTTATAAATCGCATTTGTAGCTATGCTTTTGTTGTCTATGCCTTAGAAGTCCACTGTGAAAAAGCAGTGACAAGTTTTAAAGATGGCGGAACACAAGGGCTTTCATACTACTTGGCTTTTCGCTTCCAAACTAAAAAGTTAAATGAGTCAAGTACTCTTCCTCATTTGAGATAGTTAAAAGTACTATGAAAGAACCTACATTATGTTTTCCCTGGTTTACCATCTAAAGGATCCCCCTCTCTCTAGTTTGCCTGTAGAAGGAACCCAGGGAGAATAACCACCTGCCTTAGCCTGATAGTTATCACATCTCACAGTCTAGCCCAGAGATACAACACAGGAAAACAAAATACTGTGCATCATGTCTGCAGATCCTCACTGAGACTAGCTAAAAACCACCATGTCATTCACCTGTGTTCTGCTAGCTGTTAGTATTCTGAATTAAAACGATCTCCAGTGTCTGGGGTAATATGAATAAAACAGAAAAAAACCTACAACTGTCATAGTATGTATTTGAATGTGAAAAACTGTGTTAATTCAAAAGGTCTATATTTCATGCTTATATTCATTACCTATTTAAAGCCCCTAGAATAGACTTCATCACAAATAACAGGAGGACTCCCAGCTGCAAATGCAAGAAACATCCTTTCGTAAACTTTTTATAAACATATCTTGTTGGTACTGCACTAGTTATTTGAAGTAGCAAATTAATTTCTTTCTGATTCTAAACATACCTGAGAGTAGTAAGAAAGCTGTCAATGTACATATCTCTTTCTTCTTCTGAACTCTTGAGCTACCACAGTGAATACACAGGCTTTTTTCTTAGCCAGCACATATTTAAAATACCACAAACCAGAGTTGTTTCCTTGTTAGTAGCTAGTAGAGTAGGTCTTGCTGAGCCCAGGTTGTTTCATAATGGTAGGCTCAGATTGAATTTACCAAAATCATTTAGATCACTGATTGATACTGTAAATGCATCTCCAGTCCCAAAATTCGAGTTGGAAAGGGTTGACTACAAGCAACAGTTTTATGGAAAGGTGGGATTGGATTGATACTTGAAAGTATTGAGTGATTCATTGCAGGTTTTTTTCTTCTGCAAGCTGTTATCAGAAAGCAGAAAGGCTCCATGCTTTTTTGCATGTTGCTGGTTTTGTTCAATAAAATTTACATTTTAATTTACGAGGGAGCGTCCCATCCCAACAGATGGGATGAGGGATGAGTTAACTCTGAACATGACATGTGCCCTGTCCCAACAGATGAGATGAGGTGCGAGTTAACTCTGGGTATTTCAGCGCAGTACTGCGAAGTGAATGACAGACAATCACTTCAAGAGGTCCAATTCAATTAAGAATGTAGTAAATACATGTGGTGGAATACAAGTTACAGTGAATAGTGACTCGGCAAAAGTATGTTATAATACCACAAAATTTATCAATACATTGACAGCAAAAGTCCTAAAAACGGCGGGCTGGCAACAGTTAGTAACTATAATGCAAAACTTAAAAGACTTAAGTAGCAGAACTTGCAATGATATTACTTATATACATTCAAGAAAAAAAAAAAAGAAGGAAAACTAAGATATCAGAGAGAGAGAGAGAAAAAGTAAGATATCACCACTCCACAGGTGTTCAGTCCAGTGATGTCCTATGGAGGGAGGGTGGTCATGTTGAAGACTTCGATCATGCTGTGCAGCATATACGCACTACAACTGATGCCACGTGTGGGGTCATTTTATAACCCAGTTCATTCACATGTAGGTGGTTCATCTCCTCCTTCTGTTCGCTCTTCATGCTGATTAGGAAGACCCTTCTGGAAATGGATCTGGGGTCTTCAAACCAGGTGAAAGTTCACGGTACTGACCAGAAGTGCGTTGTTTTGTGTGTCAGGGGTAGCTGTTGGTTCGTGGTTTCTTCTGATAATTGCTTGTCCAACAGATGGTCCACCTCTGTCATTCCAATTTAGGCCATGAGGCCTTCACAGCAACACTGTTGATTGCCTTTATCTTACAAGGTGTCTGCCACCACAGCCATCTAGCTTTTCCTCCCAAAGTAACAAAACCCAGATGTTTAAGGCGTAACATGATCCTTTGTTCTACTAAGGGTGGAGGGGAGTGCTTCAAGGTTGTGGCAGGGAGTTAATGTTGTTCTGTCAGAGTAGTAGCAGATACTCCAGAAAGCGTTCAGTTTACTAGCACAACTACCTTAGCATAATTTTCTTTTCATGTAATGAAATCTGTTTTTTGCCTTGAAATAACAGAACAATCGTACTTTACTTGCTCTTTCTATTTGTGTTGAAATATGGCTAAGTCGACCCTTGCACTGTGCCAGAGGCACAGCTCTAAGCCCCTTTCTTACCTGCATTTTCCCCTTTTTCCTGTGAAACAACTATTTTTGGTGACTGGTCAACAGACACCCTGAAAATATGCTTCTCTCTACTCATTTTGTTATAGCAAATGTGTTTTGCTTACCCTGTCTCTTCCCCCTTCGCTCACAAAAAGGTGAGTTGATGTAAATACTTTACATGTCAATATTTTAACTTAAATTTGAATGTATCTAGATTTTTATTTATATTACTTGTTTAATACATACATTCACATATATTAAAATATTGATATGTAAAGGTTTTTACATGCTGTATAGACGTGCAGCAAAACCCAAGTTGTCAGCTGCCATCTTGGGATTAAAGGTGGTCTCCCTGATTTCTGTATCCTATCTTTTCTTTTACTTTCCATTTTGTTGCGTATGTTTTGACCTTCACTTCTTCAACCCTTCCTCCATTACACCATTCCATGTTAACTTCCTCTCCCTTTCTTTTGGTGATGACACTTGCAAGCTTCCAGATCTGCTGCTAAATGTTCCCTCATTACCCTGCATGTAGAAGAAATTGAGTTCTCTGTGCCATAGCACAGTCAGAGCACAGACTCTAACCCAGAACAGCATTGCTGAAAACTATGATTGAATGGCTCAAAACTACTGTTCTCATTAACAGGATGCTTTTTCTGAGTCAACTAAAGGTCAGCAAATCTTTGTAATGAAAGGTGCAGAAAAATTAGGAGGAAATGCAACAGCAACAACAAAATGTAGAAATGTGTCGTGGCATTGCAAGGTGTCAGTGCTTTTATTTGACAGAACTGAAGTTAGTATTAGTTTTGACATAGACTTTAATGGGAAAAGCCCTCAGTTGTTTGTGAAAACTAATGTCTATTTTTTGTTTGTTCTTTGTGACAAACTTATGAAGACATATTACCTGTTGTCTGGCAGTGGCATACATATGTCTATTTACATTAGAGCAGCTCCCCTTCAAAGTTTTTACAGTGCATTTTGTGGAGTTTATGACTTCAGCTTTGGACAAGGACATGGAAGTTCTAAAAGCATAGTATGCCCATGTGGGACACTTCTGGTTTTCATTAACGAAATTAAATAGCCTGCACAGGATTTTGAATCAATTTAAAACAACAAACAAACAAATCAATAGGATTGCAGCTGAACGTAAGGAAAATATAATTGTCTGAAATACTACATCTTACCCTGAAAGCACAACGTGATAGCTATAAGGCAGACTACATGTGGTTAAATTAGAGATTGCATACATGAACATACTCACTTAGTAACACACCAAACTTAAGGAAGTTTCGTTTCAAATCATTAGTTTCTCCGCTGAAATAAATATCTAAAAAAGTACAGCCTATCAAAAAAATTTAACTTGCTATACACTGTGCTGATTCTTTTTTGGCCTCAAAGAGGTCCTCTGGATATTTTCATTCAGTGTGTTCTGTATGCAGAGAGAGGGAAAGTGAGATAACATATCCCACAAGCCTGCATGTGACTGTGACATTTGTCAAAGCTGTTACATTTCATGACAGCTGAAAGGTGTGCAGTCATCGGATTGTGCAGGCAAGTGAATCCTCTTGTCATCGCTCTGAAGCCTAAAAGCTGCTTGGCCCTATGCCAGAAGCACTGCAGTTTCAGCAAATGCAGTGGGTTGATATACCAATATTGCTAAGACCTACCAAAATGCTCAGGTTAATGACAGCTGCTCTGTCAACTGCTTCCTAATGCAGCAGTGTTTGCAGATTAAGGAGTAATGTTTTGACAGGTTATTTTGGGGTATTGCATTTGAATGTTTGTCTGGTTTTGTTGGGTTTGTTTGTTTATTTCTTTTGTTAAGCTGGTACATGAGGAAATTGGTAAAATATACTTCTATATATCACAGGGAAATAAGAGTTGTTGCTATTGGGACTTCTCAGACAATGCTCACTACTCTGGAATACTAAAACATGATTCTGTATTGCAGGTCCCTGAGCATAAGGCAAGAATGAATCCCTTTCCACCAGGATAACAGTTAAACTATTCAAGTAGATGTTTAAATGCATGCTGTTAAGTTTTTTTCAATCTAAACTTAGATGGTGGTGAATTCAAAGAAGGTGAAAAGCTTATCATAACATCCAATTTGGCTCTGTGGGTGACCTCCTGACTTGACTAAAGTAAAGCATAAATCTCTCATTGGCTGCAATGAAGACAGTATTTCATCCTGCTTGTATCACTGAAGTTCAGCAAAATATACTCAGGTTTCCACAGACTCTTTGCACAATTTCACTCTTCCACAGTTAATGTCAGAAATGAACTCCTGTATAAGATGCCACAAAAAGTTTACTCCTCTGGAAACTTTCATCATTTCAAAGAAATTAAATCCAGAGGTACTGTTACATGATCCTACATGTACCGTTGGTTTCTAAGAAGATCTGAATGCAATGCAGAATGAGAACGAAAAATCTGCAAGGTCTCAAGCAGCGTACAGGGAGCTGCAGCATATGCCAGACACACAGGCAGCTGAAGGCTGCAAAAACACCTTTTCATCTCTAACCCCTGCTGTGCCATCCTTCTTTGGAAATTTCAATTACTACATTGTCTATACTTCTGTACATGAAAAGACTCTAGGTCTTACTCAAATACACTCTATCCGCTTAAGAAACTTTAGTTAGCAAAATACTTCAGTCTTCAGAAAAATTAAAACATGAGGTGCAGGTAGGGTGCAGTAGATGCTAAGGAACCACTAGTGCCCGAGGCCCATACAGACAAAACCTCTACTGCTGTCCCTGCCCTTCTCTTTCAAGTGCTGCAAGGCCAGGGGGGCTTCTCAGCCTTTGCATTTTTTTTTCTTCTTTCATTCTACATCTCTTGCTGATTTGCTATCTTTCATGCCTCCAAGCACTAACCAGGACATCAGAATGTTAAAACAGTATTAGCTGGATATGCTGACCCCTTACAAAAGATCTTGAATAACAGAAAAGCATGGAGGGTGGTAGTGAACTTAAAAGCAGTCTGGATCCCAAGATATAGACACATTGAATGAGGAGGTGCATAAACCACCTGTCACTAAGCAACATGCAGCAGAGATGAAAATCCTGTCCTGAATCAGTTGATGGACTGTGTCTATTTGCCACTGACACATATTGATAACTACTGCTGTTAGCCAGAAACAAACACTATGCTCACATGACCAACAAAAGCAATCTATACAAGTGTGATTATTTTCAAGTGCTCTGTAAAGATGCTTACCTCCCCCATTACTACCGGAACTTCTTCATAATTTCTAAGTCCTTCTCATCTTATCAAACTAGCATTTGCTGCCTTTAACATCATCTGCTCATGATCTCGCAAGAGGGAGAGAATTGTGACAGCCTAATGCAGCAGGAATCATTTAATGTTCTTACTTAGTGAGAATAAATAACCCTAACCAATGCAGAGATGTAAATTCTTCTCAATTTTGTCAAAAATCTAAGAGAGCTTTCAGGTGAAGAAAACCTTGATTCTAAAACCACCTCTGTAAAAAGAGCATTGCTATCTCTTGTTGTTTGCAAATGAAGTGACCACCACATTTTTTAGTTTTCCAAACAGAAAAACATTCCTATCTTTTTAGCCACAAAGATTCAACCTGGGCCCTAAAAGTCGTTTGCAATACTCACATTTCAAACTGGTGGTCTGGACTATATGACCTTAGGAAGTACCTTCCAATCACCATTCCTGTGATTCCGCAATTCTGTGAAAATAATTCTATAATGACAATAATATAATGCAAGGTACTCAGAACATAATCGAGTGCAAGATAAAGCCAGACACCAATGCAAAATGGATATGGATTGGCTCATAGGCACAACTCTGAAGTCTGTTGCAGATCACAAAATAAAGATTAGCTAATAGTGTCAAGTTGTCACAAAACAACGGAAAGTGTTCTTGGGGGTACAAACAGACATGACATTTCTGAGACACCAGATGAATTCCTCCTGATTTGTTCAGCACATACAGTGTCTCAGCTGGAATATGGTATTAATATTATTTTTGGTAACCATATTTCCAAAGAAATGTAGATTAATAGAGAGTTTAGAGGATGATAGGATAGGGAGTTACAAAACACGATGCCCGTGAAAACTGAAACTGAGATCATCTGGTCTAAAAAAAGAGATAAATTTTGAAATACATGTTGACTTGAGCACTGCTTGGTTTGGGAGATCAATAAATCTTGCTTGTTTCAGAGAAGCATTTTCAGAGAGGCCTGCATGGAAACAGAACAATATGCTGTATGCCTTTGTAGATGATGTTAAAATGTCTTAGAGAAACCTTTGAAACATCTCTTATGAGTCAAAAAGAAGACAATCCGTGATTTCAAATAATCAACAGTAGTTTCATTTTAGATTTTTTTTTCCTGGAGATGCTCCAAAGAAACTTTAAAGAATTAATGATCATTATTCTCAGGTTATAGGAAGAATAGACACACACACACAAAAAAAAGAGTAATGGAAGTTCATTGCCTACTCAGTTGAAGCAGATGAAAAATCTACTGCATTAAACATACTAAATAAAAATGTCAATTTGACTATGTGACAGGGGGTTTTAAATTTTTGTGTAATCCTCATTTCTAGTTTATATTGGCATGTTTGATTACTGTGATAATAAATAATGCTTTCAGCAAAACGTGTTTGCAGTCATCATTATGCGTTTACCAAAGAGAAATGTACAAGAGGAGCAACTAAAATTACATTTTGGTTTTAAGAAACAACTTCCATTAAGTTTAAAATGTGGAGTGTTATAAGAACTTGTCATACCTTTAACCTTAGGATGAAGCTTTTCCCAGCCTTAATGTCATGATCTCTATCAAATATGCTTTTTCTAGTCAAGTACCTAATCTTTGATTTCATTCATGTACAACTAGAGGAACAGTATTGCAAGAGCCAAAAGCAGCATCTGTGCTTTGCTTCCAGTTCCTAACTGGCCATAGGAAATCTGGAGGGGGGGAATTGATTACTGTTTCTGCATTTTAAGAAAATTACTTAATACAGGATTCACAAAATTAAGTGTACAGTTTATCTTGCCAAATATTATTTACCAAATACATTACTCATTGATTTTTCGTCATTTTTCATTGACTAATTTATTCAACAGATACTTTTTATGATATTCAACCAATTCTGCAGCAGCCAAAATACTATTTGTCAAATAAATTATTTTATAAATAATGACAATGTTATTCAAATCCCTTACTCAACTGGGATTTATTTATTTCTTTTCAGCTAGCTGCAGTCTCTGCCATGGAGTCAAGTTGCCTGAATACAAATTGATGATGTAACATCATCATTAAAGGGTAACAGATAGAAGATTTCAGCCCAGACAGCGCTGTATTTTCCACCAGTTTGTATCTTTCAGTTGTTCCTTAGCAATTTTTTTGTTTATTGGTTTCCTCTGATCCTTCTTCCCTTAGTCTTCTTTCCAGCATAGCATATTATTTTTTAGATTATAATTGTCCTTTTTTTTTTTTGTATAGTGTTCATCCAGGAGGCAACTCAATACTGTATTTGAGAAATGCTTAAGATTTGCAATCTTTAACTATCGTTAAAGACTTAACTGCAATTTAGCTACTCAGACTTCGTAAAAACAGAATTCTGAGAATGAATTTTATTCGTGTACTAGAGAATGATCTGAGCTCTGCTACAGTTATTGCTGTGGCTAAAAAGTGGGAAATATATTGTGCAGCAATAGACAGGAAAAGAGACTATTTTGCATTTAGGAAAACATTAGTATAGACAACTGGACAGAAACTTTGTGATGGGCAGGGTGCTGAGCAAGTGGAACAACATATTTTTTCAGTAACCATGTGTTCCTCCTTTTCTCTATGCCCAGCGTGAGACATCTAGAGCTACATTCGTAAATCAGTGAGCATTCATGAGTGCATCCAAAGTCAATCAGAGTCAATTTCAAACATGTGCTATACTACAAATTATTAACCTCTCCAGAATAATAAAAAAAAAAACAAAACAAAAAAACCCCCAAAACCAACACAAAACAAACAAACAACAACAAAAAAACCACAACAAAAAACAAAGCCGAATAATAATAAAAATGCTCCACAATGCCCAGCAACCCAGGAGTAGGTTTATCAAATTAAACATGGACAGTTCAGATGCGACTTGACAGTTTTAGCTTTTGTTACTACATGCCTCGGTTCTCTCAAAAAGGAGCTGTATATGCTCGTATAGTGTTTGGATATTATGCAATAAATGTGTATTATTTCTAAAGCACTTAAATGCTGTTTAAGAGAGTCATCTCTGATTGGTTTAAGAAGAAATTAATATTTATTTGTTCAGTGTATAACTCAAGACATTATGCATTAAATATGGTTCGTGACCCCTCATCAATTAAACAGGCTGAAAGACTGAATAGTTGCTTATTGAGTGAGACACTCAACTTCTGGCAATATGCTGATTCGGTATCGAAGGAATGAGTGCAGACCATAATACAAAGACAATACTTGTTGTACCACTTATATGACTCTGAGCACTGTAGCTCTGTTCCTGTGGCCATTCCACCTAAATTCACCCTCACAATTAACAATTTGACCAGGTTCTAAACACTGAAGTTCCTCTGTTCCATGCCAGTTGACACTGACAAATCAATAATGGATCAGATAACTAGATTTCTTCTTTTTTTAAAATAACTTCATCATGCATATACTACTATTATAATTGATGGACATTAATATTATCAGCAATTATTATATTGGATATTTGCTTTTTTAAAATTTAGGCTGTTTCTGCAACAGTAAAATCCAGCTATGTGTAGGTGGGACTGCATCTTATTCAATGCAGCTAATTATTCAGTCCAGACTCAAGAATAAGAGGCTAGAAATGTGTAAGCGTAAAAGTAGCTATAAGTATCCTAAAATCACATCACCTCACAATCCCAAATTGGACTAACTGACTTGCTTTGCTGCAAACAGATATGAATGTAATTTGATTCATATTTTATATTGTATCCCTTCAGTGATTTTATTATTTTATTTTCAAAAACTATTGGCATTACTGTTAAAGCAGTAATTCCCCTAACAGAAAATTCATGACATCTAACACTGTAACTACCAATAAAGAACATAAATCCATCAGACAACCTTTCTGTTCTGAATCAGATAACCTTTCTGCTCTTAGTGATTAGGAGTAACACTGGTCCTTACCTGCAATGGTCCTTTTATTAGCTTGTGTGATTTTAACACTGCTTTCAGGAGTGGATGTATGCCCATATCTGGTTTAGATCTTTTTTTATCTCTGAACTTGCTTGCTAACTACATGACTAGCCATTAGCTGTAGCAATCCAATCAAAAAAGTGAAGCAAATATAAAAAGAAACACAACCTCTTTGCAGCTGATAAACGAACAAAACCAAGGCATCTTTTTATCCTTGTGCAACTTGTGCATACATGTCAATCTGACCCCCAGTTCCTAAAGCACAAATACTTAGGTCAGAATGAGATTTGAGCCTATATTTGTGACAAATGGAAAACTATACACTGATATTCTGACTCTAAGGTTATATTTCCATAGTTACAAAATGGATGACTATTAAACACTCTGCCCCTGTTGAATCTGTAGTGTATAATTCTACAATAATTATTCATAAAAGATTGGTATTAATAGTCTTATATCCAAGAAAAGCAACACAATACTTAGATATTTTTCTTTTTCTCTACAGTAAAATCTTCATGGAAGTGATGAATAACGTTTGCAAAAACAGAAAGAATAGACTTTGTCATATGTTGTAGGATGTTTCTGCAAGAAAATATATTCTAAATGAAGTCAATGTTGTTTGAAATGTACTTGATCCAAAGCCTGAAATATTTTTCCTATAGGAGTAGGAAGATGATCTGAGAAAGTTATTAAACACAGCAAGTCTCATGTAACCTTCTTCCTTTTTATAGTACATGCAGCATTGTCAAGAGAAACTATATGTCTCTGCTTTTACCTGATGGTGCCACTGAAAAAAAAAAAAACTTCACAGTTTACCTGAATATCTGAACTACACACAATTCATGTTACTTCTTTAGAGCTCTAAATACGGTGTTACCTTGAGTGTCTGGCACAAATGGTAACTCTGAGATTCAAAAAATGTTCTTCAGAGAAGACAGTAGGAAGGAGGAAGAGAGAGATCTAGTCAGAGAAGACTGCAGAACAATAAGACCTGCATACTCTACAGAAGCACTGTCATGGGGGAACACAAAAGTCCATTTAGGCAGGCAACAAGCCCCAAATGGACTTTGCTCTAACCAGAACTGTTTAGCAGAAAACCATCTACAAATGGTCTATCCAGAATTATTCAGCACTCCAACAGCATTATACAACACAGGTTTGGATACCAGTCAGGAGTTATTACACAACTGATTCAAACTCAAGGGTATCAGATCCCCAAACTCTAAACTGATGATTCGAAATGAACATCTTACCACTCTTTTACAAAGAGAGGACTCTCAAAAGTACCCAGCTAGTTTACCAGGTCAGCATGGTGTCTCAGTCCCTAGGGAATGTTCCTTAGGTGGCCAGGCTAAGGAGGAGAGTCTTTGATTGCAGAACTGCTGCTCCAAGGATGACCAACTCACTGGGAGTCTCCAGCAGGCACCATTTAAACCCTAATTGAATTTGGCTTGTGCTCATTTATGGTAGTGGTCCAGAAATTTATCTCAGCTGAGGCATCTCCATTGGTCAAGGGTGCTGTCTGTTGACCAAGGGGTATGTGCATTACTATAGTGGCCCATCACCTAGAAGTTTCTGTTGCTTTCATGGGGAGGGGTATGGTAGGTATGCATCTCCCGCAAGCACCAATTCCCAAATCATCCTTAACTGAAAGACTGAGTGACCAAGCTGAGAATGTGGCACTTGATGTTTAAGTAGACTGCTAATGATTTAGCTGTAACAACCGTCTCTCTCCTATGCCACAATTCACCTAGCAGTTGTGACATTACTTTTAAGGATAAAAGCAATGGCATTAACTGAAAATCAAGAGTTGCCTAACAAAACTGCTAATAAATATACTTTGAATTTCTAAGTGGCTTTTATATAGAATTTGGAAACCAAAATAATTCACAATATTAGTATGATTTATCTACATACTTTTAATGACTTCTGATCGTTGTTATACATAAACGTTTTGCAAATTTAGCAAAATAAAAGATTGCATTCTGTAGTGAATTTCTTCTTTATGAGTTGTTAATTTTTAGTTTAATGAAAAAAAGAATCTGAACCACAGTATGCCTTTTTGGCGTACTTCAGGTGTACGGAATAATGAGCCATCTTTTTCCTGTCCTTTTTCCAACACGTGGGCCACACAGAACTGGTGCTTCAACCCCTGAACTGCTTTGAGGTTGCTTACTATTCCGAAGTGTAGCATAAGGGGTAGCAAACCAGTAAGGCTGTAGCTAGGGAGAGACTCTGCATCTTGGTGGCATTTTGTGCACAGCCTTGTAGAGAAATGAGCTGCAGGAGGTGTTGCCTTCCAAATGACCCAGTGCTGGTCTGAGCTATACAGCTGTATGTCTTGACACATTCTCAATCTGGTATTCATATTAAAATGTTTTACATTTTATACAGTTTTTCATCTGTAAGGGCACATTATGACAAGAGAGGGAGAAAAAAAAAAAGATACAGTGATTATACCAAGAAAAAAAATATCACAAAGATGTATGCTAATTTCCTTGGTGGGAGTTTGCTGCTTCAATCATACAGCAAATTAAACGGCTCACTCTACATGTTTTGAAGCACCCTGCACTGCAACCTAAGTAAATGCCCAAATTCTGCTACCCTGTGCTGATATGAATCAGTGGCAATTGTCAAGATAAATGAGATGTCTCCAGATTTTCTTCAGTAAACAAGGAGAGCAAAACTTGGCCCATGGGGAGTTGAAGCCAGTCATCATCTTTTAGGAACAGAGCCAAATCTGGGCATTTCCACAGCTGAAGACAGTAGACAAAGCATATGCTGCCTCTTATGAACTAAATGTCACTTGTCTTCTAAAGCTGTCTTTACTGTAAGGTTGCTATTACTTGTTTCCCCACAGTTCCCACGGTAACTACAAAAATTTCATTTCTACTCTAAATATTTAAATCCCAATCAGACTTGTTAACATTTTGCAGAGTAAACACAAAAGGAACCGTGTGATTACTCCGCACCATTCCAGGACTCGCTGGAAGGTCGTATCAGCTGTAACTCTTTTTTTGCATTTGGGGGTATAGAGATTTCTTAGTAATTTCAAATATGTGTTCTGGGATAATTTAATTGTTCCAAGAAAAGGTCATTACAGCACATCAGTGAACTGTTGGGTACTGGAGTGTTATTGCCTTCTTTTGTTGTTGTTGTTGTAGTTGTAAATCGAAACTTCTATGAATCAAGGAGCATCACCTCACCAGGGAGTCAGATTTTTTCAAACAGTTCCAATGTTTGAGCTGACATGTAATTATTAACATTTGCATTGCACATTATGTTTTTTGGTTTTTTTTTTCCTCAGTTGTGATTAAAATTGAACATATAAACAAAAACTTTCCCAGGTCACTGGAGGTCAGCATTTTCTAGCAGTCACTACAATCTGTGTAACTGATCCTACAAGTGAATGCAGAGGCTCTCATCCATATTACACCACCATTGTGCTAGTACGTAAAGAAGTAAAGACAGGCTGCCAATTACAAAGGCCTTGTAGTCTAAATGAAATTAAATATGGCCAAAATGGTAAACAATCAAACAGAAAATATTGATCTAATTGTTGAGGTTAATAAGGAAATCACATCAATTTACAAATTAAATATAGCCCAAATGTAATATTCCAGAAAACTTAAAGTCATTTCCATAGTTGCATTTTCTCATCAAAACCAAATAGAATTTCTTGTAACAGGTGAATAATGAACACCTTTAGTGCTAATAATAATATGACTATTTTCCTTCGCAGAAAACCAGTGTGGTTTTATATTGTTTTCTTCATATAATTTCTCAATTATAAAGAAAACAGCCTGAAAATACCATAGCTGAAAATTAAGAACATTGCTCTAAGTGATTTTATATTGATCTCAGACCACTCTTATTGAGCACATCAGCATAATATAGTGCCATAGGCACATGTTAGTACAAAATCAATTTTATCTGCTTTCATGCTTGAAATCATGTTTTATTAATGAGAAATCCAAGAAAATACTTTCTGAAGCGAAATAACTCTGATCCCTCTTTAAGAGTTCCATTAATTTATAATGTTCTTTAGACCCTGAAAACTGTTCCATGTCATCCTTTCAACGAATAGGGATTTGTTCTTGTGACTGCCAAGAAAAGCTTCTTTCCTGAGATTCCCTAACACATCAGTTGTTAGACAAAATAAAAACATACTTTAAACAACCTCAGCATGGTTATACCCACAGGCACAATTTGGCCAACAGAAATTTAATGTCTGTGGAAAACAAATATTTCTGCTTGTTATTTACGTGGAAGATGGCTGAAAAGAACCATATGTTTATAAAACATAATTTTTATAGCTTCTATTAATTGAATCTAAAAATTGGCAGCGTAAGTCCATTTGATCTATTACACAGAAGTGCAAATCTACTCTGCTAATATTTAAAAAGTAGTGACTAAAAAATTGTGACATTTATATTAATTACATTATTTTTGGTTTCTTACTTGACAAAACACTATTATAACTCTTAGCATAAAATACTCAGCTGGTGTTCACTGGCCAACAAAATGTGGAATAGGAAAGTTAAATTAGAGTAGCGAAGGCAGCTTTAATCCCCAGCCGTGGCCTCCTGGGGGACCAATAGCTTTGTAATAATAATAAGCGGTATAAATGGCCCTTACCTGATCTACCAGCCCCTCTTTGCACTGCCAAAAATATCTGCCTTGTGCAGTGCACCAGAATTTCTGAGAAGTTCCCTGGAGGACAGAACTGTATACATTTTCTTGTCCAGTGGTTGTATTTGCTGATTCTATTGTTTTACTTCCAAAAAATGCAGCAAGAGCCTTTTAAATCTGGTGAGATGCACCTGATTACTTGTATTGCTGACTTACAGAGAAGGAGGGAGTGGTACAGATTCCAGCTTCCCTTGCTGCTCTCATAGATTGCTGCAACTGCTTTTGCACCATGGAGCTCTCTAGTTCGAGCCCACAGCCCCCATGGCCGGCAGCCAAGCATCCGCCTGGCCCCTTGCTCATTCCCCCCGCTTCAGTAGAATGGGAGAGAAAATAAGATCATGAAGGAGAAAGCTTTTGGGTCAGGATAAAGGCAGGGAGATTGCTTACCATTGCCGTGGGTAAAACAGGCTAAACATGGGGGAATCTAACTTAATGTTGTTTGTTTGTTAGGGTAATACCTCCTCCTCTGGCCTTGGCTTTCCTCTCACACTTTTTTGTTCTCTCCTCTTTTCTCTGTCCAGTGTGTTATGCCCTATCCTGAGTATGCTTTCCCAGAGGCACCACCAGTATGGCTGAGGGGCTCAGCTGTGACCTGTGGTGGGTCTGTCATGACCAGCTGTGTCCGCCACAGGGCAGCCCCTGGCCTCATCCTTCAGAGGCCACCCCTGCAGCCCCTCTACCTGCCAACACCTGGGCACCTGCACCTAGCACAAGAATCTTAAGCATTTCTCTCCCAGATGCTGGAAACTTCTGCTGTATGCTGTCCCCAATTTGGAACTGAGCAGGGTTTTTCTTCTGAAATAAGGAAAGCTATACCTCCTATTTTTCTTTTTCTCTTTCAGAAAACGAATAAATCACAAAAATAAACAGCAAAAAACCCAAACAAACAACACGCACGACACCACCAAAACCACACACACAAAACACAGGAAAACAAACAAACCCACCCAACCCCGCCACAAACAAAACCCACCTTTGCACTGTATAAATAATTTATTTTCTACTCATTCCTCCGTCTGTCCACAGGCTAATCTGTCCCTGTGTGTTTTTCTAGAAAAATGTAAAAGTCTTTATGGTTGGTGTAAGAGGGCTGTATGTATTTGAGATCGATAGCAGTGCATTGTTTTGAATTCAAGTTACGCTGTTTACAGAATCTCCTTCCTTGGTGCAGTGATCAGTCAGTGAAAGAATTATTGTCCCTCAGGTGTGTGCTGGCATCTAAAATAAAGTAAATAATAAAGCTCAGCAAGTGAAATGTCACTACCTGTTTCAGACAGTTTGTTTGAAATCTACCAGGCCTTCATGCACGATTGTAATTTGCCAGTTTGTAGAAAGGGACAGAATATTACAACCTGTAATAGATCAAACATTAGGATTTTATAATTTTTAAAATATTCTCTGGCATAATGGAAAGTATAGGTTAAATATCTAAAAAACTGAAAAGACATAAAAATGGCAAAAAGAAAACATTTTGCCTTAAAACCCTCTCCTTCTCCTTTGGTCTCACTCATAATGGAAGTTGTATGCTGGGAAAGAAAACCTGGAGACAGTTTGAGAATGACATGGAAGATAATGCAAAGACAAATAAATACTCTAGAATGGCTAAAGAGTGAGCACTTACATTTAGAATCAAAGTTTTTATCATACACAAGAAGAAGGAAGCAGCTTTAGTTCTTTCTCTCAGGTGCAATTTGCCTGAATCAGAAACTTATTTCTTTAAAACCAAAAAAAACCTAGATCAGTTGCATAAAAGCCTCAAGATGGGGCATAGTACATGGGTCAGAAAATTGATAATCAGGAATGGTTTTTCATAATATTCTCGCTTGAATGTGATTTGAGTTAGTAATGAAGAAAAGCTAATTTCATTTCATGGTTGTTTAGTGGACTGTGAGACACTTATGGAGAATCATTTCATATGTATTCGATTCGCAATGGGCATTATTCCACATGAGACCTGCAGATAGTAATCCCAGTAGAGCAGCTAAGGATTAAATGGACAATCTGCCTACCTGAAGTAGTTCCAGATCAGGACAAGGCTGACTGAAACAGCAGCATGGAGATTTGTACTGTTCCTGAGCATCCTGTGTCATTTGAGGAGGGTGAGGGGAGCAGAATGAAGCAATATTCCTTATAAATAAAATGAAAACCTACAGTTTGTCTTCTTACCAGTTGGCCAGATAAAGTAGTTTCTCACTCACCTACACCGACAGACAACTTTCTCTCATCTTAACAGATTCTTTTTGGTCCATTGAGACAAGATTCTGTAGGAATTAAAGCATGAGTAAGGCAAAAAGAAGAAACTCCTCAGTTTTTGTAACCTTAGTGTTTATAAAATTCGATTGATTATAACTGTAGAGTCATAATTACAGTGACTTATAAATAATTTTTTTTCAGGGATTTTGTTTTATAATCATAGTTATTTAAAAGATGTTAAGAAATGGTCACACTCAGAGGGTAAAGCAGTCATTTTCACCAGGAAAGCTGATCAGCTTGTCTGCTTTCAATCTTACTTTGTAAACAGAACACACAGGGCGGGGGTAAAACAAAGGGCAGGAATATGACTGATCTTAAAACAGAGCAAGCAGAACAAGCAAAGCAAACAAAAACATAACTGGTGATACTTTTCAGTCTTTTCATCTTTAAAGTGTTGAGTTATTATCAGTAGAAAGGGAAAAAAAAGACACTAGCAAATGTGAAAGAAAAGAACCACTGTCCCTAGAGCAGAACGTGATGAAATCTGAATGAGTAAGGGACTTATACAGTATCTACCTATATCAAAATAAAATTCAACTAAAGAATAAAGAACACATCTCCAAAGGCCATTAACTCAAAATATACAATTTATATAGCATTAACTCCCAACAGAATCCTCTTATGAGCAAAATCTTGTCAGAGTAGTTATAAAAAGAACAGAACTATTATCATTCTTCAGTTTGGAAATCTACTGTTTTCATCATCATCCTTGCTACTATAAGATATCCAAAATCCTGTTTTGCGAAAGGCTTCTGGTGTAGAAGTGTATTAGCTTGAGGTGAATTTCAAGTATGTGGGCATGAAAGCTCTGCAAAATTTTGAAACTCTGCATTCTTCAATATCATCAAAGTATTCCATGGGCGAGTTTGTAAGACTTTACTGACATAGGTGGACAACTAGATTCAACTGAGCCCAATGAAAGACAAGCTAACCAAATTAGCATACCAAAGGGTCTCAGGTATATTCCACAAAGAATAAAAACACAGTAGTGTACACCCTAACGTTCAGAGTTAGATATTTCAAAGGGAAAGAGTGGAGAAAGATCTGAAGCTAAGAGACTTTGCCTACAATAATTGTTCCCCAAGGTTTCACTCAAGGGACTGCAAAGATCAGAGGTGACACTCAGAATGTCTCTTCAGACTTCTCCTTTACAAATTTGGGACTGCAGTTTACCATGGGATATCCATGACAGAAAATGTAACAAGCTTAAGTTTATCTCTTGGCATCTTCATCTCACTCTTTGAGTCACTCCTGACTGCATCCCATCAAAATCAGAGGAAATGATCCACTTAAATTCCTCTCTGCCCAAGAATACTCATACAATCACTTTCAGATTCAGCATGGAGACAAGGTTGGAAGGAGAGATGGAGGAAAATGCAATAATGTGTTAGAGGTTTGCTAAAAGGCAATAAGAGCTGAGTGGTCTCCCAGGCCATGTTTGACCTATGCAAGGCATCATCATGTAGAGATGCTCCAGTAAGCACTGAACATATTGATACAAGATAGCCTTGTAGTCAATGGTCTTATTAAGCTGGATCCTAGAAAGAAGCTAGACATGTTTGTATAGCCATGAATCCTGGATAATTAATCTTACGCCTCAGCCAGGCTTTTAGGTCCAGACTGATGCACCAAAAAGGTTGTGCTATTCCTTTTTCAAGGGTTGACTTCAGGAGCTTGGACAAAGGTGTCCAGGAGACATCTGTATCTAGCAGCAGTCACATTCTGTTGTGCATTAATTTACCAAGCATCATGAGTGTGGTAAAAAGAGATGGTACTGGATCAGCACATAAGATTCATGACTTTTCGCTGTTTCTTTAAAAATTTAAGTAAGTCATAAGGTAGAATAGTAGTAGTGGGGTTTGTTTTTTAAAGAAATTCATGTGTCTATCTTGACAAAATGTTTATATTTTCTCCATATTGACATTGATGCAAATATTGTATATGCATACACAAATGTATATTGTAACCTGCAGTTCAGGTTTTAAAGTCAGGAATTTAGGAAGTATGATGGCAGCCTAAAATGAGAGAGTGGCCTAGAATTATCTGGAAGGCTGTATGCTTTTACTGCGTCTATAATAAAGTAATGAAAAGTATCAAATGCATTTCAGTAATCCCTTCAAGTACTTTGTTTAAAGATTACAAGATCAAGTATTCATTTGCCTCTGTTTAATAAAAAGGATTTTCTGAAACCACAAAATGGAAAAGTGAGGGGAAAAACGAGATTAGGACTACAACGTGAAAGGCAGGTAACCAGGTTTATATGAAGTACACGCAGATCTTAATGATTACACTGTGTGTGCGGGATGGTTATAGTTCATTTATTCTAAGTTTAACATTAACAGCTTGTTTTATAGTGCAAATATATTTTAAGGGGACATAGAACCAGCAAGATTTATATTTTTTCCAGTTATTTATTGCAGAATACAGACATTCTCATATAAACTGCGCAACACGCATACATGCACACACACGTATGCTATGTTTGTGTATGGACATATACATCCTGCCATTCTGAGAAATGAAAATGCATTCTGTATAGTAAAGCTTTTTGATAAAACAGATAAAATCCTTCTCATTTCAGATTACTATGCAACTGAATTGTTTAAAATACACTAAGCAACTATTTCACGAGTGCAAACTCCAGGTTTGGAGCTCTAGCACTGAACCACCCAGGGTAATGCAACTTCTGAGTAATATTTTTGCTTGCTGGCTAGTCCGTAGTGCCAACAACAACAACAACAAAAATTCTGTCCCTAAAGAAGATTCTATAGAATAGCAATACTGGGGAACTAATAAGGAACAAAAGATGTGATCTACAACCATTCAAGATGGAATGGTACCCACACCATCTTTCTGTACTTATGTCCGATATGCCTGTTCAAAAGAAGAGAAACACCTCTACAGAGTCAGACCTGCCCTTTCTGCTATGGATGAGTAATTTTACTCAGCACATGCCAACTGTCTTACACCATTGTCTTTCCTAGTGCTGATCCCCAGGGTCAAGCCCTGATATGAATCTATATTTCCAAATAGCACCAGTACTCTAAGAATAAAACAAGAAAAGCAATTTTTTAAAATGGAAGAAGGTGATCCAGATTCCTTGATTATATTTTATTTAAGAAATTTTTATCTGGATAAGTAATAACTTATTTTCAACAGCTACTGAGTTCTAGGTGTGGTGGCTTTCTTAGATCCTGATATATAGATATGTATCTGTAACATTTCCTTGCTGTCATCCTGTAACTCTGAGAGCAGTCAGTGAGAACAAATGGGTAAGTATATTAAGATCTAGTTTGCTATTATTTCATTGATTCAGCTTTAAATATACTATTAGGTGCACATAAAAATCTAGAAGAACACTTCTGGGAAGATGTGGTTTTTACTTTAGCTGTAGAAGATGCTATTTTCATTGGTTTATCTTAATCTGACTTCTTTCATGGCATGAGCCATGAAAACAAGCACACAGGAGTACAGACTTAACCTGTCCTGAAGTGAGTCTTTTGAAAACTGAAAGAATCAGAAATCTGTAGATACTTCTACTCAATTAAGTCCAGGGCTATGAGAGGATTGCATTTGAATCATCACAAATTAATAGTCACCTCTAAGCAGAGGCTTATAATTTTCTACGTGTATTAAGGCACATTTAAATATTAAGCCTAAGTAACATGAAAAATGCACATACATTAAGAGCCTACTATCTCTATGCAACAGAAAGTCTCATAGACAAAGGAAGCAAAATAGGATAATCAGTCAAAATTCCAGGTATTATAGTAACATTTTTTCGATATCTGCAACATACTTGACTTCAAAGGTGTACATCTCACAGCAAACAATGAGGTGACCTTTGTGCCATGTAATAGTAAACTGATCATAGCTACATCATACTCGTATTACAGATAATACACTCACAGCAAAACAGTAGCTCATATTTTCACTACATTAGAAGTTGTCTCTTCACAGCAGTCAATAGGAGCTGAATATAAGTAATTGGCTTTATAATACTGAAAGGAAAGCATTTCAACAAGATCAACAGATGAAGGAGAGATTCATTTTATCTTTAGGCAACCAGGATATCAAATGGGCAGCAGGAAGTGTAGAGGAATTAGGAAACAGTGAGGAACAAGACAGTTTTGTCCCATAGATTTAGTGGAAATTACAATTAATGCAAAGTTTTTGCACAAAATTTCAATAATTTGGGTGTTACTGACTTGTATTCTCTTTGATTCAAGTCCAATGCATGTTTTGGGATTTTTTTCATTCCTTAAGAAAAGCAAAGTGGTTTAATTTTAGCAAGTGCAAAACGTAAGATCCTTCAAGGGAATAAAGAAAGAAACATTGCTTTATAGTCACTTTAGCAGCCGGCTTCTCTCCATAGCAACCACTTCTTGGTGCAGTGGTAAAAATGCTTACAGATTTAGCAGCTCATTGAGCTCATGTTGCTGTTTGGCACATTAGGAAGGTTCTGTTTCCTTTATCATCCAAACATATAAAGGAAATGCTTCGTTGGTCTTACTCTAATTTCTTTTGGTACACCAAGAGAAAGTTTTTTTGGTTTTATTTCGTGAATGACTGCCTAGTGAGTGAAGTCAATCTAATTTCTCCTTGAAAGCTCAGTCATTAAAAAGCTGAAGTTCTCCAGTGGGTCCAAAATTACCTTCAAGGAGAAAAAGAACAGACGTAGAAAGGAGAAGGTGTATGACAGAAAAGGAATGAGTTCTGCTATATGGGTATCTCACCAGCTGTAGTGGAAACTAATTCTCCATTGTTCCTCAGCTGTCATCTTCAGCACCCAACAGCTTTAGCCTTACAGTTCAGCCCATATCTTGTAAATACAGAAACACCCCTTGAGTATGAATAGTATCCATTTATGTCATGAGAAATACAAATGAGAAAATGAAAACATGTCTAAACAATACAAGCAAGTGCATGAGTTATCTGGAATACTATGCATTTATTAGAATATGTATTCTTACCATAAAGCCAGAACAAGAGAAGTGATGGGAGATACTTGTGGTTGTTACTGTTGCTGTTTTCAATCTGCAAGATGAGGAATTGCACATTTCCTATCAACTTTGTTTTTGTTAAAATCCAGTGACCCTGTTATTGCCATGATAATATGACATTGTCAGTTGTTATGATGTGCTGGCTTCATAGCTGTAGTTAACTGAACAAGCGAAAATTTGGTTCCTGAGTAGGAGTAGTTGGATGTGAGTTTGAGGAGTTGAAGAAGAACAGAGTATGCTGAGTAGAACAATCGATAGTGAACCTTTTACATTATTCATTTTTATATAAAATTCCCCTGTTGGACAAGTTGGGAAGAAATTTTAAGGTTGTAACTGGAGACACTACATAAAAATAATTGGTCATGGAATAATTAAAGGAGCTGGCAGGAAGAATTAAGAGAATTGACAATTATACTATAACCTTAGGTTACAAAACTAAACAGCTGAAGGGAACAGAGTACATCCTTAAATACAACTATTTGAACTCTCAGTAGGTTCAGGAATGCAACATCAGCATGATAGGTAGTGTGTCTACTATTCTCATTTTTAAAATTATTTCAGAAAGAGAGTAAAAAAGATTTTTAAGTTCTGGAGCAAAACTTTTGAGCAAGGCCCAAGCCGTAGATAAAACAAGTGTGTAAAAATCAAACAGAAACCTTAATTAATGCAAGTTAGGTTGATAAATTGGAATAAAAATTGATTCTATAGTGCGCAGAAGACTGAATTTATAGATCGTTAGAGCACTGCATAGTTGTTAGTTTAATTTTTTAAAAAAAGTTCTAGATATTTTATCAGAAGCAAAGTCTAATGATTAAACAACAAGATGTAAATCAGAAAAAATATCTGTTGTAATCTTTGTACTTTAAAGCCAAATTATAAGGTTAAATTCAGCCCCTTGGTAGCATAAATTGCATGTATCATCAGTTAAGGATGAATATCACCAAATGAAGAAATGTTCTTGTCACATTATAATACAAAATGTCAACACATATGGATGATTTTTATGAACTTGCACGTATCTGAAATTTTCTGGCAGATTTGTGCCATCAATAATACAGACTATTTTCCAATCTGTACATAAATCCTTTTAAAGACATACTATTCTGTTAGTGATTGACAAGAACTGTTGAGGTTTTTCCTGACGCTAATATGGAGGCAGAAAGGATGAGAGAAGACATTTTTGGAGTTTTAACAGTGGCAAAGTACAGGCTGGGTGATTAAACTGCCATTAATCATTGTTTGATGTGAATAATTAATTGTTGGAAGTACAATTTAGAACTGAAGATTGACTCTTAGCATCACCATCCTTCTTGTTGCAGAGCTTTAGCACTACTTCCAATATTTTAACAGGGAAGAATATAACATTTCCCCATCAGGCGAAGACTGCTGAGGTGACAAAGCCTGCCTTCTGCCCTCCCCAGCCATCAAGACCCTTACAAAGGATCATCTACGTGTGGGAAGAAATAGTAGAATGGTTGCTGTTATCCAGCAGTCTGGTATCATCAGCAATCATCATGCCTTCTGAAGAAAAATAACTACTTCTGAAACCAAAACAACAGTAATTGCAGAAAGAGGGCCAAAACACTTCAGAAGAACAGAAAAGTAAATGCAAAGCACAGGTTAGACAGATCAGAAGGCTGGGGCTGTATTGTCTACTTTTTGTGTTTCTTTGACAAGATTTGTCTCTGTTTTCTGCTCTGAAATCTAAAAAAGCCATTTTATTTATTTATTTTTTTTTTTTAGTAAATGAAAAGCAGACAGGACGTTTTCAAGAAAATCTAATATATCCATTTACTTGTTATTTGCAGAAAGCCTGTGAACTTTGATAGGGGAGAACTTTCAGGCTAGGAAAGCATCTTCCTCCTCTCACTTCTCCAGGGGAAGAGATGTTTAGCTTCCTGTGCATTAGAAACTCCAACAATTGTCCTTCTTTACACGCATTCCTGACAAAGCGAAGACTAATAATACTGTACGCTTTGACAAATAAACAGCAACACACAAAAAAGTAGAACATCTATAAGCATAGCACAGGAATTTCACATTTCCAACCAGATGTTAAGATCTTGTAAATTTAATTTAGTTCCAGATTACACTGGGGAAAACACATTCATAGCTTTTCAAGTGTTTTTCATTAAATGCAAATCTTAACAAATTACATAATCTTTATACAAAAGTAGCTTAAAGGAGGGTTATTTAGGTTGAAAAGCTCTATGTTAGGACATGGTTGATTTACACTTCCCTGGACAAATTTAATTTCTTTGTCACGATCTGCAACTTCAGGATCATATGTATTTACCAGAGGCTGTTGTTTCACTCAGGACTAAAGCTGCATAAGAAAATGAAAATATCATTCTTCAAGTGTTTGCCTTTGTAAATGAAACATTTCTGGATATCTTCTTATGATGCTTTTAAGTTTTCCTTTAGCTATATATTTTTGTGGTTAGCAGCAGAATATTTGTTTTATTTTTAGAATTTACACTCAGGATAAATTAGGCATCTTTGTTTCAGCTGATTTCACTTCATAGTAAGCTGGCACAAGCCTAGGAGCCTTTGGGACAAATTATTTTCATAATCCCTCTATAACAGTGCCTGACATAAAACACTTCACACAATACAGAATAACCAGAACTAAACCGCAATCAGTCAGTACTCTACTTATTTTCCCTAAAACGTTTCTTCCATATAATCCATATGGTTTTATTGAAATTTAAAGGTTATTTCAAAGAAACATAAGAACTGTCTATACAGAAATTTCACATGATACTGCTTTTACAGTCATTACATAGGTTTATGAAGGTGCAAATACTTAAAAAAAACTTGTCAGTACTCACTGGGTAGGAAATAAAGATGATAAATTATTTCCTGTCCCTAAATTGTTTTGACGTTTCAGTGTTGCCAGGCTCTTCCTTTAACACCAACAGGATACTCAGCAAGAAGCTGTGCCCTTCTCCAGATATTAGAAATGTGATCATTAAAAGGTGCAGATGATTGTTGTTGGAAAACTAACACTACTCCATCAGTGTATTTTTAGCAGTTTTCTTTTTTCTGCTGAAACAGGAAATGCAGGGAAATTACCTGTACTGACAGCTTGCCAGCAGGTGTATCATTGAGAACATTTACTATGAAATATCAAGGTAACACTTCTTTTCCTGTAAACTGTAGTGGAAAGCTGTCAAATTCTTGTCCGTTCCTATGCATAATGAACTGCTGCTGTTACATTGTTCTGCTGATGTGGAGATTATAAATTAGGCAGGTACTCCTACCTTTGTCATTTGCATGTATTTTGGAAGTATTTTAAACATTTATTATGCCCATAACCTAAGGTCTCTAAGCTGTTCATCCCCTGTTCATCACCTAATGGGAATAAAGAGCCTATGTAAAAGCAATAGAAGGAACTTTTCTGTAAAGGTAGACTTTCAGCTGTAACATCAAATTGAGCTAGC
Source organism: Pampusana beccarii (assembly GCA_013399365.1). Classification (NCBI taxonomy): domain Eukaryota; kingdom Metazoa; phylum Chordata; class Aves; order Columbiformes; family Columbidae; genus Pampusana; species Pampusana beccarii. Next base: position 124,999 of record VWYH01001488.1, read on the forward strand.
TGTTTACCTTCTCCCTTTTTTCCATAGCTTATAGACTTTATGGCTTAGTCACTTTTAATCTTGTTTCTGTTTAGCATTTATATTTCCCTCCATAGGTATTATACCTTTTTGATGTTGGAATTTCCAAAAGTCAGGCAATAACATCCTCCCCAAAAATGTTTTTCCAAAATATATCCTGGCAATTAAGGCCAAAATTCTTTGAATCAGACATGCTTTGTAATTGCTTTGATTTTTGAGTGGCTGTTTTAGCTTGATTTTCTGAGGCACAAAGTGTCATGACCCTATGTCATCACGTAACCCCAGCTAGTGATTAAAACCATGGTAGCCACTTGCTCACCCACCCCTACTCCCAAGTGGGGGAGAGAATCGGAAGAGAGAAGCTCATGGATTGAGATAAACCAGTTTAATAAAATAGCAATACTAATATATCAATACCATTACTAATAATACATATGTAAAATAAACATGAAGTCTAAAGTAAATGACACTCAATGCAATTTGTCACAAACTCCATCTGTGCTGAGCAGCCAGTCCCGGGAACAGCACCCTGGTTCTGGACAGCTGATCTCATGGAGAGGGCAAAAAGACCAAAAAGACAGAAAGGCCCAGAGGCCAGCTGCTAAACACTGGAACAACAAAATGGTGAACTCCTGAACGGGAGTCAACCAGAACGGAGCAGAACTGGAACGGATCTCCCCAGCCAGAAAAGCCGACTCTCACTAAATATAAAGCATTATGCCAATGGCATGGAATATTCTCGTTTATTAGTCTGAGTGTCAGTCAAGGTTTATCCCATCTATACCCCCCTTCCTAGCTGCCTCACACCGGCAGATATCCCAGAAAGACTTTGGTCTCCCAGACAACTGCTAAGATAACATTAAGTTCTTATGTTCTCTTCATTCCAACCCAAAAACACTGGAAAAGTTACTTGAAGAAAAACATTAATTCTGTATGAGGGTGCTATTTTCTTGTTCTCAAACTAAATCCAAAGAATGACTGTGCTAGCTGCAAAAAATAAGAATTTCTAACCATACAAAATCAATTTGCTTTCATTTAAACCAGCACACCCTGGTAAACACAATGGAGATTGTGGCAGAATGGTGCTTACAGAAATCAGAGACAAACATCTGGAACTCACCTTTATTGTAATGGGCCTCTATCCAGAACTGAAGATAAAACACATTAACAGGCAGTTTGGTAGCTTAAGATCAAGGTTTCATCAGGGTATTGACATGGTTCTGTGCTGAAAAGATGGGATACCATTTTCAAAACTGATTTAAAATCTCCACCATTGCAAACAGATTGCAAGTATTAAGATATTTGACTTCCATAATATTTCTGTCCTTTCTAGTACAGTCTTCTAGATCACAACCAGGTTAACCAGCGTGTGACTCTGTAAACAGCTATTGCCAGCTTAGTATTCGGTAGGTAGTCCTTGTTGCAACATTGAACATTGCTTGTTTACCTTACACCTTCAAAGTGGGAAAATAGCTTGACTTTTGCCTTGGGCTAACGAATTTTAAACATTTAGGTTTGGCCACTTTTTTTTTCTTTTTTTTTCTTTTTTTAATAATTCCCTTCATACCGTAGTCTTGCCTCCCGCAGCAACCTGTTTGCATGAGTAAGACATGTCGAGTATCAGTGTTTCACTGTCAGGGTTCAGTGAGGATGCACAAGAAGGAGAGAGGGTGCCAGCAATGGAATCTGGTTTAATCCATCTCATCTGCCTAACTAGGCAGCTGTGAAACAGATAAAAAAATGTTGCTGTTCTGTGGCTAAGCATTTTAAAAATTTAATTGTAGGGAGCTGTTGACAGACCAGAACTACGTCTTTGCCTTATGGAAGCTGCTGTTCTTACAATTTGCTCATAATTAAAAATAGTCTCTAGAGAAATTGAGGTATTGTAGAGCAATTTGTACATAAACCCTGCTTTTTTCCTTTGGTGGATCTTTGTTTAGCAAGGATCATTCTGCAAGCAGAAGATAGATCTTTCCTTTTGAAATCCAGTGATTTGTGTCATGGTCAGGTTCATGGAAGTCACCAAGCGACACCACGTACTCGGGCAGTGCTACTGGCTGTTTGTGTGCGGTGTAGAACAGCCCTGCTGAATAAAAAAAATGAAAGAAGTAAACATTTACATCAGAGAAAAGGACAAAACAATTGCCAATATAGCATGATCAAAGAAAAAAAAATTGTGACTTCCTATGAACCACACAATAGCACAAAACACTTTATGTTGTGCTTCTCAGCTGTAGGTCTGAAAAGCCTCAGAATTCAGAGCTTCTCAGCAGTTGCCTCAGGCATAAAAAAGGCTGTAGAATTAACTGAAATTTATTTAATATTTTAATGAAAAATGTTGGTTTTGCTAAAAGTACAAGAGATTTTAAGTTTATGTTCAATATTTTAACAGTAAAACAGGAAAAACAAATATTGGTCTTTTTCTGTTTAGTCCTTTTATCTAACCCACTTGTTCTCACTGATGGGTAAAATAAAGTAAAATATTGAAAGTTATCTGTTTAAAAGCTCCCATGTATAACTCACATGTAACAAAATTTGAGAGAGATTAATATTTCTTTTTATTTTCACATCATTCTTTGCCTCTATTTTCTGACTAACCTAAGACCATAATTTCTACATGCATTTCTTTTTGTAAATGCTTTTAGAAATTCAGAGGTCTACAAGCTTCTGTGAAATACATAGGAAAGATAAATGGGTAATGAATAATACAACTGAATAGTATGTTACATATATTGTATAATACGCAACTACCTGTGCTGCAACGTAGGTAAGAATATTGCCTGTTTAGTAATACTTTCTCAGAGGTCATTACTAACTTTCTGTCCTGAGTCATGACAAAATTTACATGACTGTGGATTTCTTTACTATGATGAAGTGGTATGAAAAGGATCAATACATAAACATTCAAGAAACTGAACTTTCAGTGTCACCCTGGCAAAATTTCTGACAAGAGCTTCCAGGAAAAAAATAGAATACTATGCCTTGTGCCAATAATACATTACATTCTTCTTTGTAAGGCTCAGAATGTTTTGCTGATGAGTAAGGCTATTACACGGCCATGCACGATTTTGTTGTGTTTTTTTTTCCTGCCATGCAGAAAATTTTTTCTGAACAGAATTTGAAATCTTTCTGCATTTTCTGGAGTCTGTGGACATCTTGCAGTTTGATTTGGTTCCTGGATTTCACTAGATAACAAATAAGAAATAACATTAGATGTCACATCTGCAGTAAAATAATTGGATGCACTGAAGGTCCTTTTAAATTATAGTGAATGTGCTACCCAGGTGTATTTCCTGTACAGAAGTAAGTCAGATACTTTAGATTCACAGTACCTGTATCACACCATGTGTATGAATATAATTGTACCCTGAAAAAATGGGCATAAAAATGTCAACCATTGCATTTAAGGAGAGGTACAGTATAAAAACTCCACCTGCTCTCTGCTCACCCCTTCACCTTTTGTGTAAGGGAGTAGTGATCCTGTAGAAGCTGTCTCTCCTCTCTTTTGGGGGTTGGAAGATTTGTCTATACAGAGAAATATGGAATATTTTGACACATTAGGGACTGTTGAACACGGGAGTGGAACAATTCTTATAATTATTGTTGGTTTTATTTAATTTTCAGTACTTTCCCTTAAATTACTTTTTAATACTCCATATCAGTTTTTCACAACAGTCATTTTCAGGGATCACACATTTTATCGCCAAATTGTTAAACTATGAATAAATATGAGGACAGTGTTACCTACTTCAGCAACATAGGTACAACCACTTACTTTCATCAGGTCAGTACCAGTCAGAACAGTGCAAACCACATTAACTGCTCTCGCTAAAGAAAACTCTTCATTTTGGATGCACAGATGCAAATACAGACAAACACAACATCAGGATTCAATCTCATTGGAACTTAGGTCTTGCCTCTCTATGACCAAGCAGCTGAGTTGTATTTACCAAAGTATATCCCAGAAACAAACTTACTTTAGATAGCCAGAACTTCTTCCAAAGGAATCTTGAATTTTTATGGGACCTGAATATCTTATGTCCCTTAGGTTTGTTTAGGTTGCTGTTCTGCTTCTTTATTTGTTTTCTCAAAGTCAGAATTCATACTGTTCCTAGTATCTTGTGTAGAATCTTTTTTTCTAGTTTGAGATTCAAATCTACAAAATGCCATATAAATCTGTTCTTTACTTCGTGAAGTAAATTCCCTGATGCTTCTGAGGCAATCCAGTTGTATTTTCGTTCTTCAGCACAGAATAGGAACAAGGATAGTAGATAAATCAGCAGAGGAAATGTAGAGTGGAGGAAGTGTCTTCTACACACGAATGTGCAGTAACATTCTCACCCACGTGCCCAGTTCAGAAATTGGCACTGGGCTTGTGTTTCCCTTTTCAGCAGGACGCTTTGCCCTGAGAAAGCTGACAGTTGCTGTGGTGGGGATGGGGAAGCATTTCTTTCTCTTCTCCATCCTATCAAACACAAAGACATATGGCCTACCTAATTTTAAATCCTTTCAAGATCTATCCTTACATAAAGGAAAAAAATATGTGTACAGTTATAATACTTAGACTGCCACAAATATGCACTCCAAATTCCAACAAGTCTCTAAAATTATTAGGTTCCACCAGCATCTGTGCACCAGCGGTAAGGATTCTCCTAGAACATAAAAATCTGCAGAACATTAAGTCAGGACTGTCTAACTGCTGCCTAAATTGGTACAATTATGTTAAGACATAAGAACAAAACGTCAGTTAGGTAATCGTGATCTCCATTCAATACCGGTCTCACCGGGACACAAACATACCATCAAGTGTTGGGCACTCTAATTGAGAAAAAATGTGATTTAAGTAGGAAATGACCAGATGAAAGGAACAAGAACAATTAGTAATAAAAAAATATAAACTACTAGAAAATACTGAAAAAAGGTTTTCTTAAGTCTGGGAAAGAAAAAATAAAAGGGAGGGGGTGGGCAGCAAAACAACACCACCACCACCACCAACAAACACCTTTTAGGAGCCATGATCATAATTTTCAAATATATGAAAAGCTACTGCAGAGTGTGCTCACTTTTTTTCCTCCTAGTCCCTGAAGATAGAGAAATAGTGTTGGAAAGATTGTGGAATCATAAAGAAAACATAGGGAAACACTTTCTAAAAAGCTCCCAAAGGAGCCTAAGCATTGGAGGAAAGCATGATGTCTGTCAAGAATTTCTTAGTCCATCTGTCTGTTTGTCTGTCCACTGGAATACAGTGTCAAAGAGAGATTACCTAAAGCACCTTTCTCTCCTTTGCTTGAGATTTTTCCATTTTAACTCTCTTTTATAAGAAAAAGCATTTTCAGTCCCTGCTGTCCCTGCCTATCAAAGAAAAACCTTAGGCAACAGCTGGCTGATCAGAAGTCAATATGACAATCAGAACAGAATGGCAATCAAGAGAGCTACATCAGAGCAAAACCGGAGTTAGATGAACATCACGTTCTGAATATTGACTGTTCTAACCGTAACATAACACACTTTTACCTAGGGCTTTCTTTAAGATCAAATGAAAATATGAGACAATGAGCTTAAGAAGAGAATTTCATACACTCAGCCTTTACCTAGGGAGTTTATGCAACTGCTACAGGAATCGAAGGAAACCCAAGCTTTGTAAAATTTAACTTTAAGATTTAAGAAATCTTACTTTGATTTCTTTTTCACATATTGCAACTGTTCACAAAAAAAAATAAATTCTTAAGATTCCACACAATGACCACACCTTTAGTTAGCTCAGACTGATGTACCTTCACTGACTTTGTTGTATGTAGCTTGATCTGAATCAAGTGGAAATCCGGCCCTTTTGCTTTTACACACTTTTATCATAAATATTTGCACTGATGATAAATTTTCTAGGTGAAATCAGATAGTGATTTTTTTCCCCATTTCCAGTTCCCATTTTACATCTATTTTCTGCAATCTTGCCTTACCATATAACCACCTTTAATTTCACAAAAGAGTTGAGTACAAGAGGAACATAAGCAATTACAGTTCAACAGAGGGGAAAAAAAAAGGAGGATTTAACACCTGAAAAGATACCATAGGATAAGAAGTATGAATATTCCTAATCAGTTTTTGTGACATGATGAAACATCACTTGAAGAATAAAAATCATGCATGTGGCTTTATTTTGACTGGTTCTGACTTAAGCATATGAGGGAGATAGGAAAGGAAGATCAGTTATGCACACTGTTCTTATTGGTTATTGAGTTGAAGGTATATAGGTCAATCAGAGCTAGCCTTCTAACAGGTGAGATGACTTATAGAAATATAGGTGAATCAACCTAAAATCTAAAATACAGTATTCAAAACTTGTTTGTGACCCAGAGTAAATGCTTAAACATCTGATCAAATATAGACCTCTACAATCTACATGTCTGTGTCTTGCTAGTCATCTGATTTCCATTCATAACTAGTGGAGACATCTAGAGTGCAATTCACCCTAACAAAGATGTCCAAAATGTCACATGAATTACACCCTGCAAAGTCCCAGTTTTCTTCATTGACTGTAAAAAGAGCTTATGCTGATTATTTCAGAAGATCTACACAATACTTACCTAAAATGAGGTGAGATTAATTCCACGATTAATCAGTTATTATTACCTCAGCTAGCTGTTTAAAGCTAGTTAGGATATCTCATGAGACCTGCAAAACATACAAGCGATGTGTTTGTTTTGCAGTATCAACTTTACCACAGCGGGAAGACCATGGAGAGAAGCAGGCCACTTCTCTAAATACACACTGTCTGGAAGAATGCAGACTTAGAACAAAAACTGGTGACTTTGCAACTCAATTTCAAATGGTGGGGTCATGCTAAAATATGATGCCTTAGGGAGATTCCTGATTAATCTACCTTCTGCTTTTGTCCATGAAATACCTGCATGTAAATCATGGTTATCTTGAATTTTCTACTCTTTCAGATTAGTAGACAGGTTGTAGGTGTCTTTTTGGTAGGAAACAGAACAATTGGAATAATTATCTTTCTAAATATGAGAGAAACATACACTGCAGCAGTAACTAGTCAGCAAAGACAGATGATGTTCTGTATTTTAGGAGACCAAGCAGACATTTCCAGAAAAAAAAAAAAAAAAGATAAAAAAGGAAATTAAATATTCAGTTGTAATTAATATTTCTAACATGTCTTTGAAACTAATTTTCCATAAAACTTGGTTATTCAGATATTCACACAAAAGGAAATGGAGTATGCTGTTACAAATTAATTAAAAGCCTCTGATAATACACTGATGGACGTGTAAGAAGCTACATGGCTATTTATTAAAAAAAAAAAAAAATCAAATCTTTGCAGACTTACTTTTTTCGTCTATTAACCTGATGCTACTGACATGATTTCTGTTTAGCAGAGAGGTCCTTATTTCTGAAGTACGGAAGTCTGTTTATCTAAACCCTTTGACTTTATTCAGTTGTGTTGCATTTATGTGCAGCTTTCTTGTAATATGCTTAGGACAAATAACTCAGGGACCAGTCATTTAAAACCTGCTGTTGATTGAAGTGCATGTTTACAGTCAATCTGGTTTCAGTCTAAAATAAAAAAAAAAACGAACAAGTTAGATGCCTTAGTTTGAGCTGAATCAAGTGCCCTGAAGCATCTAGGACAGCCACTCAGGAGCTACAGGAAACCTATGCCCTTTTGGGTCATCAGCTAGAGGCTGTCTCAGACACCCAAGAGCATCTAAAACAATTTTAGGTGTTTATCTCCAGGCACTTCCATCAAGCCCCTGTTCTAAACAGAGAAATGCAGCTTATTTTGAGGAAGAACTGTTAGACTGTCCCCTGGATGATTTTGAAGTTGAAAGACTTAATCTATCTGAAGTTTGTGGAAAAGTTCAAAAGAACAGTGGCCTACAAAGGCTAACAGAGGCACCATGAGGAGGTATCCTCTGGGAGTGTTCTGTGGTGAGGGCTAGAAAGGTTAACACTCTCTAATAAATGCAACCTGAAATATAATATACACTCAAAGAAGAAACTTCGATAAATGTTTTGTTAGAAGAAGAGGAAAAGGAAAAGTATCAAAACGAAGGAGAAAGGAGGGGAAAGAAGAGGGAGAGAAATTTTCTAGTTTGCTCTTATTTTAAGCAATTTAAATTTTTATTCATATCTTTGTCTTCCATAAATATTCTTAACTGCTCACCTATTTTGGATATTCTAGGCCAATGCTTGTATCAAGATTTTATCTTAGTCTGGATTGAAGAAAATGTGATTTTAAGGGAAATTGATAACAGCAAAGCTGGATTTTAATATGTATATAAACGAAAGCCCTGAAGCCTCTGAATTGGCAGAGAGCTGGCAATGCTGCCAGACAAAAATGTCTATCAGTGATGGAAGGTAATCAAGGAGGGCACTCCAGCATGCAGTAAATTATCAGCTGCAAACTTACCTCAATCCAAGCCCAGTTTTAAGAGGTGAAGGGATAAAGCATTCTTCCAACACAGCATTAGAAGAATAGAATACAGCACAGAATCATAGCATCACTTCCAGGGATGGTGACTCCACCACTTCCCTGGGCAGCTTGTTCCAATGCCTGACAACCCTTTCTGTGAAGAATTATTTTTCCTAATATCCAGTCTGAACCTCCTCTGGTGCAATTTGAGGCCATTTCCTCTTGTCCTATCACTTGCTACTTGGGAGAAGAGGCCAACAACCCTCCATGTTACAACCTTCTTTCAGGTAGTTGTAGACAGAGATAAGGTCTCCCCTCAGCCTCCTTTCCTGCAAGCTAAACAACCCCAGTTCCCTCAGCCACTCGTCATCAGACTTGTGCTCCAGGCCCCTCACCAGCTTCGTTGCCCTTCTCTGAACTCTCTCCAGCACCTCAGTGTCTTTCCTGTAGTGAGGGGCTAAAAACACAGGATTCGAGGTGCGGCCTCACCAGGGCCGAGTGCAGTGGCACAATCGCTTCTCTAGTCCTGCTGGCCACACTAGTCCTGATACAAGCCAGGATGCTGTTGGCCTTTTTGGCCACCTGGGCACACTGCAGGCTCATGTTCAGCTGTCTGTCAATCAACACCCCCAGATTCCTTTCTGCCAGCTTTCCAGCCACTCTTCCCCAAGCCTGTTGCTGTAGCTGTAACTAAACTCCCTGCCTGGGGTTGTTATGACCCAAGTACAGGCACTTGGCCTTGTTAAACCTCATACAACTGGCCTCAGCCCAACAATCCAGATGGTCCAGATCCCTCTGTATAGCCTTTCTACCCTCCAGGAGGTCAACACTCCCACCCCATTTAATGTCACCTGCAGGCTTACTAAAGGTGCACTCAATCCCCTTGTCCAGATCATTTACAAATTAAACAGAACAGTACAGTACAGTATTTTACCAAGACAAGTGCAAAGCATTATCAAATGCAAGTAAAACCATTTTTAAATAGACTGATGCTTTTTCATTCTTTTTTTCCCCATGTCCTTCCAGTCACAGCATATTTGCAGGTACCATGTTTCATTCCTTCATTTCTCTGTCAGATGTATAACACTCCTTCAGATTTCTTCTTAAAGTCCAGGGCTGATCTCTTCTATAATAACAAACTGTTCTGTATCAATTCTTGATGTAGGAGTTATTAGTTAAAGTGCATGCTTTCCTCAACTGCTAAGTCAGGAGTTTGCTTTCTTGACATAGTTGAAGCATTTCTATTTCATCCTGAAAGAGTATATAGCACTATTCTAGTTAGCAAGCTGCCAAAGTTAAATGTAGCTTGCATCCATCGTTGTTCACTTACTGTAGCTTTTACTTGCTAAAGATTTCTTGGAGCAAAATTGCCCCAAAATTATCATCTGAAGAGTTGAATGGGAAGCCTTTCTATTATAAACCACACAAAAGCAACTGATGTTTGCCCTAAAAGTGACTTTAAATTACTCTCAACAGGAAAAATAAAATGTGCAGATCTGAGGGACTGTAGTGATACAAGAGAAAATTGAGAAGGATTCTTGGCTGTCTAATATCATATCACACTACAGACAGGTCAAAAGTTCCTCTCTGCCATGTGCTGAAGTTTTCTTTCCATTGTAATTTAGGTTGTTTTTTGAAAGTCAGTTTCTATCAGGAACTTTAGGTGCTCACACTATTAGTTTTAATACTTTTATCAATAAGGAAATGCTCTTGCAATTAATTTTGTAATTGTAAAGAAGGCCTGCATTTTATTTCATTTGTTTTCATATTAAGCTGTTTAATTATATCATTAGAAAGTAAATTATTATTGTACTGCCTATTCACCAGTTCTAAATTGAAGATTAAACTTGCATATGTGAGACAAAATGACACTGCATCAGCAAAGATTCTACAACTGTGATCCTTGAACCTCCTTATGGTCCAAGTAGATTTGGCTTGTAACATCTTATCGAGTGGCAAATATTTATGTTCACTTGATACATTCCAATAAGAAATATCTGTTGCTGAAAAATACGTTTTTAGAGACTAGCCTCCAAAGAGGGCCAGAACAAGATATTGTAGAAGTACAATTATCTTTTTCCTTTATGAAAAGGATGAATAATTATGGAAAACAAGAATAAAGCAAAGTATAAAAAGTGCTCCCAAACAATCACTGAAAGCTTCCCTGCTGCTTTTCAACAAATACTAAATACCTACCTATGTTTAAAGCTTCATTTCAAATAACCTATGAAAAAAAATGGGTAAGTGAAAAAAAAAAATTCAAACAGTAGAAGGAAAATTAGTAGAGGGATTAAATAGTTATTTAGAGAATCAAATATGGAGTTAACAATTCAATAATTCAGATATAAATAAAAATTATTTGGAATTCCAGGGTTATAAATTGTGCAAACATAATAATCTTTCTCTAAATATATGAGGTAGATATTCTAATTTAGTTGTATCTTCACAAGTAATAATGCTCACTGCAATGGCATTGGCAGTGCTATTAGTAGAATTATTGAATTATTTAACAGAATTTGTTCCTTTGTGAAATGGTAGTAAACCAAATATGTTTAAAAAATTAGTCAAAGAAGGTTCCTGCATGTTAAACATTAATACATTACATGTAAATGACTGATTACAACCACTGAAGATTTCAACTTTCATTAGATATGTATGATTTATGCAGAAGATTAGATGCCATTGACAGAAAAATAAATTAAAAGGGAATAGGTCTCAGTAATATGCTTACTCAATGCAGTGGTAATATGAGGTTCTGGCTAGCTACGAATACTTGTAAGAGATTACCAATTTAAGAAGTTCTGTTATTTCCTGTACCAAGTGCATACCTGAGTGCCTGGTTCCTATGAGTACTCTTACAGCTTATCTGGTAAGTTTTACACAATGTTGCTCAACAACATTTGCAAAGCAAGAAAATAGATCTTAAGGGTCCTCTATACTAGATACAACACAGAACATGGTGCTCAGGGCCAAAGGAAAAAAGAATAGAAAAAAGGAAAAAGATCTCTGACTCCCAACTTCTCGTGCAAGAATCCACAGCAACTCAACGCAGAATCCCTATAAACTGTGACAAACTGTGCCCACAGGCTTGCCTTTTTTTTGGTGTGTGTGTGCGCGTGTGTCGTTTTCAACTAGCATGAGACCTGCAGACGGAGCTTAGGGACAGTTCTCTGGGGAAATGTTCTCCTGCAAGTGTAGTTTGTTCACATCCTCCAAACACTCTTACTATACTGAAAACAGACAAGGACAGAGAAATTTGCTCCTTCCTTGAATGCTCTCAAGTGCCAAAGAACTTCCTTTTGAAACCAGTGTGATATGAATGTGTTATAGCTATCACAATTACTGCTAATTGCCAGTTATGGATCTTTTCCCAGCTTTATGGTTCAAGCTTCTGCCTGCTGCCTACACCAGTGTACAAATCTGAAATGAATCAGCAGAGGAGCTATTTCCTCATAGCTGTTGCATGAGAAAATAGACCGGCTATATCTGTAACACAGTGAACTACACCAGGAGGGCTGCCCAGCTAATGAAACAATCCAGTCAATGTCTGGCACGGAACAGGGCACAAACTGCTGAAAGAGGGACACGTATCTCCTGGCAAGCTAGCATATAGTCTGCTATAAAGCTGTCTGTCACACTGTCAGAGGTATCAAATCAGCACTGCTGTGGAGGCATCTGTGCCACTGTGACAGAGATATTTTCCTACCATTTAGTGATACCTCACTATTCAACACCCATCTTTGCTTTAACTTTCAGTCCAACACATACCTATCACTGCTTTTCTCCCTTGTGACATTTCTCCTTCCCCACATTTCAAACCGGAGAAATGGGAACCCTTTAACACCCGTTAATTAAACACTCCGGTCAGATACCAATCTGTTAATGGAAAATCAACCGGCAACATGAAATAATCTTTGAAATCCACCATCTAAACACAAGGCATGCACATTCTTGTTGTTGCTTTCTTGCAGGTTGCTGAAATAACAAACTGAGATAACTTTTCCAGGTAATAAACCTATTCTGTTCTGATGCTGACATCTTTCATCTCGTCTTGATATTGTAAGAAACTCTGAAAATAATTTTGTTTAGGAGGATTTTTCTGGACAGAGATGTTACGACAGTTCTGTCTTTAAATTTTGAGTTCTACAAAGAAAATTCATGAAATTTTGACAAACCAAATTGCCATCAAGGCATAGGAACTAACCATACTAATGGATAAAAGTCATGTCTGCTGCAGATGACAGACTTTAAAGAAATTTGGACAAGACCCTCTTGTTATGATGGATGCTATATGAGCAATTATGTCAATGTAACAGCAACCTACCTGTCTGAAGATAATAAACCTAATGATGCAAAGGCTCATGGGCCTAGAGTTAAGAGGATATCTACTGGAAATCCCATTTCACATAGCCATGACTCAAGACTTACCTTTGGATCATTTACTCTTCTTTTTTTTGTCCTGCTTGAGAGCTCCTTTGCTCCTGGTCTGAGTCCTAGATTGAAGAAAAACCTCAGTATTTACACATGTTCCAGTAACTCCTCCAACTGACAAAGCCAGGGATCTTTGATACATTTTCCCTCATGTTTCCCATGTAAAATGTGACTTGGGTTGCACTCCATTTATTAGAAGTTGTTTATGAGCATTATGTGCAAATTCTGATTTTATTGCTCCCAGTTTTAAAAAATAACTTCCAAAGCCAAGAGTAATTATTAAGCTCTCCCAGGACTTCAGTTTTGCTTCGTTATCTTTCTGTATGGTATCTCCTTACTGAGAAAGATTTCTTTTCCTCTCATTTACTCTCATTTCCATTCATTTCCTCTTTTCCATCAACAGTTATCTCAGTATTTGCAGTCAGAATCAAGTTCAAGAAACTCCTCAGCAGAAAAGGAAAAGTTTTTCACTTGGCTCATAGGTCTTTGTCCTCAATTTCAATGCAATAATTTAGACCACTTACTGCACAGTCCTATCAGACCTGTCAGCCATCTGAATATATTCATTGCCTCTGTACTGCATAATGAAGATGCCTACATACCTGCACGTTGCTGCACATGATCAACGTTCTGGATGACATGTAGGTGTTCAATCTCTCATGCAGCTGGTGGGGTGGGTAAGGAGCTGCTGATCCTCTGTTGAATGCCTGCTGGTAATCTGTGAGGACAGAGGGGTCCGGCAGTGCTTCAGACAGGTCTGGGATGTTTCTGCTGCTCCCAAATGCTGCAGCTCACCTGCTTCCTGCAAAGCAAGTGTGGGAGCTTAATCAAGAAATACAGGCCATTCAAACACCATATACCATAACTGGGGATATGAGCTCTCCTTTTAAGCCTCTTGAGTTACTCTTGGAGGTGCCTGGCTTCTTCTCCCTTGACTGTTTATAGAGATTAAGTTCTCAGCTAATAATTACTCCACCAAGCCAGATTCCTTTTATTAAGGTATCAAAAAAACATAAATTAGTCACTTTGAGTAGAAATTCAGACTACAGACCTGTAACCTCAGCAGGCACTTCCATTACTGTCTGTATTCATTCCTTCTATCATTTTACTAGGATAACTGTAGCTATCATATTTATTAGCATTTTTAAAAGTTAAAAATTACACATGTAATAAAGACATGCTTGCTGACATCTACTATCATGCTTTAATAGACTAATAAAGGCACAAATCTGGCCTGAATTGCCTTCTCTAATGGAGAAAAAAAAACACAAAAAAAACCCAAAAAAACAAACAGCAAAACCTATGCACATTTTTAAAATGCATATAATGTAAAGTCCATAATTAAGTGCAAGTGTTCATAAGATCAGGGTTTAAATGTGAATGCTTGGTGCTGATACTTAGATATTTAAGCATACACTTAGACTCTTAAATGTCATTCACTACTTTAAATCCATTAGGACTATTTGGCCTTGTAAAATTAGAGTTAATCTAATTGCCCTGACATATACAGCAGATGATCATTTAAGGCACAGCTAGTGTTAAGTGCTGTGTTAACAGTTCAGTAGTTTTGATATTGATTGTGTAGGTATCATCCTTCTAAAATAGCAAATTAGATAAGATTAGCACTTTTAGATGAGATTTAAATTACTGTGTATTAAATTAATTAAATTGCATTATAATTTTTGTTAAACCTTTGAACATTTCATGCTAAATGAATACTAATGGGACAACTTTTTGTCATTTCTGAGATGACTGTGTGCCGCGTGGAGTGGATGGAGGGAATCCCCAACTGCATAGGAAAGGTCGCAGGTCTGCACTACACTTTGATGTGCCCTGGGGAGGGTCCTGGCAGTGATGCAGCTGGCACACTTCCTCACACAGCTCTGCAACCAGATGGACAGAAGAGCTGCTGTCTCTTAGATGTAGCCTCTTTGACGACACTCAGGCTCCCAGTGGGGTAATCAACACAGCCCTTCTTCTCCTATTCTGCAGTTTATGTGACTATATAAAAGTGGCTTAATCTGAAGTGTGGGGGGAAAATCTTACTAGAAGTCAGTTTGGGTAAAAGATGTTAGACCTGGTTGATTTTGAGACTCCCTGACAATCCTGGGTGTTATAGCTAAATGCCCTTCTCTGTCTCTCTCCCTCACACACATACTTTCCTGCTCCCTAGCAAACCGAATAAAATAGCATAATGCGTTAACATAAAATAAGAACCAGAAAACTTTACTTCCTGCTCTCGGGCGATTTATTTTCTTCCCCAGACTCCCTCTCTATCTTGTCCCTCACTCTAAGAATCTAGTTTTTGCCTAGTGCTGTAAGTTCCACAGTCAAATTAAAGCATTTTATATCAGCCTAGTGGTTACAGAATTCTCAGGAGCAGAAGAAGCACATTCGAGCAGAGGAGGCCTGAAAACTCACATTTCACTTTCCAGGGATATGCTCTATATTTCGTGTTGTTTTAAAAAAGGTAAGAATTCCAATGCTGGTTTTGTACCTATTCTGAACTAAACTCTGGTGCCTACACCTTGACTACGTTTGCTTGTTGAAGTGCCCACTCTGGGAATCCCTGAGGGCCAAATCTCTCTGAAGACCTGAACAGTTCAGAAGCCACGTCTCTGAACTGTAATGGAGTTTAGCTGTCATCTGAGTGTACAGCAGGTCAAAATCTAAACTATGCAGAGATACTTATTCACAGACATGGATAAGTGCTAAATCTGAAATAGAAACTGTTCTAAGTATTAGGTGATTCCCAGGTAAGTGACAAAGGAAAATAGGTGGCTTGAATAACTTTCTTGGTCTACCTTTACACCTAAATTTGTGTTAAACATTAAAGTTAGATCATTTGAGTATTTTCCAGTTTAACTTAAATTAAACTATGGCCTGTACCCTATCCTATAAGTAAGGAAGTAATGCAAAATCACATCAGTTTTGTACATAGTGGTAATACGTTAGTATATAGAAGGAAATAAATTCTTGCCTGAGTAGAAGAAAATGTCTTCTGACTTTCCAGAGATTTTCATACACATGTAAATATACTTTCAGGCTTGATAATGTGATTTCCCACAATTTACCATACACTTTTTTTTTTTTTGTTCGGTTGGTTGGGTTTTTTTAATTTACATTCTGTCATCCTGACACTATTTTAAATTCTTTCTTTATAAATCTCTTTTTCATAGGTCTAATTATTTCTTTACTTCTTTATTTATTTACTTACTAATAATTCAATAAAAGCTTTAGCTGAGATGCAGTTTGTTTCTTTACATGCTAGCAGAATAAGCAGCGTATTTCTGAAGGCAAACAGTCTTTACACTGCCTTCTCTAAGAAGACAGCATGTCATTGTGTATCTCTGAACAAATAGTCCAGCTTACACTTTTCTTCAAAGATTTTGGTATTCCTGTTAAGCTATATAGAAACAGACTCTGGTAATAAGAAACTTCATGCTTCTTCATTACAGGTAGTGGTCTCTTGCATGTGCTTATTTCTTGAATTTTATTTTCTTTTTTCCACTAGGGGAAAGTAAGCAGTTGAATGTGCATAGCTGAGTCAATTTCCAATTAGCAATTCATAATATATCCTATAGTATAACCCTTAACATCTATCCTTCACCTCCTCAAGCCTGACTCCAGCTTTTACTGCTGCCAGTAAATGCCTCACCTAGCATTTCCTAGAGGCACCAAATAGTTGTATTTTATGTTGAGTTCATTGCAATAGATATGTTTTCTTCCCTTTCAAGACCTAAATACGAGATGGGGTCCACAAGTACCATACTTGTCTGTCTTGGCAAGTGATTTAACTAGTCAGCTTCTGCAAAACTATATGACCAGTTCTGCAGACAGTCATATAATGCGGGCAGTGCTGTATATCCAGTAACAAATACTCAGCCTACAAGTTGCCGCCTCTTTTATAGCATATACGTGGTCAAAAATCTATAGTCCTGAGCTTAGACATCTTGTTTACTTTCCACTTCCTGTTTACTGTATAGTGACTCAGAATGATCCTACTGAGGCAGATGGTCATCTACTTTTGGGTATCAGTAGTCAATAAGCAAATTATAATCCTTAGAAACTTAAGTTTGATTTTATGTAGATATAAAGAACTTCCCTTGCATAGGAAAATTCACAAAAGAATTGCTGCTTGAGAACCTGAGTATCCTGCCTACAGGTTTAGTGTAAGGCACAGTTAGGCCTCTCAGATTTTGCTGATGTACATGTCATGGTGCATTATACTATTGGCTGAGCTGAGGCATACATCAAGTACATCTTCACATTCCTATGACTGAACAAGTTACCAAATGTCTTTTAATCCACTAAGTACACACATGCATTTACTCCAAGCTTGAAGTAAATATGAGGAAACTTGGCTATATTCTTAGACTTGTCATTAGATAAGAATATACATCCATGATCAATATTACTTCCTCCATTCAAAGATGTACTGAAGAGCACCTACTTGGCATTCCTGACACTGCACAGGAGAGATGTGAGAGAGAAACTCACAGCCAACATAGCTAAGGTTGCGGGTATAGACCATGAGCGAAACGGCATCCAGAATGGAGGCAGGTGAGACAAAACGGCCCAATGCTGTTTAGTTGTGAGGGTTTCACTTGTATTCCTAATGGTGCATCCTAATAGATGGATGTCATGATCTTCCCATGTGACAGCTAATCTCAGTTTAGAGGTCATTCAGAAAAGTATATTTTCTTTCCTAAATATAGGTAGGAGGAAAAAGAGGCTTAATACGGCTTTTCAAAAACAAGTTAGTTGCAAAAATGGATTGCTTTGCAAATCGAGACAAGGGTGATTTGCATCTAGATACCAGTGCAATAGATCTCTCTGATGAGGAGGGCAATATTACTGGTATGTCTAAGGTCATTATTTAATACCAAGAGCTCTCCAGTCAAGTGTTTTCATGAAGGACGATGCATGTTTAGACATGTTTGAATGCCTAACTAAATAACAAAAGAGAAATCATTTGAATACCCCAGAACAAATGTTGTCATTATAAAGGCTGAATCTACAAACGGATCGCTGTGAAGCTTTTTTAAAATGCTGTATTATACCTAGCACTGTTTCAGCATCTACCCAGCTGGAAATTGTTCTGATGTCTCTCAGTGGTCGCTGCCATTTTAATGCAACTTTCTCAGCAGGAAATCTAATCTGTGACCCATGCTTTGATATGGGAATTGCTACAGTAATCACCAGATGAATAGATGAGGGAATCAAAAGATGAATGGTGGAGTATTTCACTGGTAGTGTTTTAAGATAAACTCTGTTGGTTACTGAGTTTCTTACACTTAGGTTCTTTACTGTGTTTTCACAGAATAGCTTCCTTGTTTCTGCCTAACTTTTGCTTGATAGTTTCAGAACTTAATATTTATCCAAACGCTGTACTGCTCTAAACCAAGTATTATATAATCTCACAGACATGTAAGTACAGACTTGTCTGACCTGACTTCTCTGTCAGCTCTTAGCAATATAAATGACTGAGGAGACACCTCACACAATCATAGTATGTGACACAGTAGTAGGTCCATGACAGAACTAGACGCCTAAAGGTGTTTCTTAGTGCCTATATCCAATGTGGCTGAGTTGATGTCATTCAAATGCCTTTCTTCTTCTTAAATCGCTTAAGCCTGGGGTTAGATGTTCATTAAGATCAGATCTTTGAATTATGAGATGACCAGGTAGTAGAAATGACAGGGCTGTGCAATTTGGTGCATCAGAGGGAATTCACACCCACATCACATAGCATCCTAAAGATATCATTCATGAGTTGTGCACTGAACTCATCCCTTACAAAAGCAGAAAACTAACATGAAAGTAACTTTAAACTTTAAGAAGGGGATACCTGCATCTTTTCTTCCCCGGCACTTATACAAAACAAAAAAAACCTGCACTGTGCCATATCGAAAGATTCACCAATCCCTATATGCTGCCCAGCAGTGCCTATAGAAAGTTATATGAAAAGGGCCAGCCCAGTACAGTCTGTTCAGGTTCCTCACCATAGCGCCTATGGGCAGCAGGTGCCCTGGGAGTCGCAGCAGGTTTGCTTGCATGGAGTCTCCCAGGCAGCCTCCCTACCAGACTGCTGCTTGTTCACTGCAGGATGTTGAGGAGGATACATAGTCAACGAGATTGTAGCCCATGGCAAGAGGAAGATAATGAAATCCTACTTAACATTACCAGCTCTGCAGATGATGTCTTCTCACCTAAATGAACTATTCTCTCTCTGAATATGAATGCCCAGTGTTTTCAGTAAAATATATGGCATTATAGACTTGCTGTGTCCAGCTCATTCTATCTTTTCAACATTCCATACGTTTGCATACTGTATTTTTTTGGTTCCTCTAGATCATCTTACCAGCTTCCAGACTTTCTTCAGAACATGTTCATCGTGTTTTAGCTGTTGTCTATAGGTATCCTCAGGATGTAGCTTCATTCACAGTCACTGAGATTCAGTAACTCAGGAAAAAAAAGTAGACTTCTGTCTCTCCATCCTCTCCTAACTTCAGCATTGCAGCAAAGACTTAAATTCCCGGCCTGACAGATGAAAGGTTAGACCCAAGGATCTCTGAGGGATTCAGGGGAAAGGTGAAAGAAGACACTGACAGCCTAACTAATGACCTTTTTGATACATCGTTAGCAGCTCTCAAACTTTATGATGTGATGATTACCTTTTTCACCTCAGGTAAGCAAAGACACCCTAGTCAGCATGTGCTGTGGGAATCCCTAATGTGATCTGATCCAATTCCTCAAAGCAGGGCCAAAATAGCAAACTGAACTGAATCACTCACTGTTATGTAACTGTAATCCCACAATTATCCCTGGATTTTTTCTAAGCTTTTATCAAAAAATTCACTTTGACTACATAGCAGCGGTGTCAAACTCATTTTCACCGGGGACCACATCAGCCTTGTGGTTGCCTTCAAAGGGCCAAATGTAACTACTAAATGTAGGAATAGTTTCATTTATACAGTCCTAAAATTACATTCAGCCCTTTGAAGGCAACTACGAGGCTGATGTGACCCTGGTGAAAATGAGTTTGACACCCCTGCTATGTAGAGTTCACTAAATGTCCACAATAAAAAAATACAGAGGTGGCATAGTAAATCATCCTATCTCAAATGCCAGCTATGGCATCTCCCTGCATGAATACTTTCCCCTGCAATCGGAGCTGGTTATGTACCTTACCCTAGTGTGACCTTGAAGCATACGATCTTGCAGGCAATCATGGCTCTGATTTCAAGGTAGGCTCTGACTATAGTTGTGGTTTTAGCTGAACATCACTCTCAGACTGTTAGTTGAACAAAACTGTTGTTTTGGTGTATATAGACATACACCAGCTTCACAGGAGGGCTACAGTCTCGGAAGATAGACAAGAAGAGACAAAGTGGCAAGGTAGACTAGCAAAAAAAACAAACAAAAACCCACATCAAGGGAAGTCTGATTAGAGAGGCAGTTCAACACATAATACTTTCATTGGCAGGAAGTAATTTTTATTACTCTCCACAGTGGTTTTTTTTTTAAAGTTTCATGTGTTGGTTATTTTTTACATAGCAATGAAATTTCCATCAAACAGAAATAGTGTTTCTAACCTCCTAGTGGTTGCTGTAGAACCAGGCATTTTACAGTTGTTGCATTATACCGAAGCGAGCTCTTGAAAAATTAAGTTTTCAAATAAATAGAGACATAGAGAAGAATACTATGGAGAGTAAGAAGTAACCGAAGTTCTCTGGCAATGCTCCAGTCGTCGTGAAGATCTAAGCCACGTTTGAATCTATACATGACCACATAGACTCAAAAACAGCCACAAAAGGAAGCTATTTTTTGAATATAGAAGTATCTGAAGTTCTCCATCTCCGTGTTAGTACGGTTCTAAAAGAGAACGGAAGACCTGCCTTTGAGAGTTTTCAGGGAAAATACTCCTAAGAAAAGTGGAACTTTTGAAGGACATCATTGTCATCATATGTACCTCTCAAAGAACAGAATTTCTTTCATTTCTCTAAATTTGAGGGATGTTTGACTGACAGTCACTTAATAAGTCAGCTGTGTAATTATGGCATACTGACTGATTCCATTAGAAAAGATCAAATAGTGATTGGAATCAAAGATATAAAGCTACTGAAATGACAGCTACAAGATAGAAACCTAAATCAGGAAAAGCAGTAAGGATGTGTCAAAAAGATGCTAGAAGAAAACTGAGATGCAGTTACACTGGATAAACAGGTTATCAAAAGCAGAAATTGGAAAATGGGAGGACAAAATAAAGTGAAAAACATCACAGAATAGCAGGAAGCTGTAATGGATATAAAGTGAATTAGCTGTAGAAACATGCACAGATCCAAACAACCAACATCGGTATTTAGATGGCATGAACTTAACTATAAAGTATTTTGCAATTTAGCAAGCATATCAGTGCTCCATATTAAGAGAAAAAATGTATAGAAAATCTGAAAAGAACTTCTAGGGAGAGCCTAAATCTTCAAAAGCTGAAAGCAGGGATGACAGAGGACTGACATCTTGACCTAC
Source organism: Pampusana beccarii (assembly GCA_013399365.1). Classification (NCBI taxonomy): domain Eukaryota; kingdom Metazoa; phylum Chordata; class Aves; order Columbiformes; family Columbidae; genus Pampusana; species Pampusana beccarii. The sequence continues at coordinate 146,405 of VWYH01001488.1, forward strand.
TCACCAAAGGAACACTTCTGAATTATAGACTGGATATTGATATTGAAGTTAATATTGGACAGGAAGGGTAGCTGTGAGCTTTTGAGTGAGAAAACAAGACCACTAAAATCTCCATCAAAAATACCTTCAAAGGGAAAAATAGTTCTTCCTGAAAAATAACATGACCTTGAACTGAAAATGAAGAGTGAAAATCAAGCTGGTTACATTTGTTGCAGTTGCTAAATCCGTAAATACACTAAGCATTTACCAGCAGGTTGAATTCAAAAGTCAGAGAGAGGTTATGAAGTTGTGATAAACAATTACAGATTTGATCTATATTTACAGATAACAGCTACAACAGTTTTATGTTGTATTAGTGTCAACATTTCCTTGAGGTTGGAATCTTAGAGGACCAAACATGAAAGTTTTAGTGTACATTTGCAATACAGTTAAGAGGCATAGTGCAATATGCTATAAGCATACATATGTCATAAAGTGTACATTTGCAGGAAATGAAACTCCAGAAGTTTTTGTCCGGTGTTAGTTCACAGTTTAATGAACAAAAGAAACAAAGTCTACTGCAAAATGTTTAAACTTCTTTTTCACAGGACTGTATTTTGGCCTTTATTGTAACAGATATCTGTGATTGAACAGTTTGATAAGCAAGGAAATTAAGACTGTTAAAAGATAATTCAAAAGGTTACAGAAGTTGAAAGGATTTAGCTCTACTAAACTTAAGGGCATCACCTTTACAGCACAGTACATCACCACTGAAATTGTGTCTAGCAGGGGAAAGCAGATTCTCAATTTAGCAGAACATCAGCAGACAGTAGAACAAATTGTAACGTGCAGCAAGAAAAACTGATAAAGACACAAAAAATCCATGATTTAACAGGGATTCAAAAGTATGAAATCCATTATAAAGTGGAGCTACAGTTCATTTCTACACAGATATTTCATGAACTTTAAAAGACTACAGCTATCAGAAAGGTTACTCTTCATTTCCGTGAAGTACAGCATCCTGACTATGAGGTTTTGAGGAAAACAAGAGGTAGATGACAACCAGCTCTTAGCAGCAAGCAGATAGGTAAAGATTGCAGACAGCTTCCCTGTTAGCCACCCCAAATCAATGATTCTACAGAGACCCCAAAGAAACTGTAGCAGAGGTGGCAAAGGAGCAGAAACAAGAGTGTGCCATAGGATTTCAGCTGCAATTCAGAAAAGATTATTTGAACATTACTAGAACAGTTAAAGGAGACACAGTAGTGTTTGAAAAAAGGAATACGTACTGTCATATTTAGTAACTGAACAAGATTACCCGGGGGCAACTCAGATACGTAATCAACATAAATATCTATTCACTTTGTGCCCAGTTTTAAGAAGCACAGAATGCACAATCAAGGAGGCAGGCAATAGTTTCTGTTCCCTTGTGGTTTTGTGGCAACTTATTTGGGGCACTTACGTCACATTGTCATTGTCCTTTAGATGAGTTATTGCATAGTTTTATCAAACACCTACCAAACCTGCTATTTCGTCATAGAAGGTTATCAAGTTGTCAAACGTGACTCCCCGTTGGTGGATCCATGCTGACTACTCCTGTTCACTTTCTTGTCCTTCATGTGCCTAGAAACGGTTTCCAGGTTTGCTTATTTTATCACCTTCCCAGGGACTAAAGTGAGGCTGATCAGTCAAATGTTTCAGAACAGTATTGTTTTCTTCCTAGTAGCAGAGAACAGCTCTTTTAGTGATTCTTCATTGCTATTACTGGACAATGATCCCCTAATTCCAATTTTTCTGCTCATGTTAGTTCACACCAACAGCTTACTTATTTGTTATGGTTTAAAACACACTTTGTCTCCCTCTGATTGCCAGCCCATAACTCATAGATGCACAAAGCCTTTTATGTAGGAGAGCTAGTTAAGAAATTTCAGCATGAATACCCTTGCTTGCAGAAAAAATATGATAATTCATGCTCCAGTAACCTTGTTCAAATGCATAGAAGCTCTTATCCAGATATTTGTGTGAGCAAAGGGAGTTTGCATGAATTTTCATGGAAAAATTAAACAAATAAAGGTGTGCTCATTGCTGAATCATAGATAAATTAGAATTTGTAAAAAATACTTGTGATCAAAATTATTTTTATTACACTTCTGTTGAGGTAGCAATCCTCTAAACTTAACAATTTTCAGTAAGCTCACAACTTGATTCCCATGTATTAATTATCTCAATACTAGTAGAAATTGTTCTTTTACCTGAAAGAAGTTGGGCTAATCTGTGGTATTTCTAAGGCCACAGAGATTTGCCTGTCCAAATTCACCTGCTAGATATTAAATCCCTTTATTCAGATCCCAGCTCTAGATCAGTAAATTTGTGAACTTTTATTAATTTGAGGAGATTCCATTGATGTGTCCATCTATTTTGCCATGCAGCTCCTGGGCCATAACATTTCTGGCTATATTTTTGCACAGAGATTCGAAGATAAAATATGTTTTACTTTCCACAACTCAAGAGGCATGAATCTACAGAGAAAACAACAACAACAACAACCAAACTCACCAACCAAACTAGATCATGCCTGCCAGAGCAAGTTAGGAAATATTTTTTACTATTTAAAATTACTTCCACTCTCCATGAAATGAAACTTTAAAAAGAGAAGTGGGGGAACAGAGAACGAGAAGAATAGCAAGAAAGAGAGGGTTAGTAAGAGTGCCATCTGGTTTGGGTAAAGCTGGAAGTTCAAGTCAAGAAAGTTCAGGGCTTTATCACATACTGAATAAGTTAGAAAATGTGGAAAATCTCTAGCAAAGATGAAAGCGTAGATTTTACTCTGTGATAATCTGCAACCTAATGGAAGAATTTATTTGAAACAAAGATATTTAAGTATCTATTGTCAGTAAGGCATGACAATTCCAAGTGTGATTCTCTCACCTACCAAATAAACACCATGAGCATCAGTGCATTAAACCATAGGCTAGTCTGAGTCCCAACTCCTCTCCTCATTTCAGGTCCACCCAAGCCTGATACATCATATGGAAGTTATTGGGCTTTGACAGATAGATATTTCACTAAAACAACAAAAGGTTTTCCAAGAAAATTCTCAGTTGTCTCTACTGCACAGGAGCCTTGTGTCTGTGTCTCCTTTCCTGTCTCCAGACATTGTCACCCTGGAGGGAGAGGAGATCTCTGCCACTCCTCTCCAGGAAATAGCTAATATTTCCTTCTTAAATGATCATGTTACTTAGGCCCATCTGATTTCCTCACAGTTATGACTGACTTAAGTCAATGATTCCTGTGATTCTAAACTGAATCTCTTTGTCTTTCTTTGTAAATCCTTCAGTGATTTTGAATGCTGATAAGAATGCAGTGTCTGTTCTACTTTTAAAGAACTGTCCCCATTCCCAGTGCAATGAAACATACACCTTTTCTCTGGACATCACCTTCAATCATCCCATATTGTAATCCTCTAACGAAGACTGATGTACAGTGCAGGTCCTTGCGTTATACCAGTCCCTCAATCTTGGAACAGACTACTGGGGACTGTTGAGAAATTTACAACAGCCTTGATGAATTAATACACAGTCCTTAGAGCCAGTTTGGCACACGGGGGTGCCATGTTCCATGCCAGGCTGTGTACCCCACAGCTGTTCCCAAAACACTGGCAGTTATACTTGAGTGCATGTGCTGCATAGTTAGTGTACAAAATTACTTAATTTTGATTTGCTTTAGGTCTATAGGACTCCCTGAGTTTACAGTTTTCTGGCCCTCACCAGTGTTGAGAAAGGCCTTTTTATTAGCAGAGTTCACAGCCATGTAGTTAGGGAACAGCTTCTAACTCTTGGTCTAATGGAGTAACACTGGTTAGTGGTTACAAAATTGATTTGCTTTATAAGGGAAATTAATTAGCTGTGAAAGGGAAGAAAGGAAAATTGTACACTTTAGTTAACTATCAAATTAAATAGAGTAAAAGTTCCTTCTATAGGCAGCAAAACAATTTAATGAAGTTTTCAGTGCTAAAGGGTGACAGATGATTCAGAAAACTATGAAAACTATATTAAGTAGTACTAACTAAAGTAAGACAGACTCTCTTAAGGCTTCTAGCCCACTTTTTCTTCTTTTTTTTCTCCTCCTGGAATTGTAAGTGGAACTGTAAGTGTCATAATGTAGAGGAAAGTCATTATGGCATTATGGTACACTGTGTTACATCACATATTTCTTGAACTGCAGACAAAAATATTCTAATGGTATCTCAGCGGTGGTCTGAACTGTTCACCTCGTGATACTACTCTAATTCCAACTAATGACTCTAAAGTCAGTAAGGTTAAGCAAGGCTGTGATTAGTTCAACAGCACAACAGCTAGTCCAAGGTTTTCAGAAGCAATGACAATAAAATACGTTGATTTTGAGTGATTAAAAGGGAAAAAATAAAATAAATCTATGTTAAAGGTTTTTTAATGCTTGGTTTATAATTTTTTTTTTCCTGTTTCATGCTCTAAAGAAGAGATAGCAGTTGCAGCGCCTTGCTAAAAGCAGATGGAAACCACTGCATGTAATGCTTGCCTACAGCTGTGGAACACTGCATTTGATGACTCAGTAACTGCTTTCTTCCAGTCTCTGGCTAGAATAACTTTTTTTTTAAAGGATCATTATTACCACTGGGAGGGATGAGGGCTCTTCAGGCTCAATAATTAAACCACGTATTTACGTGCTTAAACATTAAGTAATACGTTCAGTTCGTCTGATCAATTCAACATCATGTATGAAAGCACCATGAATAGGATCACTCTGGAGGACAGATGGAAAAAGAAGTTTTATTTGCCCTTTGCCCAAGGATCTGTGCTCACCAGTAAATAACCAAGAGCTTAGATCAAATTCTGTTTTTCTGGGCAAACAAATCATTCTAATTAGCATTAAATTCCAGGTGGTTGTCTTCAATTTATTATATTTCTTAACTGCTATTGCATTATTATACAGACAGCTTTTATATGTTTTGTTGCTATTTTCCCTCATTACATACTTCTAAGTTGAATGTAAATGTGATAAAGACTCTTATTTTTCATGTTAATGAACAACTCAAACTATTGAGAAATGTCTGAATTGTTGCCAAATTCATAACAAACTCGGTGTTTCTTAATTGAATTTTATTGCAGTATGCAAACTGTTTTAACACTACGGAGAATGCCCCCTGTATGGTGCCTGGGAGGGTTTTAGACTTACTTTTATTGTACTTCAGCAAACACGTAGCAATCGATCAGTGCTATTGTGATTGATTGTGTTGGCCCTTATATGTTTACAGAAGTTCTTCCCCTCTGCGTGGCTTCTAAAATGGTCCATGAAAGGACCTGAAGTAATAGCAACTTCTTCATTGATGTCTGATGCTCTCAACATCTATGAGTAAAAAATAGCAAATCCACCTACAAATTTTGAATGCTGAAGTGCACGTAGCCAGAAAAGCTGCTCCCTCACTGCAGAAGCCTCCTTCTGGAGAAGGAGCACTCAGGAGTTGTTTCTTGGTTAAACACCATCACTATGTGTATTTCAGTACTGCTAATACAGTCCATTTTGCCTTTCCTAAGTTGTTACACCTGGCTTCCTGAAGAAACCACAAACATTCCTTTATAGCACAACTGAAGCTTTGTCAGTGCTGGCACTAAGTTAAGGAAAATTCTTTCTTACTAAGTACTTTCTTGATTTCAAGAGAAAGTTCCTGCATTGACTGTTTCTTTGGCTCACCTCTTTCCCTGGGTTGTAACAAATGATGTCGTGGTAGCTAGCTGCCATAGTTACCTCATGGATTTTTACAACACTCACTAAAAATGCCAAAAACTTCATAATTATAGTTTTTGGTTCATTTTTCCCTTTTCATCTTCATGAACCCTATATGGTTAGATGGCATGCAACTAATATATACAGAAAACATGAAAGATCTTGAGCTTACCCCCAGCAACAAATATTTATCAAACAAACATACATACAGAAACTTTGCTGCTGTATAACAAGATAGAAATAAATCCATTTTCATTTGTAGAAATGTGTATATGGCAAGAATGTGAATCTACATCCACTTAGGCCTATTTTGAAGGTCTGAAAATCAGTGTTTAGGACTGATGTTAAAGGAAAAATCCCACCTCAGACTGGTATTTAACACAATCATTCAACGAGAGTCTCCATATGCATAATTACGTGTCTAACCATAGTGTTTATCAGAATTGTGACTTGTTAAAATTCATACTATTTTAGATTTTTGCAATGAAGAAGATATCATTTAAACAACATATTCCCTTCACAGGTACAGAAGAGAAGATAAAGTTACGATATACTAAGGTGGTTCCTCATAGATTTTCAGTATTTGTCAGGAACACCAGACTCATGAACCTCAGTACTACTTCTGCTTCCTGTTCTCCGAAGTTCTTTTAATGATAAAGTAACTGGTTCAAAGTCTTGTTGCCACGAAAATCTGGAGGATAGGGGAAAATAAATCAAAAATAATCTCAAAGGTCATAAAATCTATCAAATCAGTACTTTCTTACATTGTAAGGGTCACCTTTAGGTCACAGTTCAACCCCATGCTCAGGTGAACAACTAAGTCTAGAGGCTCGTTTTTCATGACTGTCAGGAGCACAAGTACTGAACCTTTCAGAAACTCTAATGGCAAAAGCTATATTGCACCACATACCGCTAGAGTTTCTATCATCTCATTTTACTGCAAAGTCAATACAGGGTCCACTATATAAAAATGTTGCCCAAGCTATCTGCTTTTAGGTAACACTCATCATGTGGAGTGAATCTTCCCAGAATAAACTACTCAGAGTCCAAGAGTGCTTCTATTAAGACCAATGTCTAAATTTACATCTACCTCAAAGACAGCTGGAGCCATGATGTGTTGACTAGAATAAAGGAGCCTACATGTATCTGGGGAAAAAAACAAACAAAAACCAAACAAACTAACTCTAAAACTTCAGGTTTCATTCATTATTTTCTGGCACTCCACATTCATGGAACTTTTGTCCCGCCATCACCTGCATGGCATGAATCTACTTTTTTCTTTTTTTTCCAGAAATGTAATATTATATGTTTAAAACAATGAATTAGAATAGAATAAAGCTTGTTGTTTCTTAATGACAACTAGTTTGGTGTTTGGGTGGAATTTTTTTGAACATTGCCTCATTTGGGATCTATCTAGCTATTCACTTTGTTACATTCAGCTATTTTGTATTATGTCATTGCTAAAAATACAGAAGAGAACAATGACAGCAGAGTCTGCTACAATGACAAATGGCATCTTATTTCTCATTAAAAGGCAGTGGCTCCTAATCAGTATGTATAAATACTTCTTGGTGCCTGTGGCAAAATGACATTTTAAAGGCTATTCCCATTTCCCCACTTAGAAGCAAGGTCTTTGCCACTCCATCTCAAATTACAATAAAGGAAAACTTTCTAGGCACTAGAGCGTGAGTCTATATGGCCTAAGAAAATTGAAGGGGTTTTTGTTGTTGTTATTTTTTGTTTGTTTGGTTGGTTTGGTTTGGTTTGGTTTGTTTTTTTTAAGAGAGAAAAATTATTATTTGTCTTTGGTACTGCGTTTTTTATTATTGACTGCCCAGGTCACACCTTCTTTAGTTTGGAATAGGCTGATACACCTTTCTTGTTTGATCAGGTTCTTGAAAGTCTGACACTCCGCTCATATTTGAGATCATGCGTGCCCATTCCTGCCCTCACCCCTTTCCTTCTCCAGACCTAACCTACTGCTGAATAAACAATACAGCTCCCTGCTGTTTAACCACAACGAATTATCCTGATGCTGTAATAAGGCAGGGAAAAGAAAACCACTGCAGAGTTAAAAAGAACATCTCAGAACTTGCTAGATCATTTACTCTGGTGATGGGTTATTGCACAAAACAGAGGCAGCACTTCACGTAGAAGGGAACACAAGTGGCCAGAGACACTGCTGAGGGCAGCATATGTGCTTCTCAGCTGTGGTGGAGACATACTGCAGGGCACAGGCTCCAGCAGCCAATAGAGCATTTCCCCAAGAATATCTGGGGTTTCCACTCGAGTACAGATGCATCTCTTTAGGTCTTGGGCTTCAGGGCTGGCTGAGCTCTTTCGCTGAGGCTGGGGTAGCAGGAGGAGTGCATTGGTGGAGGGTCTGTCTTGCCAAGCAAAGGAACTGTGACAGGAGGTGAGAATGGTGAGAAAGAGATTGAAATGCTTGTCAGCTGCCCTGACCTGTTGTCTGGGTTGGTCTGCTGCTTGCCAGGGCTTAGATTTTGCATGTTCCAAAAAGACTGATGGGGCATCATTGGCCCTTAGACTTATACCACTTCTGCTCTTGTGCATGCCAGGGAAGACCTGGAGTGCTTCAGTCATGACTGTATGGCTCTCAGGATGATCACCAAGGGCAAAGGTGGTTTCTCCTCAATTCTGATGGTGACCTGCTGATGCTGTGGGTCAACAATGAGCTGTGCACCTGGTATTGGTAACAGGGATCGAGGTTTTATGACTATGGGACTCTCCAAGGATTGAAGACTGCTGTAAAGAGGCAGGATCCACCTTACGAAGTGAGTCAAAAGCATCTTTGCTACCAGGCTGTGCAAGGGAGTGACGAAAGCTTTAAACCAGGAACAACAGGAGAGAGAGAGAGTCAACAACCAACAATCAAGTGAGGAAATGGTGGACCAGGTTGGCAAGCAAAGGGTGTGGGGTGATTGGACTGAAGCATCCTCCTGATCGAGAAAACAAGGCTGAAAGGGATCCATTTCAAGCACACGCACAGAAATAAAGGAGTGCCTGCAAGAGAAGACAGAATCATGGGGAAGACGCTTGTACCCTTTCTGTGAAATGCGCACAGCTGGGTGCAACATAAAGAATGAACGAGAAATTAGAGGTCAGTGTGCAGTTGCGGGGCTCTGAACTCATCACAGAGGTTAGTAAGATAAATCATATAACTGAAGTGCTGCAATGGATGTATGCATGTTCCACTTTAGGAAGCACAGGCCAGGATGTCAAGAAAGGGGAGTCACCCTTTGAGGGAGGGAAGCAGGAGTGCATGTAGCCTTCAGATGGATGATGAGCTGGCTTAGAATTTATGGGTCAGGATTAGAAGGGCAGACCAAAATAAGAGATATTGCTGTGTCTGCCGCACAACATCAGTTCAGGAAAAAGTACATGAAGTCTTCAGACAACTTCACTTTTGCAGCAAGTGGTCCTCTTACAGGACTTGAAAAACCCCAGCATCTCCTGGAGAGACAACACAGAAGGGCAGCAGCAATCCGAGGTGCACTAGTGGTGTACTCCAAGGGTCGATACTGGGGTAGATGCTGTTTAACGTCTTCATTAATGACTTGGGTGATGAGACAGAGTGCACTCTCAGCAAGTCTGGACATGATACAAAAACTGGAAGAAGTGATTCATAAATTGTATGGTTGCGCTGTTGTTCATAAAGACCTTGACAGGCTGGAAAAATGGGCTGACAAGTACAGCAAAGGGAAAAACAATGTCCTGCACCTGTGTAGGAACAACACTATGCACCAGCACAGGCTGTAGATTGGCTGGAAACCAGCTTTGCTGAAAAGGACCTGGGGGTCTTAGTAGACAACAAGGTGAACCTCAGCCCAGGCCCATGTGTCCTCTGGCACAGAAAGCCAACAGCCTCCTGGACTGTATTAGGAAGAATGTTGTCAGCAGGTTGAAGGAGATGATCTTTCCTCTCTGCTCAGCCCTGGTGAGACACATCTGGAATCCTGTCTCTGTCCTGTACAAGGCAGGGAAATACTGAAGTGGGTCCAGTAAAGGGCCACAAAGGTGGTTAAAGGACTGGAGCATCTGTCATACAAAGAGAGGCTGTAAATGTCGAGATTATTTATCCTGAAGAAGAAATGGCCCAGGGGAGACCTTTTCAATGTTTATAAACATCTGACGGGGCAAGTAAAGAGGACAGAGCCAGACTTTTCTCCAAAGGACCCAATGACTAGACAACATGGCACAAGCTAAAGTACGGGACATTCTGTTTAAAAATAAGTTTGTTTGTTTGTTTACTGTGGGGGTGACAACATTGCAAAGGTTTCCCAGGGAGGTTGTGGAGTCTCCCTCCTTGGTGATTCTCAAAACCTGACCAGTCAGAACCTGAAGCAACCTTCTCTACTTGACTTTGTTTTGAGCAGGAGTTCAGATAAGATGATCTCCAGAGGTGCCTGCCAACCTCAGCTGTTCTGTGGTATAGTAGTGATCATGATATAGATAGGCTACCAAGGTGCACGTAGAACTGTGTGCACAGTACAAGCAAATCTGGAGCCTGAAAAACAAACATATCTACATCTGTAAAACTACAAGTATTAATATAACGTACCTGAAAATAAGTATGGTGAGAAATTGTCACATGGATTGTAGTAGCAGTCTGTTTAAATTATTCTTAGAGGCAGGGAAAAAGTGAAAGGGTAAGGAGAAGAAAGAGAACCAGTTACAGTTTCACATTAAACCAGGCACAATCAGCAGTTTGAGTTTTTCAGGTGTCATGACAGCAATAAAAATTAAAGGATATAAGAGGGTATATTTTATCAGGTATTTTCCCTTGTATAAGTTATGCTATGTAGAAGAGATGCTGACTGCCATAAAAAAGATGCTGATTTCTCCCTTTGTCCCTCAGCATGTTTCTGAATTTTCTGTTGTGTCACCAATCCCAAGACTTTTCTTATGCTTCTTATTACTCTACACAGTTCAAGAAAGATGGGAAAAAGTTTTTAAGGTTTTCTGTGGGGTCATATATATGTGCATCTGTGTGTATATAAGTATATATACATGACAAGTTTCACCCTAAATCTTATTGGTCAGCAGCTAGCTGAATTTCTACCAGATACAGACATATATTTTCACATATAAAAATAAATGATCTGTAGATAGAGGTAGTATATATAATGTCTAACAAATTTCTGGATGTTTTTACCATCAGTATAAGTATCTGATTCTTTTCTGAATCCCACAGCCCTCCTCACTGTAGAAATCATTAATGGCTGAGAGTTCCATGGGGTAATTGCAATGTGTACAAAGCAGAGTGTTTTCCCTAGTGTATCACTTGGCCTTACTGAACTATAGCCTGGTACTGTAAAACAAAAGGTACATCAAAATAGTGTTTTCCTTCTCTTTATCCTTTTGCACTTCCACCATATAGTCATTACTGAAAATTCTCTTTTTTCCCACATTTTTATCTTTTTAAACTGTGTGTCATATTCTTATGCTATTTCATCATACAGTGCTGCATCCTCTTGCTTGATCTTTTTGTAGACAGGACAATCAGAATCAAATACAGCATTAAAAAAAAAAAAAAGAGTAACATAATCTGTTAGAGTTGCACCCCTTTTCTTAGGAACACTAGCAGGATATGATTTTGGGATCGCTGCTACACATTTAGTCAATACTTAATGAGTTGTCCAGGTGTTTTTTTACACATAGATCCAGTTATTGTGAAACCTAGGAAATTCTACAATCTGAGATCAGCAACTGTAAGCCTGCTACCAGCCTTACAGTCACATCACACACCTTCAGCGCAGAGTATACAGGCATTGCTAATTTACCTTGGAAACCGAAAACCTCAACAAAGTGATATTTGTCCTCCCTTTGTCCTTCGTATTTCTCATTTATGAACCTGCAGTTGTCACACTAACAACCCCTTTAAACTCTTTACCCTATGCAGAGCCAGAGAAACTCATGTAAAGCCATTTGATGCACATTATGGTCTCACTCCAGGTTCCCAGGACTCCATTTTGCTGCTTGCGCATCCTAGGAGCACTCTTCTTGAAAAGGAAGCACACACGTTATTATGTTTAGAAGGTGCATATGAGCACTCATAAGTTGGCTGAAATTGCGCATCTTAGCTCTCTGTGAGTGTCCTCTACATCATCACTAATGGACAAAGCCACAGCATTGATCAACACATGAAGAATTCAATGCTTTCACATTTCCAACAGCCTAGGGAATCATCACATAATAATATATTCTCTCAGCAATAATTGGGTGTTTGATGGAAAGCTGTGAACAGAGACAGTAAATGTTGCAGGAATAGGAAACCAATTAAGGAAGGTCCATATGGATTACACTATGAGCACAGCGGGATGCAGAGCAGAGGGACTGAGTGCCATATGGAGGGTAGATGGTGAGCCCATCTGAGTGTTATCTTTACGAAGGAGACCCACAATTTTATTATACCAATTCTGAGCTTCAAATTACAAACATCTTAAAAATGTCTGAATTATTTTTATTTGTGCTGTGATTCATTTATGGTTACACACAATGCATGTCAGCTGGAAGTATGCAGTTTTCAGTTATATAAATAAATCTTTGTTACCAAGATTCACTGATGTAGGGTCAGATTTGAAAGTTCCCTGGCAATCAGTAGTGAGAGACAGCAAAAACTGTACTACCATGGGAACAGAGCGGGAAGAAAACTATGTGAGGGCACAGCTATGTCCCTAATTCTTTTTAAAATCCGGAAGGGGAATTAATCTGTGATTTTTCTCAACTTGTTACCATTTTTTACTCTATTACTTCTATAGTTTCAGTATTTCAGCTTGGTTTGTTGGGACTTAATTCTCCATTCAGCTGTGTAAGAAGAAGAGGAGAGGAAGGAAATACGAGTCAGCCATCAAATGCTCTGCAGTGTCTCTCTTAGGTGTCCTGCCCAAAGGAATAATGAATCTCCTTACACCTGTTTACACAGGATAAACCACAACCATTCCTTATCAGGGACTGTTTATCAGAGAGTGTAGTGATAGGATGAGGGATAATGGTTTTAACCTGAAAGAGGGTAGATTCAGATGAGATATTAGGATGAAACTCTTTACTGTGTGGTGAGACACTGGAACAGGTTGCCCAGAGAAGTTTTGTATTTCCCTGGGTGTGTTCAAGGCCAGGCTGGATGGGGCTTTGAGCAACCTGACCTAGCGGAAGGCATCCCTGCCCATGGCAGCAGGGTTGGAACTAAATGACCTTTAAGGTCCCTTCCAACCCAAACCATTCTGTGATTCTATGGTAACCTTAAATGAAGAAGGAGGATCCTGTGTCTCCAAAATCTGGAATGTACTTTTTGTACACAGAGGACATTTTTTGTGAGCCCATTTCATTTTGCACTGCAGAAGAATCACACAATCAATTACACATCTCAGCTGAACTTTTAAAATCAGCATATCAGAGTCTCACTCACCTGATCATGCTCTGAGTCTTATTCAGCACTTTTCTTATTGCTCTAGCTGGATGTCTCTTCAATTATGAAAAGGTGTGCTACCCTTAGTTCATTAATACAGGGGTTGAAAAACTTACATTTTCTGTTTCAGCCCAAAACATATACAACCTATTTTAGAAAATTCAATTATTTTAGTTTTATCCATTTTTACATTGCTTATCCACCACAAAAGGAACACAGACACTGAACCAACCTGGCAAGGATCATACTTATTTGGTGCTACGATTTAACCACAGAAACCTGTTTCTGTATCTGACTAGCTTGATTCAAGGAATTTTTTAGTAATTGCTCAGAGACCTGAAGACATGCCAACAAGAAATAAAGTGGGTTTTTGTGGAGTTATCACCACTAACAATACTTGTGTCTGTGATAGATGTAGTGTGCTGAATTAAACACATTTGTCTTCATACAGAATATATTAGGACCTTTCCAGCATAAATCTGGTTTCTCTACTTATGGATCAAAATATATGCAAAACAATTCACTGCTTAAAAACAAAATCACTAAATGAAACTCTAATATCCAGCTACAAACCTTAGTTTGAATTTCAGATGAACAGACCAGTTTTTTTGCCAACTCAAGGGCAACAAGAACTTTCTGTCTTGCACTTATCATTTCAATGGGCTTGATAAATTGGGCTGGACAGTAATAAGAAACTGGAGCCTTTGGAATTTGGCACCATGATAGCTTCGAATACAGTAGGAGAGGCAAGTAGTGGGTGCTTTTGCAGACATATATCAGAAGAAAAAACAACAAGGTGTCCAGGTTCAACACGACAGCAATTGCATCAGTGTTGCTTCGTATAAACACAATTGCAAGAACAGTGATATGACTGCAAGCTTGAGGCATTTTAAGTTTTCCTTCAGAAAAAAACAACAACAACAAACCAACATTTATTTTCTGTTTCATGGAAGAGATGATGAGTTTCTAAATGGAAAATAAATTTGTATTGAAGTGAGAATATGGAGACTGTTCATTTGTATAGGTTTTCTGTGGCAGAAAAGAGGTATGAAAACAATTTAGGAGATGTATACGGGAATATGCATGCTATTTTCATCCTGTTACAAAAGTGACCAGAATACCACAGTAAATCACTTATAGATGTGTGAATCCATTAGAAACATCTGTCATTCTCAAAACATGGAAAGAAAATTATTTTCTATATCTATAAGTATTCTGACTGGTTTTGACAACACTTGGTATTCCTGTATTTTAGGCTTTCAGCAGGTTTCATTGGGCCAGGATGTCTGTCTCATCTGTGTCTTCAGCCTCAAGAAATGATCTGCCTAAGGCAAGTTTTTCCTTTATCAGTGTAGGTCTGATGTAGGCCAGAGGCTTGTAGATTAGCCTGAATCCTTTGATGTAAGTGGAAATAAACTCTGATGGGATTTGCATCAAAAACTAGGCATACCCTCTATACTACTATTAAAAAGCCCCAATGACATATGACGCATTTATATGATACTGTATTTGTACTTCAGGTTAAAATCTGCATGTTTTATGGGTTTTATAATTTTCATTTCAACTACATTGTTCAATAATTTATCATGTAAAAATCTCTTTCCAGAAGGTCTCTTCCAGTTTTATTGGAGTTTTCTTTACTGCTTGAAATGTCAGGTGGATCTGTCTTTTTCTAAAATTTATTATTGTATATAAAACTTTATTTATGGATTTCCAAGAAAAAGTAGTAAAAGTAGTTACCATACTTCAGTATAGTACCCCCAGCAGGGTAACAAATATTTTCTATGAAAACATCACAATCTTTCTTCCGTGTGCTACTTTTTCTCTACTTCAACCTAGTATTTTAAGCTTACTATTGACTATTCTATTTATTTAATATTCCCTGAGTCTGGCTGCCTGGGTTCGCTTGGGTTTGTTTTGTTTGGTTTTGGTTTCTTTGCTTGTTTGGTTGTTGGTTGGCTTGGGATTTTTTTGTTTGTTTGTTTGGCTTGGTTTGGGGTTTTTTTTAACTACAAAAGGAAAAGAAATTTCCTCTTTAGCAGCTATAGCCAAACAAGAAATCAGCTGGACCATTTTTAGATCAAATCTATGAAAACAGAAAACCAAGCCTGCAAAGAAACCAGTGCACTGCCTTTAGAGCCTATGCCGTAGTGGGAGAAAAAACACTCAAAACAGAGGGAAGAGAAAGTGAAAAATACACAAGCTCTTTCTCAGTGAATAAGAACAAAGATTCCCATAATAATTTTAAAAGTAGAAATAACACAACTAAACTTTAAATAGTTATAGTAGGGTTTTTTAAATTCACCTTTACTAAATAAAATATCTATTTTAAAATTTGAATATCAGACTATATGCAATATTCCAACCTTGATTTTACTAGTGCTGCAGACAGATAATGGGTTCTCATTCCTACTGCCTTTTAGCATGAAAGAATTGTATTCACACTTTTATTCACAGCCCTGTATTTTCTTTTTTTTTTTTTTTAAATCACTTACCTTCGTAGTTCCTAGAGTTTTCTCAGAGTTGCAGGAGGTCAAGTAATTTTCTGAGGAGAATGCCTGAAAGACCTGCAAAATACTTGAAGTCATCATCTCAGGCTGCTTCCAATAACTTGTTTTCTTCTGGGTGGATGGTCTAAGAGTCAGCTGTATTATCCTATTTTGAGCCCTTGTGTTCCATGTACTGCTGGGACTGTTTTCAGCCCTCCTCTCCCGTATATATACAGCACCCTTCTCCTCCTTCCTCAGGGTATATTCTTTCTGCTCTGTTGTTCATCTTCTGCATGTTCAAGAACAGATTTTTTGCTTTTTGTTTGTTTGGGGTTTCTTTCCCAAATTTGTTTTTGTTTCTTTAGCACAGATCTCATTCACTCTTAACATGAATCTGATCCTACCACCTACAATAAATACCAACTTGGCTTTATAAAGACTTCTCACCTTTACATACTACTTTAAAAAAAAAAAAAAAAAGTTTATCTCTTTTTAAGGAAAAGATTTTGCTCAAAAGATTGAATACCAAAAACTTCTACTAACAGAACTTCAGTCAAATCACAGATATCTAACAGGTGATTACCACGAAAGTTTCTTTAAGGTAAACACAGATTCAGCATTGCAGCCGTTCTCCCTAACATGGGAATAATCAATCATTACCTTCTAAATTTGTTGCATTATTAAATCAATAATTACAAGGTAGGCAAAGTATTAATTAAATAACTGTTCTACAACAAAGCTGAGTTAATAAAAATATAGATGTCATAATTGGAATGAACAGCAGACTTTTTTTTCCTAGACTAAACACAACTTCCACGATTTTCCATCTGTACTTTCTGGCACTTCACACTTGATAGCACTGAGTCATTTATGGAGTCAAAAATAGATAACTGAAGGAATTTAAAAAAAAAAAAAGGGAAAAGTAAAGGAAAAAAATAACACGGACTTTGAAATTTGACTTGATTTCTTGGCTACCCTCCACCATCTGCTCTCCAAAATCAAACTGAAATGCTTCACTTAAGGCCAGAAAACATGAGTTTAACCCCAAGTTACAGACTTCACATATATTCATTCTGATTACTTTGAAAAAAAGTTTGAACTTAACCTAAGGCATTTATACCAATTTCCATTTCGGTCATCAAACAAACAAAAACACAAAAACCTCACCTCACTTACTCTGCAACTGTACAAACAACACAGAAGACTGAAAATATAGTTGCTTTTTCCTAGCCTTTTCTTCCTCCCTTTCTAGCATTCTTTACAATTAAATTGTTCCAGCTGTGGTAAATATTGTTCAGGTATGGATCTGCAATACATTTTTCACTTTGATATTCATAAGTATACATTTCCTTCCAAGCTGAAGACATTTATCACGATTTGACTGACATTTAGAGACACATTTTTCTAGGAGAAATACACTATTTATTTGGCTTTCTTTCCCAGTTTTCACTTTTGTTTGTGACAAGATTATATTCTCTTTTTTTTAATGTTTTTTTTCTTCCAATTACTTGTACATCCTTAGACATATCTACTGCAGACTACCAGTCCAACTCTTTCACTTGTTTTCTTTGAATGAAAATGTGAATCAAATTCTATATCTTTATTCCAGTAATTCAGTACTTCTTCAAAGAGCATCAAAGCACTCTTTGATCAAGTGGGAAATGATCAAAGACTAAGCTTGTTAGAAAAAAACCCCACAAAGTGGAGACTCTAGTGCCTTTTCTCACTTTTATCTTAGCTCCCTGCTTTGATTATGTGTTTTATTGTATGAGGAAGGTTGATGGTAGAATAAAATAAAAAGGAAATTGAGGGCCAATGGAAATATAAGTATTGCTGAAGTGCTTGACTGTTTCATGCTCTTGTTTTCAGTGCAACGCTAGCTTGTGGAACAAGAAGAGTTACACCTCACTGAGAATTCCATTCTCATGTGCATACATAAGTTTCCACCTCAGGTTAAACGGGACTTTAAATTCAAAAAAGATCTACCAGTATGAAAATAATGCCAGCTGCTTGTTCCTGATTAACTTCGCAGGGCACTGGAGCACCAAGTACTCTGAGAAGCTGATACAACTCTTTTATGTTACTATTCCAGCCCTCCTATGTAGTTCTAATTGTATTTTTTTTCAATGTGACTGTTTGCATTACAGCTAAGGTGGCTTGAGATGCTCATGCAAATATAGATAGCTTGAGCTATCAGTACACTGGAAATAAGGTGTGAAATTGATAATGAAGTTGGGAGGGGGGTTGTTATTATTTTCATTAATTTCCTAACGACATGGATGGTGGGGCAGAGGATGTGTAGTGAATCTACGCTAAGGTAAGGGGGATGGTACCTAAATTGCAGGACAATGTGCAGATGACAAACTGGAAATTGGTGCAAGACATTACACGTGGCCAACAGCAGCCAAATACATGTAGAATTAAGGGAACGGGATGGGAAGGAACTGCCCAGGTAGCAGATCTGCAGAAAAGGATATGAAAATTATAGAGTGCTAGAGTTTTAACACTTGTTCCATGCTCTAATTATCAGGGGCACAGCCTTCACAAATAATGCAGACTGGCTACCACAGTCCAAGAAAGCTGGGAATTAGTGGGATATGGCTTAAAGAATATCAATCAGCAGGTGGCCAGAGGTCCAGGAAACATAAGACTGGATGGCTTTTTTTAACCTAAAGACAAAACTGAACGGGGCCATAGCATAGGTTTTATTTATGTTAAAGGCTGTGGAACAAAAGGAAAATAAGTTATTCCTGCATTACAGTGGTATACAGGACAAAAAGTAATAGGTCTCTGTTGCAGCAAAAAGGACAGGATATTAGGAAAGAATTGAGATTACAAGGACTCAGCTGATGGCACAGGTTGATCAGTAAAATAACAGAATCTCTGCTATTGGAATGATACACAGGCTAGTCCATACGCAGGCCTGGTTAAATAGTTAATATAGGTAACACTGATATAGCTGATATAAGGATAATCCATGAAAATGCAGTTGATATGTAGAGTCACATCAACTGCATTTAAGTTTATTTAACAAGTAAAGCCTGTGGCCTCCTTTGGAAGGTCAAGTGACGTTATGTCAAACTTCTATAGAATGTGATGGATCATACCTGATATTCATATGGCATTTCCATGGAACAGGGACTTTAGAAAAATAATAAAAATCTATGAAGTCATATTGAAAGATCTTGAAGAAAAGGCACCTTCAGAGTTCATTTTTCAGCTACATTTGCTAAAACATTGGATTCAGTCATCTGTATTTTATTAACTGAAGATAATTTGATTTAAAACAGGCCGCTTCATTAAAAAGCTGATTTAGAATTATTGTTCAATAAACCAAGATTTCAGAATGCTTAATAGAACTGGGAAAGTTTTACTGTGAAATTTCAAGTCCCAAAATGATAAAGAGGATTATTATGCTTTCCTCTAAGTTTTTTGCCGAAGAATTAAAAGACTTACAAAGTTGCATATGCACTATTTGGCACAAACCAATTCAGTATGATTGAAGAGACTTTCTGTGGGTTTTTGCATTAAAAATGCAAATAAGATGAAAAAGGTGTAAAGGAGATTAAATGATGACCAAGTGATTTTTTTTTCCAAGTCCATGCTTGACAAGATAGCAAACTCAATTATCCCTCCCAATCCACTTTTGATGCTTATATACACATAAAATCCATTGTCTAGTGCCCTCAATGGTTTTCACAATTGTTATTTACAGGTTTTCAAGATGACAGCAATATAGCTATAACTTTTGCTGGACTTCAGTTCATTAGTCTGTTCCTCCCTACGGTAATTTCATTATGTCTTCAACCTGTGTTCTAACTCCCACTGCTACAATTAGATGTGAAATTTAAAGCTACCAGATTGTAAAGTTATGCTACCTACTACCCACTACCCAAGGGTAATTTAACCATTAATTACTGGAGCACCAGCTAACAATCCTCCCTTCTAGTGAACAAGATCCTCAGCACTCACAAACTTCCCTTCATCCCTAGGTGTATACTTCGTTGATTTGAGACTGAATGTCCCTATTGATCTCACAATGAATAACAGGCCTTAAAAGCACTCTAAATTACTTAGTAATTTCAGTGGAAATAAAATTTGGAGAGCTGGAGTGAAAAACATCATGGAAAACCACCATGCAGAGCAGGACCTCTGTGGTTCTGGATGCTTTTATTTGGCTCCATCTGTCCATGGATGAAAAGCCTGAAGGAGCCATATACTGAATAAACACAAACATAATATATTGTGCTCTTGAATTCAGTGAGACTATACTCATGGAGCATAAGTCTTCGAGGACTGGATCCTTTAACAGCCAAAAGTAGGGAAAATGAATGGGAAGGCCACTTGATCATTCTGTTCTGATGCTGCTCTTCATCATCAAGCTTGTAGAGAGGGCAGCTGAGGGGTGTTACTGACTTGTTTTTAAGTATTTTGTCATCTTGTGGGGTTCACAATCCCACCAGATCTGTCTCAACCGTTTTGTTTGATTTACAGAGAGTAAATCTAGGAACAGGCATCAGAAAACCCAGTGTCAGGTTGACCAGGAGGAAGTGATGAGGGAGAAGGGGCGGAACCTAAGTCTTATGTCTCTTAAATGAGGTGCCTAAATCAGGACACGGATCAGTAGTAACTAGTTTCTATGCAAGATTCACTAGTGTAAACCTTTTCCTGGATTTAGTCGTCTCACCATCCATAAAGAAATTTAGGCTTTTTTTTCCAGGCACTGAAGTACTACTTAAACAGAGAACCTTTCACATTGCTTGGACTTCTTTCCTTCTAAGATATTATTTCCTGAAGAGTCTTTTATTTTAAAGTATTTCCAGTGGAGAGATGTAAATATATAAGGTTCTATCAGTTTTGTTTTCTTTAAATATCTAGAATTCCGTTAGTGCCTTTTTATACTACCACACGGGGCAACGGAGGGCCTATTGGAGCTCTTCTTTCACAACACCCAGCAGTTCAGGGAGGAGATAGGAGGAGACAGGCACTTTTGGAAGTGCTTGGAATATCATGGTGAGCACTGTTCAGTAATAGCTAAAATATTGGTGTGCGAAGATTTTAGTCACAAATCTAAAAACATAGTACTGTGTGAACTGCTATGAAGACAATTAACTCCATCCCAGGCAAACCCAGCACAACAGGTGAAGAAATTTTAGGTTAGTTACTTGTGCTGTAATCACTGGTTGGATAATTCAGATATTTCCTACTTCAAGCTTTGCGTTGATGCAGGGCTTCTTGACTCTTACTTTCCTTTTCTCTCCTCTTCTCCCTTTTTTTTGTTTGTTTGTTTGTTTGTTTGTTTGTTTTTCTTAATATTCTCAGAACCTGCGTTGGCATACAAAGCCAGAATAGGCACATAATGTTTGGATGTTGATGATGATGCTGCAAACATGCTATTAAACTCAGTACACATAAAGCCTAGAGGCTTGTGATCTTGCCATTGGTTCTGTGGCAGTAACATTAGACCTAATCTCTTCTATATGAACTTTCCTTTTTGATAGAAATGAAATCTTACATTTGGTTCAAGGTAATACTTCTCTTCTACCAAAAAAACCCTTTACCTCCATCTTTTTTCCTTCCCTCTACCGTACAGAGTCTATACATAGTATACTTATGTAAAATCTAAAATTATGCATAGGTTGACAGATTACGATGCTTTGTAATTTGTATCAATAGGTCTTGAAAAATGGAAAATGGAAAAAAATGGAAAACAAATTTCATGCTCTCCATGTACCTGAGCACAGGATACCTTCTGTATTAATGGACTGAACTCAGTTGCCGAAGAAGGACTAAAGCATCTAACTGCAGAAATGATAAATGCTGCTTTTCTTTACACTAGAAAAAGACTTCAAAAAGTACTAAGCACATAAGTTCCATTGTACAGAACAACTCACACTATTATGGAGCGTCTAATTGTTTATACCTTTACCTATACAGTTTACTACCTTGTGTTCCAATTCTAAAATTTTGTTCTCTCTAAATTCTGCAGACTTCTATACCAGGTCATTCATTCAGGTCACTCTGTACTTGGATGTTACTTGTGAGAAATTTATTTTCCATTCTGTCCCAATAGGGCTGTTTTCTGTTTGACTGTCTATTAGCATTGACATTTTCTCCCTAAGGCTCTTTTATTCTTCTTTTAGAACTTGATTGGGAGAGTTTCATGGAGTTTGTGCAGCTTTTATCTCAAGGAAAGTGTTCCGGTTTATTTTGTGGCTATTGGGCTGCTGACATTTGGTGACATTTTCTCTTCTTGTTGACAGTTTTGTGTTGTGTTAAAGAATAAGCTGGTGTTTAATTTGCTTTGTCCAGCCTTTATCATATCCAGCACATACAGTACTCTTTTTATTTCATTCCTGCATTAGCTTTCCTCTCTGATTGCTTCTTTTCTATGCATTGGTATGCTGTGTGAAGTATCTTTTCTTTTGGGCAGCAGGTGAATATCTCCCTGCTGATAGCTTTTTATTTTTTTTTTCCTAAACCATTCAGCATTATAGCAGAATATTTTATAGATGTGTACTTTAAAACTGTAAGTAAGCAAATCTCACAACATTAAGATTTGGAAGTTCATACTGAAAAGGTCAAACACAGAGTCTTTTTTTTTTCCTCTTGTGAGCATGCCAGAACTGAGTGATTACTAATCTCTACAGAATACTCACTGCACTGACGAAAATTCGAGATATTTTTTTTCTAACAGCTGCTGCAAAGGTGAACTAGAAGAACAGACTCCTGTGCCAAAATGGATGTGATTGGACCTACAGCTTCACAGCTAATGACAAGAAATACAAAATACTACTGAGGAACTTTAAAGCGCAGATGAAATACCTGCCACGCTGCAAGTAGCATTGTGTCTTACAGCTGCAGGATCATAAATAACTGATGTTTATAACAGCATTTTTTAAAGCTGTTAAAGTCTGTGCACTAAACAATAAGCGTAATTGGTTAATTGCAGCTCAGCTATCGAAAATTAGAAGCTTTAAGGTTAAATTTTCCAGAGGTGATATACTCTCTCATCTTAATCAGTGTTAGATTTTAGAATTACTTTGGTGGGGAAAGGGAAGATGGCAATTTCAATTAGCAGTGTTAAGGAATAAAATAAATTATGTTTTCTGAAAACAAAGGCTCAACCACACAGCTGTATTCTGAGTCATGTAATTTACTTTTTAACCAATGGTATAACAGTTTGCAGTTTCACCTTTCACTTTCAATGCAGAGCAAGTGATGTGATGATCTCCTGTGATGTGCACCAGAGAGAAACAAAAAATTTGGAAATGAACTGGATGTCCCATATGATTAAAAATTTAACAAAACTTTCCAGCTCTAATTTAGGCTGAAGCCAAACATTTTCAACATTTTTTCATAGCACTTTCCCGTGGACATTTTGGGTTTAGATGGCAAGTTGATATCCAGAGGGGCTGCAGGGGTGGGCTCTGTGGGAGGAGACCTGGGGCTGCCCCGTGCCAAACACAGCCAGGTTCAATCAGCTCCATCAGACCCACCACAGGACACTGCTGAGCACATCAGCCAAGCTGATGGCACCTCCATGAAAAGATATTTAAAAAAAAAAAAAAAAAGGCATAAAAAACGGCATAAAATGACAGAGTGAGGAGGAGGGAAGAAAAAGAGTAAGAAACACCAGAGGGCAGACCAAGGTCAGAGGAGGAAGAGGTGCTCCATGGCAAAGCAATATCCCCTGCAGCTTGTGTAGGGTCCATGTTGGAGCAGGGAAACGTGAAGATGAAGGAGCAGTAAAGAGAAACCACCATATACTGCTTCTAACCCCTCTGCCCCTGCACCACTGCAGGAGAGGAAAGGTCAGGAATGAAAGAATGATGTTACGCAGGAGAAAGGGGGCCAGGGAGGGAAGGTGTTGCTTTAATGTTTGTCTTTTTGTTCCTCACCACCCAAATTAGTAACTCTATATTTATTTTAATTAGCAATTGAGTAGAGTGATTTTTTTCCAAGTTGGTTTGCTTCTCTTGTGACAGTACCTGCTAAGCAATCTCCCTGCCTTTATCCAGACCCATGAGCTTTCACAGAATCACAGAATGGCCGGGGTTGGAAGGGACCTCTGGAGATCATCTAGTCCAACCCACCTGCTAAAGCAGGTTCACCCAGAGTAGATTACACAGGAATATGTCTAGGAGGGTTTTGAATGTCTCCAGAGAAGGAGACTCCACAGCCTCTCTGGGAAGCCTGTTCCAGTGCTGTGTCACCCTCAAAGTAAAGAAGTTTTTCCTCATATTCAGATGGAACCTTCTGTGCTTCAGTGTCTGCCTGTTGCCCCTCATCCTATTGCTGGGCACCACTGAAAGGAGTCCGGTCCCATCCTCTTGACACCCACCCCTGAAATATTTACAAGCATTGATAAGGTCTCCTCTCAACCCTCCCTTCTCCAGGCTAAACAGACCCAGTTCTCTCAGTCTCTTCTCATAAGAAAGATGCTCCAGACCCCAATCATCTTCATAGCCCACGGCTGGACTCCCTCCAGTAATTCCTTATCCTTCTTAAACTGGGGAGACCAGAACTGGACACAGTTCTCCAGATGGTCTCAGCAGGGCAGAGTTCCTTCCTGTTCTTCCTCTTTACTCCCCTGTCCTGCTGAGGAGAAGGATTGAGCGGTCAGCCAGGTAGGTGTTTGGTTGTTAACCACATCGCCCACCACAATGTGCTGTGAGAACCTCCGAATGCATAACCTAGACTCATACAAAGCATGATGTGAACGTTGTTTTCATAGAAAAGTGAAACATACTGAGCTATCTATTCTATATATACAGACACATATACTTTCAGTCACCTGTTCCCTTCATCCGTGGATCTGACAATCATTTATCAATGAAGTCTCAAATCTTCATCTGAACAACTGACAATCTCCTTTTCCTATATATAAGTCGGAGTGTTTCAATTTTCTAAAATTGTTCAGTAGTTACACAGCATCTTTCCATGTTTATCATTTCACAGCTCAGATAATGAGGATGAAAACTGTAACGTTGCTCATATTATCTGCTTTCTGGAATACTACAACTGCAACAAAATGCAACTAAATTTTAAAATGTGTATCTGTCTCTCCTACTGTGGATTTACTGGCCTTAACAAGCTATCAAAACGGATAGGAAATTGAGCATGTTGCCCAATACTTGGTTTCTGGTTTTTATTTTCGTTGGTTGGTTGTTTAAACAATTTTCTGGATTTTAACAATTTCTATTCATTTACATATTTCAGCTTATTTTCCGCGTTTTCTCAGTTCCTGGAATGCTAATAGCTCTGAAAATGACAGCACCCATCTGCCTTGTGCTCATGTCTGCAGCACCAGTGGTAATACTGTATGTCTGTCAGCATCTAAATAAACCCCACAGTAACCTTGTTCAATCAGATTTTGACACAGACAGTGGACACTGAAAATGACATGCAGTTTGGTTTTGACTTAAACAGTAATTTCCAACAGAATAGTTATGTTCTTACTTGTGTACGTTCTCCTTTTGAGTAATAGCTTACCCTGCGTGAAACCACCAGTAACTGAAGAAGATACAAGTACCACCTGAGTTTTCTCAACTGGTTGCCACCATTTCTGTCATACATAAAAGAAAACAACCTCTGCGACATTGCTGAATACCTTTCTCATAACAGTAAGGTGGAAAAAACGGGAGGTGTTGAAGACTTCATGTCTTGGGCCTTCTAGAACTGAAGCTACACTTTCATGTAACAGGATGCTGAACGTATCAGGAGTAAAAAAAAATCTGTCAGGAGTTATGCTTCTAGAGTTTCATGAAGAAATTAAGAGGTTATTGCTCAAGACCATCCCAGGTTATTCCACTGACAAGTTAACATCCATTTACTGTGGTACAAGGTCAGATATGATGATCTG
Source organism: Pampusana beccarii (assembly GCA_013399365.1). NCBI lineage: Eukaryota > Metazoa > Chordata > Aves > Columbiformes > Columbidae > Pampusana > Pampusana beccarii. The sequence continues at coordinate 171,930 of VWYH01001488.1, forward strand.
TCCCTATGATTTATCCCTATATAATTTGTTCGTATGGGTCATTAATGTATTCATAGTTGCAGTCATGTTACCTAAGAGTTAACTTGCTACTCAGCCTTCTAATCAGGAGGAGTGAGTGGCTGTCAATGTAAATCTGTATTGATAAGCTGAATGCTCCCATCCGCATCCACATTTCTCTATTCCTTCACGTATATTTTCACTCTGAAGATCATCTGTGAAATTATGCTGTTCCTCATTTTTTACTAGTCTGTGGTACAAAGCTGCTCCTAGATATATGATCCCATGAAGTTCAGAGACCCCAGAGATATCATGAAATGTCCAGGCTAGTATAAAAAAAATAACTGCAGTAAAAAGGGACTTTGTAGAAATATTGTGAGGAAGAATTGATGACTGGAATGTGCGGTGTGCTTTACACTTTCTTTAGCTTTAACTTTGTTTCTGTGTTCTCGTGGGAAGTACAAATTATATCCCTGGCTACCATTTAAGGGACATTTCACAGATCATATAGAGCTAGATTAAACAACAACAACAACAACAACAACAACTTATAAAGTGCACTTTTGGAGCAGGTTTATTTCAGGCTTGATCCATTTCAAGAAATTGTGTTCTCTTACTATAAATCATGATTTATAGCTTTCCCCATTAAACTTTAAGGTTTCCACAATAGCTGGCTGTTTTTAATTGCACTGCCTTTCCCAAATGGAAGCATTACAACTTGCTTGTTTTCTATTAATGTATATTTAAATTGATCTTTAATTTACCTTATTTTTTTGTTATATCAAATAAAGCAGACATACTGAAAAACTATCCAATATTTATGTATTTATTATGCTAAGGGTGTTTCTAGAAACAATTAATCACAAGAATTTTCACCTTAAGATACTGTTTAAAGTTTTTGTGCATCTGTTAGAATTCAATTGCCACAGGTAATAGAATAAAAAAAAAAGTACAGAAGTGATTTATCTGGTGATTCCAATAAAGCTGGTCATATTAGACTGAATGCCACTATAACTGTTTGGAAACACACAGTGAAATCTTTCTGAAATTATTAAAATTCTTTTAAGCCAAGTTGGTAGTTCAAAAGGGTAAAAGGCTTAAATCTGCTGATGTACACTCTTACTTTCACTTCATCAGTACTAATGTGGGACTTGATCGTATGTGTGTTTATATCACTGCGATCTGAGGGACAGCCTTGTAACATCAGTTACATTGTTAGGGTTAAATGAGCTAAAAAAAAAATCAGATTCACACCATAAACGCAGTATAAATTTGGTCCAGAAGTTCTTATTTTTGGAGATTTATTATTAAAAAGGCATAAAACACTACCCTTTGCTACATCTCCTATAGAATAATATTTCCTAGCCCAGAGCTTCAACAGATCTATATTACTTCTGTGGCAAAAGAGAATTCATTTCAATTTCGATTCATGTCTAAAATAACCTATAAACTGTCATTAATTGCAAGCATTGGGTTTACATATATCTTGTCTACCTCCTTAGTGTTCTTCAATAGTGATCCAACATACCTATACCCCTTTGATCAGCTATGCTGGCCATCTGAAGTGATCACATGCTTCTGACTTTTTTGTGGGTATTTTTCTTGACAACCAAAATTCAAGTGAAGCAATACTATGTTAGAATAAAACTTACAAAAATAATTTATTCACTTGTTATTTAATTAACTGTGCATCTCTTGGTCCTGGCATTACTGTGCTTAAATACAGGGAAGAGTAGAATATAATAATGCTCTTGGGATTATGTAAGACAATGGTTTGATGTGGTTTTTTTGGCTGCAGCTGAGCTCGGTTAAACCAATGCTGTTCTCCACTCCTCATCATCCTTCCCATTAACATCCCCTCAGACCTCTTGGCTTAACCTGGGTACCAGAACTCCATGTTAGCACAAGCTAATGACAAGGAAATTTTCTAACCCAGCTGATTTTACAGAAGCATGTTATTAGTGACTGAGTGTGCTCTCAAGTTGGCAAACAGAAGTGGTGATAACTGCCAGAGGCGATGACATCCTGGGAGAAACTGGGAACTAACATTTTAACCACCTGAGCTGTATCTGGAACAATACATCTAACTGCAAACTTATGCACTTACGACTGACTTGAGGATAACAGTTAGCTGCATCTAGGGATTTTAAAGGGGTAGTTGTGATCAGTATAGATAACACATAACTGTGCTACTAGATAATGTAGTTATTTATCTTTCATTTTTAATTATTTATTTGTTGGGGATTAATCATTAAATGAACTTCGCTTCTTTGGTTTTGCACTGCTCAAGGGTCAGTCCTGAGAGTTATATATATTTTCTTAATATTCACACTTCAAATGTGAGGAGACCAGTCATTTCCAAAACATTAATATTAATAAATTGTTTTATGACATGAGTGTTGACAATAAGGGTTTGACTCAAATTAAATAGTCATTTATAACCAGAGTGAAAGGCTTTAAATTCTGGTTTATATTGAATTTGATCCTCTGTCATTAACAACACTGGTACTAATTGTCACAGATGCTATAGTTCTATATTATTTTTGTATTTCAGCCTAGACAGATGGCTGGAAAATGAAACAGCTGTATTCATTCTGACAGACTGGAGGCACTTTTTCTTAGACAGGTTCTGATTTTAGGGACAGTCCTACAAACTCTTGCTGCCATAAATGAGCTTGCATTCACCTATAGAACCTGGTAATGTCAAGGAAGATAAAGACATGGGAATCATTTTGTGCTAGAATGAGACTTTTCAACTTCTTCTCAGTGTAAGGATTACTTGCTGTAAACGTTGTATTAAATCAGATAAGGTTTCAACAACACAAATTCTTTTTTATATAGTCAGAACTTGGAGATTTTATAAATGATCGAAAAGTTAGAGAAATGATGTGCATGCATTCTTCATGTTCCAGATCTGATTTCGCAGCCCAGAAAGCTAACTGTGTTCTGGGCTGCATCAAAAAGAGCATGGCCAGTAGGTTGAGAAAGGCGATTTTGCCCCTCTGCTCTACTCTGGGGAGACCACACCTGGAGTATTGTGTCCAGCTCCAGAGTCCTCAGCACTGGAGGGACATGGACCTGTTGGAGAAGGTCCAGAGGAGGGCCACAAAAATTTTCAGAGGGATGGAACACATCTCCTATGAAGAAGGCTGAGAGAGTTGGAGTTGTTCAGCCTGGAGAAGAATCCAGGAAGACCTTATTGCAGCCTTTCAGTACCTGAAGGTGTTTTATAAGGAAGATGGAGACAAACTTTTTTAGCAGCACCTGTTGCGAAAGGACAAGGGGTAATGGTTTTAAACTAGGCTAGATTCAGACTAGATGTTAGGATTCCGTATGTTTGCTGATGTTTAATCTGATGCCCAGATAGGTGGTAGATGTCCCATCTCTGCAAACATTCAAGGTCAGGTTGAATGGGGCTCTGAGCAACCAGATCTAGTTGCAGATGTCCCTGCTCATTGCAGGGGGTTTGGACTAGATGACCTTTGAAGGTCCTTCCAACCCAAACTATTCTATGATCTCTGTTTACTGTTGGATAATTTAAAATATCTTATTCTCTGAGGTCATTTGCCAATGAGATAACACAGAGCTAAGCATGTTTGACCTTAATATGACTTTTCTTCAGGTCTATGTATGGAGAATTTGATTGTTACAGAAATGTCATTCTGAGAACTTTGTGAATTACACACAATAGTTTTGGGAAAAACAGGTTAAGAAAAACCCACAGAGCAAGTTAGAAAGAAAAACTATAGAAAGGTAAAGTCTCTTTTTGATTGCAATGAAGCAGCAACCATGATAAAAAACAAAAAAAACAAACCAAACCAACCAACCAACCAAACAAACAAAAAACAAAACAAAAAAACCACAAACATAGCTTCTAAAATGCCTTTAGGAAAAATTAATTGGAAAAACAGCAACTCTAATGCTTTGTTAAGGCTATAGCTGCATGGTCTAATGATCACTGGGTAAAACACTAAATTTTAAATTGAATACATTAATTAAGCTCAACACAGTAAAAGGCCTATTGTACTGCATAAGAAAAAAAATATGGAAATTTCAGAATACCAAAACTAGTAAAAATCATGGTCTAGAAGAGGAATCAGTGCAGGACTTAAAAATAATTAGAGTCATAAACATCATTGCTGAGAACATCTAGATTAAATATTGATGCAAGGACAGAATGACTCAAAATTCTGGCTTTTAATGTGAAAATATGTACTCATGCAAAATTCCAGCTGCTGAACCAGAAACAACTTTCTCTGAGATTCATCCTTTAAGTATTACATGGACATATTGAATTGTAAATATTATTTGCTTAAAAGATATAATATCAAAATTTTTTTCTCCTGATCCATCTCTTAAATATTAATTTCATATAGAAATCAATAGGATGAAGACATGCAACTGGACATTTTGGGCTGTTCAAAATGCAATTGTAGACATGCAAAAATTACGTACATCTTCTGAAGTGCATCTTGTATATGTCATTCATGAAGTTAGGCACAGCTACCCAAACCATTTAAGCACCTTTCTTAGTGAACCTTCCAATTTGTACAAGCTTAAGTTTTGCATGACTAGATTAAAAAAACTGAACATTTGGATCTGTGTGTGAACAGGTGGAAGAAGGGTCTAGAAAGGTAGTACTTGGCCTAGTTATAAATGGTAAAGCTTCAGTGGTGAAGTTATCACAAGATGAGACACAGCCAACAGTCAAAGCAATGGAATGAGACACACAGTAATATTTACATTATAAATGAAAAAACAATGTACAAGAACATGACGAGAACATAAAACAAAGTTAAGGCCTTGGTGCTTTCTAGGACTAGTAGGTTTAAATTTTTTCTGTCCTAATAAAACTTTGTTAAATAAAACTTCACAGTAGATCAAGACATCCAGAGTACTGATTCTGATGCTGGCTGAACTCACAAAACCATCAGAATTTCCTTCACACACATAGAGTCAGAGTATTTGTAACATATGTAGGGATGACTGCAAAGAAAACATCAGCAAAAATACAGTATCCGAGTTCACTAGTGTGAGACAGAAAAGAAACTATAGAAAATTTTTAATCATTTCACCTACTGAAATTACAGCTGTAAGCTTGAATAGCAGAAGAGAGACTGAACTCCTTATCCAAATTTTGCCTTTCAGAGTGAGAAGCAGGTCTTTCTCTTTTCAATACCATTTAAAAAAAAATTATTATTCCATTGACTTCATACCTACACATAGTAGGTATACCTTCTAAAGTCCTCTGTTGTGTGCTTAAGGAAGACAAGTCTCTTATATCTTTTAAATACTAATTCAAACCAACGCAAAATGCCTTTCAAGATTAGACTTCTGTATTATTACTTCCATCATAACACACATATATTTCCTTTCAGAAGACAGAATGAAAATTAAGTTGTTATTCATGTATCGAACTAAAATCTAGAATAAGATGCATAAGTGAGAACTGGCTTGAAAGTAAACCAAACATTAAAATAATAAGAAAACAAAACCAGAGAGGTAAAGACAGACACCTGGGAAAAGACTGGCATTGAAAAAAAGAAAAGAAGGGGGGAAAAAAAAAAATGAACAAACAAACAAAAACCACAAACAAACAAACACCAAAAAAACCCCCGAACAACCACCAACACAATCATTGTCTACAAGTTGCTTTTCTGGAAAGCTACTCTAAGTATTAAGAATGCAGCAATCCCATGTTTAGAATAAGTTAAAAGCACATACTTCTATGAAAATAATATTTCCACATGCAAGTGTAGCAGTAGAGCATCTTGTTCCTTATGTTTGAGAAATTTCCCAGCACATTTTCTTTGATTAAGGCACTCAATAACAGATTAAATGGGTAAGGTAAATTATAAAGTTCTTGGGATACTTGTACCACTGTATTTTTCTCCCTTAATGTTCTCACATGTATAGTATAATACTACTAATATATGCTAAACAACAACTAAATCAATATATTATAAAATCCGTGTTTCAGCTGACATTTTAAATCTTTTTTTAACGGGCAAATTAAAATCTGATGTTGTAAGTTACATTTTCCCTGAACTAACACTTCAGCTGGTAATCAGTTACGATGTGAGAGATTAGGACCAAAAAATAGTGCAAACTAGTTGTGACCTTTCTTTTGAATATAAAAGACAATTACTTTCCATGAATATTATTTGCTACTGTTCTTTATATGAAATTCTGTACATAATTTGACTGTTTTTCATAAGGCTGAAGAAATAAAAATATTTCCGTATCTTTATACTATAAACTTTCATGTAGATATGGTTGTACATGAACTTATATCTTGTAGACAATCTATTGGCCAACCATGGACCAGAAAAAAAATTGTGATAAAATAATAAAATACTAACGAATACTAAAACAAATTGCAGACTGGCATTGTATAAGAACAGTTTGGAAGAAAGATCCATCTATTAATTGTTGAATATGATTGTTTCAAGTACCAAACTAATTCATACAAATCAACCCATTCTTGAACAGAAGAAAAGAGTATTCACTGAATAAAATACTTTAAAATGAATATTTAACCCACTTACATTCAAGATCATCTTCCTCAATTTCATATTTGGAAATGCTATTTAATTAAGCTTTATCGTTACCACTTTGTGCTGATGAAATACCATAATCCTCTTATTTGTGCAGATCCCTAGTGTTCCCCACTTTTATTGGAAGCAGGGTTCTAATGAAGCTCGTGAGGTGTCACTAGGTAATTACTACTTACAGACTGAAATGAAGCTCAGTTCCAAGCCATTTGCATTTATGCGCTAAAACTAAATGATTAATGTGGATTTTTACACATTTTTAGGTTTAATTTTTCAGCCTAATGAAACCATAAATTTCAAGCTTTCAAAAATATTCCTATCTCTTATTTAATTCAATATGTAATTGAGAACATGCTTTTGCTACAGATGGAGAGTCCTTTTCAAATTTGAATTAATTTGGTGTTTTGCTGAGCTAGTAGATCAAGTACTACAGGTTGCCTGATGTTCACTATGCTAAATCTTAGTTTTCAAATTAATTGAATGAAATTTTGGAAATCCACGAGGTCAAAAATATATTCTGCAAAGGTGATAGCAATATTTTCTGCCCACACTGTGTGCACTGAATGACACCCCGTAAGTGGAGACAGCCGGAAACAATCAAAAGCAAAATTCTACTACACTAAAGTGAATAAAGTCCAAGTTCAGCTGAATAGTCACTATGTACAAATATGCGGGAATTATACCTCTTTTTAAAAAAGTGGATATATTATGTTTAGCTGGTAGTACAAACACCCTACGAAAAATTACTACAAAATGACTATCCTTAATGTTCAGGAAATTATACCAACTTGTGAACACCAGACTGACACAGTGACTTCAGTGACAGACTTTTGGAAGGGAATAAAACAATAACAAACTCAAATGAAGTTTAAAATGGCCACATGCATAATAATTAAAAAAAAAAGTCCAGTACAGTTTCCTCAAAACTTGACGAAGTAATTCTGCCACTGATATATCTTAGTGGAAAATTATTAATATTCAGGGAAATGAACAATAGATAAGACGGACAAAAAAACCCCAAATGTCAACAACCCAACACTCTTTCCACATCAGTATTCAGCACTGTTGAAGAATGCTATTTTCTGTATCTTATAAAAGCATTAATCTAGTCGTCTGGTCCCCTGATCTAGGAAGGGAAAGGATATGTCATTATCTCAGCTATCTCTGCTTTTGCCACCAGTTTCTACTGAGCAATCATGACATTTTTCCTTGAGCATGATGAGAGGCACCCAACTGTTCCCTGACTCATACTGTCACTAACAAAGTAATGCCCAGCTCTCTGGTATACCTGCTACGACACACAGTGTATATCTAAGGGTTACCTTATCAGTATACAGAGATTAACTCACAAATCTTTCTGTATAGTAATGTGTCACTGTATTTATTCCATGAATAAAGCAATTGCTTGTTATTTAGAACCAGTATACTTTGCCTTTGACAGAAGAGAGTAACTGTCATTAGAAAGATGTTAAAGGGCTAATCACTACACCCAGGTACAAAATCTGTTAACAAAAAGTGTCTCCAAAATGCTCACAGTAATAATAGTAGTTAACAAAATTGCCATGGGTGATTATGCTTAAATCACCCAACCTACAAATCCCCAGGTTCAAATTATCCAGTCATGGCGGTATAAAATTCAGGGCGATACCTCATTTTTGCTCCATAACATCTGTGACAAGGTGTAATGCATCACTGACAATCTAGTGATTCATGAAATGAAAGCTCCTTCCTGTTTACAACAATGCATACACTCCCCAGGGGTTCTTCACAAAACACCTGCCTGGTTGTACAGCGTGCAAAGCATGAGACATTAGCCTAACTTTCCCTCTTTTTTTTTTTATTTTTATTATTTTCCCCAGAAGTGTTAGCCTCAGAGAAATTGCAATATTTATTTCACTTTCTGTCATGAGAATTTAAATATGCTCTCAGTGGGTGGGAGCAGCAGACCTCTGGTAACCTCAGCACTGGTGTTCTCTACAAGTCTTTGAAAGACGTGTGCAGCATCGCACATAACTCAAATGGTTGCTTTGCATTTATTTCACCAACCTCTCCAGATACCCTCTTCAAAAAACTTATGAAGCAGTGCTCACAGCTATGAAATCAAGAGTGCACTAGTTGCTCCTAATCCAGAGAATGCAATGATCTACTTTGCTTCCTGCAGGCAGCATGGAAAGAAATTAGCTGCCTGCTGAAGATAATCCTAATGGCCCAGCTGTGAGGAGAACAGAGTCTGGTACAAGCCAATGGAGAATTATAAACCCACACATCTGTCTAACTTCTTACCCTGCCTTAAAGCATGGTGCCTCTGCCCACTTTGAATGCAGCCTGGATGCTAGTCTTTAGAGTGAAGGTCTACAAGCACTGTTTTCTTCTCTTTTTCCAGAAAGAGTAATGATGTTACTGCTTCATGCGAGTGGTTGCTGGATTCCTTCTGATGGAGGAGATACTGCAATACAGCCTTCCAGTATCATGCAGCCCCACCAGTCCCACCTAGTAAGTGGGACCATGCCAGCAGCTCTGCATCAGTCACAGGTTGTGTGGCTGTTGCTCGTGTATCCATCGTGTTTGGGAAACACTTATTAGATTGGGTTTCTCAAGGGACCACAGTCCTGCTCTGGCCAGGTTCTGGATTATAGACAGGCCTAATTTTTCAGAGCAGAGCAGTTCTGGACATGCATGCAAAGTACATGACGGCTCTTGAAAATTCCAGGTCAGAAAGGCAAATATCTCACAAATGGAGGCATTAGTGAGCAATTTTAATTTTAAGAGGTTAGCACCTGCGTAAACACCTGTAGACACTTCTGTCTCTTGCTAGGTTCTGGGCTGTCTAGAGGGGCTGAAGCATTGCTCTGTCTCCCCTTTTCTTATCATTCTTGTAATGGCAAAACTGCGAACGTCTTTCCAAAGCCTCTTTCCCTCAGAAACTAGCCAAAACCATGGCACGAAGTCCTGCCTGATCACTGCTGCTATGATAAAGTAATGTTGGTCATGCATAAGATTTTTAGGGCACAAAACATCGGCACGTGGGTAAATATTTGCACTCAGAGGTTTCCTTTGCATTTAGATGCTGGTTTCATCTTCCTAACCGTAATCCAGTATTCTCCTTTTGTTACCCGTAAGTTTTTGTGCTTATATTCCAGTTATGCCTCTCAAAAGAACATTCAAAGCCATCGTTACTAATGAGGCAAACCTGGACATTCCAAGAGCAGCCATGGAGGTAAGATGTCTGTGGAACTGCCATATGTCTCATAGCTTGCTGTTATTGGTACAGCAAAACAATTTAGTGCTATACGCTCTGTAAAAAAATCTGCTTTACATATGATGTATAGTTGACAGACTTGCATAGCTTATAAAACAACAGAAAAAGCACATTTAAGTTTTTGCCCACTTTTTGTTTCTAATGAGTGTTCTTTCAACAATGCTTGAATAAGACTGAAATTGAGAACACAGTTCTCACAGAACACAATGTAATGGGACTACTACTCATAACTGTGGCAGTACTAGGCCCAGAGGGACAAATTTCCAGTGAAAACATTCTTTCCATGAAAACTAAAATTTATGTTTCTTTAACATAGAAAGCAGTATCATCGTATTTATACCACAACAGTCTGTGTCTGGGCTAGCTGTATTCCATAGACAGTAAATGAAAATATCAGTAATCCAGTCTAAGACAAATTACTTTCTCTACACCATTTGTAATAATGCACAGCATGGAAGATGACCGATAATGTAGCATGAATTGCATTCTTTAGCCCCCACACAGAGAGACATTTGAACATTTCCTTTCATTCCTCAAAGCGCAAAAACACTCTGTTCCCAAAGCATGAGCTGCTACATCAGCTTCATGGTGAGAAATATTCCTAAATCTACTATAACATCAAAATAGAAGCTGTAAGTGGCATTAAGATTTGGGCCAGTAATTCTATCTAGATTCAAAATTATGTGACAATCTAAGTAAAGCAAGATAATTTTCATATTCCATTTCTTTCATAGTCTTAGAGTAAAGATTTTACAAAGAATTGTATTGAAGATTTTTGTCATAATTTAAAACTTGTTCTTGTAAAGACCTTGATATTGGGATTGAGAAGACTAAAACTTAAAGCAAACACTAGAGTTCTCAGGGTTTAAAACATGCAGTTTCTAAACGTATTGAATACTTTTCAGTTACATGAAATCTACTGAAATGTGGTATGTTATACCTAGTCACAAATTCATCTGGACTTTTTTTTTTAAATGCAACAATTAGCATATTTTTCAGAATTCACTACACAGCAAACTGCTAGGCTTGGTCTGTGAGCTTTTTGTGCTTCTTGTAAGTATGCCAGCCATGTTGTAACTAGGAAAGAATAATAAATGGTTTCTTGTTGGTTGTAGTGAGAAAGGTGCTATTCAGTTTTCTCTTCCTTGGGATTTTGGGAAGCTTTAATAAAATACATTGATTCATTCTGCAGATAGTAGCTATCACAGGAACATTATTTTTCACCTAAATTGTTATTCTTTTATATGTTATATAAATCTTCACTTGTAACCTTATCTTAAATATGATGTATATTAAAAAATTCAGCAAGCATCAAATTAAGCTAAAAAGAACTCTCATGAAGGACTGTCATTAACAGTTGATGTGAGAAGCTTTTGTCACACATGCAATGTGGTGTTTCTGAATCTGGTTGTGGTTTTTGATAATACTGTTTCTGTAGCTCAAAACAAGTCACTTTGTAGAACTTAATTCATTCCTCTTGGTCACAGCAGTACCTCTTTGTCACCTTGAGTAAGTGTTTTTCTGATCCTGTTCCTGCAAATGAGAGTGTTCCCATGAGCTTTTCAAAGGATTTCTTGCTGTTATGGTGTAAGTTATTTTTCTAAACAGAAATCGAGATACTTTATCTATTTATTTTTTAGAAAAGCAAATAGAAAGTTGCCCTCTAACAAAACCATGTCTTAATTCTTCAGAGAAAAGTTACCGAAATCAATGGCCTAGAACATTTTTCTCATAAGTACAATTACACTGAAAGTTTATGAAGTGATGTATTTGAAATGATATTTCAAGATAAAAGATTCAGAATCCCACGCTAAGCTTTTTCCCCTTAGGTTTGGATTATGTAGGATCAAACTCAGCTAGCATATAAACATGTAGAACTCAGTAACAGTTTCAATAAGAATTTCACTTCCCTTCTGGCTAGATGTGGCTTATTGTCTTTAATCATTAGCAGATATCTACTATAGTTGTAAACAGCCAGTTCAGATAATTTTCAATTTTATTTTTTCCATTAAACTATCCATCTTCTAAAGACAAAACTATTTTAACATTCCTAGAAAAAAAGTAAAATTCAAATTATTTCTTATTCATATTTCTATGATTATTATTGATATCTCACCTCAGGATGTATTTCTGTATCTCCTTGTTCCCTATTTTAAGAGTTATCTATACAAATGTGTTTAAAATCAAAAGATTGTCATTTACAGTGGGCAAACGTGTTCAGCTCAATATGAATCAATTTTAGGTCTGTGAATGTCGTAACACTACAATATATACAACAATACCTTAAGATGTTGCTGTTTCAGAAACCTTGACAGCACAGTTATTCACCAGCACACCTATTCAAAATACTTGCCAAAAATTTCTTTAAAACCAAAATATTATTGGAGTACTCAAAACAGCTCCACCTAGAGAAGGTGATGACTCCTTAAGGACCTCTCCTTGGATCTTCTATCTTTTCCAAACTGTAAAGTTTCTCACACCTACTGCACACTTAAGAAAAATGCACACATAGGCACGCACACGCATGCATCCAAAGAAAAAACTTTATTTGAAGACCACTACCACATGACTTCTTGTAGAGGGCCAACGTTTAGATTATTTTTTTCTAAGTTAGCAGTAAGACTGGTATTTTTACAGGCCAAAACCAATATCCTAAAATGTCTGTGAACTTCAACTTCAAATGAGACAAATCTTACTACTAAGGACTAACAAGTTGTTATGTTGAACACAGAAACATTCATCAGCTTATACAGAGTCAAGGATGAAAAACAGTGCGAGCACACTACATGTTTGTCCACTGAGAAGTTTGCTATTCATAAATCACCATAAGAAAATTATTTTTTCTAAACATTATTTGTTATGAACACCAAGTAGAGCCCGAAGAACCACAAACCAGAAAATATTTATGATAAAAACCATCTGCAAACGCTGTCATTCCCTAAAGACCATTCCACCAAATGGACACTTCTCTAAATTTATGACCAGCCCATTCTAGACTCATCCTTTTTGCAATTTCTATCATATAGTACATCAGACATATGTCACTGTTTTTCTAATAGAGAGGGTGGAATTTTATTGCAGTTTCTTTACAAACTCCAACTTTTTTTTTTTTTTTTTTTAAATCATTTTAGGAGTAAAATTGTAGCAGCATACATAGCACTAAAAGTAATTCAGGGCATATGATTTTTGTACTATACTCACACATTGGTGCTACCATACTGGTGACAAAATCACACCTCATTCAGACTGGCAAATATGCTTCTGTGAGTATGTATGTAAGACAGAGAATATTACATTGTTTGAGAGGTTTCATAAATTTATGCCCTTCGATGATTTTCTAAATCTCTCTCATGGAATTTGCAAAATTTATCCTCTTCTTGCTTCTATCCCTCATTTCAAAAAAAAACACACTCATGGCTTTAAGGCTTCTAACTATTCAGCTTGGACACTACTTTGCACTCTCTTTCCACAAATATTATATGCTACAGCTCAAAATGCAACCTTTCAGTTATTTGGGCTTTTCCAAGTGATGAGAGCGTTTGTGGAGCACACAGACATAGTGCAACTTGAAATGAACAAAATATTGATGGGGTTGGGGTGTTTTTTTTGCAGTATTTTGTAAAGCAACTGAGAAAGAATTCTGTACCTTAGCACCTAGAGCAAGCAGCTGCAAGTGCCTGCGTTATATTCTTCCTGACTGGGATTGCTCTTAAGTGCTGCTTAGAATATGGTACAGCATGTTTCTAAAAATAACCAACACATGCACAGTAACAAAAGGCTTGACTCAAAACACTTGGAGTCAGTGAAAAGAACCCCAGCAACTACAAGAGGTTCTGTATCATGCCACTAAAGAGATATCCATACCAGGCAATATATTTATCAGGAATCTGGCACAATTCTATTGGCAGCAACTACAGTTTAAATAACTACTTAAATATTTACATGGAAATTCATGCTTCAAAGTTTTTTATTTTAATTAATTAAAACTATGTTTTATGGGATAGTGTCATTTAATAAAGGTTAACATGTATTTCTGTCGCTGTAAAGGCCTTCATTTATTGCTTCTGAACAGAGGGTGTCCAGCACAAAATGGCAGACAATCACCTCTGTGTTTCATCCTATTCATTTGATATCAATGACCAGTACAGAAAGAGGTACAGATGAGTGTAAACTCTGTCATGCAGTAGGGAAAACAGAATCATATCATCTGCTATTTGAATATTTCATTTTGAGTTCTTTAGTTGCTTGTTTCCTTTTTTTGGTTGGATTAAATAGTCAAGGAAGCGTGATGATAAGCAGCACAATACAAAAGCACCACCTTTCTTACTATCAAAGGACACGCAGGGGACACAGGGGATATATAAATGACCTCTTGACACTCTTGTTCTCTGCTTTTTATTTTTTAGCATTAGCAATTTTTGTTTACTTTTAGCTTTATGTTATCATGATACAGTAGGGTAAAATACAACTAGCAAAAACATGTTTTGCTGGGTACTTTTATTTCTATTCCTTTTTCCCCATCTATGTGCATGTGCCAGGAAAGGTGCCTGCAAATTAGAACACAAACAAAATGCAACACTTGACTTCCTTTTTTTTTTCCTTTTCAGATGAAACATGTTCCTATTTCCTGCTTTCTGTCTCCATTTGTTTGAGAAGCAATTATTGTTCCTTTTGAAATCATACTATGTCAGCATTCTAATTCCATTGGATTTTGAAGTGTACTCTACTTGCTTAGTAGTCAAGTGTGTTTTAAAAATATCTATAGCTATCTATTTTGTTTAGTTGTACGGGTAAGTGACTGTAGTGCCTTTGCAGAAAAGTCTGCATGTTTTCTAATGCACAATGTCAGATTTATGCCTCTGGAAAAGTCAAATACACGGTGTTTCAAAAAGATGGTACCAACATCCAGTATATAGTGAATTCAAGTTGAGTCCTTCTTTTTGAAATACTCTGTAGTATTTGAAGGTGGTGTTTTTAATCTATTGCATACATATAAGTAATGATAAAGTAAAATAATTTTCCTAAAGTATTTTAGTTCAATAATTTTAAAGTGTTAGAGGTAAAAAAAAAATAACTGTGAACTTTGAAATTTTTAAAATATAGTACAACTTGTACAAACCTCATGCTGGGGAATTTTCCAATGGGTAATCTTAAGTATGCAACATCAGTACCAGACATTCAGAGGAAAAAAGATAACTTTCCAAAGACAATTGAGCACTTGGGCATCATTCTTCTCTTGAAATATTCTGTCAATCCTCAATATGCTAAGGAGGAAAATGAATACTTAGTCAATGACCTTTTCAAAATCTCCTCCACTAATGTGTGCTGTTTTCACTGTTTTGAACATGATATCAGGTGGAAAATCTTCTGACAGAACAGCTTTCTTCTGGAAATACTGATTCAACAAAGCCGAAACCAGCTGATGTTCAATTTTTGAGGCAATGCTCTTTGACTTCTTGCCAGCTGCCAAATGCCTCATGCTAGAAACCACTACCAAAAAAAGGAGAGCCCCTTGACTCCCTAGATTCCCAACAACTTGTGGTGTGTTTGGGGAGACAAAGCTCCCAGTGTTTCCTATCCCCCTCAAGCACGAGGAGCAGAAGGATGCTGCAGAACCAGCCTGCACAGTCTCAGAGCTCCCAGCTCACCATCTGTCTGGTTAACCCTCCCAAAATGGACCCTGACCTCCTCCAACAACCAAATGAGCCTGGTAGCAAGTAGCAGCCTGGACAAAGGCAAACAATGAAGCTGTCTCATGCAAGGTTGTAATGGCCAAATAGTTGCAGATATTGAAAGCCTGGTAACCTTTATAATGTCAGTTTTGTGGCACCATTTTTATGCCTGAGCTGCCGAGTGTCCTGGTGTGCTGCCGCTCCTCTGCTTACCCACCGGCTGGCTACGCAATGTGGTGCCGCTGTCTGATAAAAGATAGAGGGGAGATGTTTGGACAATCAGCTATGAAAACCCAGCCTCATGTCTATATGTTACAAATGGTCTGTACTAAAAGCTAAAAGCAAACCAGATATTGCACATCTGGTTATACGCACGTTTAGCGCATCAGTTTTACGAGATTAGAGCTAGAAACTCTTATAGCAGATGAAAATGTTATGACCAGCAAGAAATTCACTTCTGCCAGAAAAAAACTTGTTAAGGAAGACAATGAAATTTTAAGCACAGGGAAGTCCTTGCAGAAGGTATTGACTATGTCTGCAAGAGGACATAGGCAGCTTGAAAAGCAGAATTGATCTCAGACATAGCTGTGTCTGCACTATGGCTAGATTAAAAGTTTTGTATAAAAGTCGAACAGGAAGTGTGACAGTCTTGAACGAAATAAAAAGTGTATCAGAAACCTGCTGTGCCTGTTTCTGAAAGCCAGTGTTCGAAGACAGGGTGCTATTAAGTACTTATCTCAGCTGCAAGTGTTACTTTAAAGGTCAGTATAACTAGACATTAGGCATGCATAGTAAAATTCTTCTGACAAGTACTAATTAACTGGATTTCAGAGCTGGTGGCTGAGTGCCCTTACCAGTTATTTCCGAACAAGTCAGCTGGTCAGTGTCTTAGCAAGAAACATCCAAAGCAAGCCCTCAGTGTTAGCTTGTTTTAGATGCCCATCTCCTGGACTAACTGGCTGTTGGTGTTCTTGGTCAGCCTGGTAGCCCTGCAGTTTAGGCGATTACCATTCAGTGGAGATATTTCCAGCAAACTTAACAATTCCACATCAGTTGTTACAATGTCTGGAAACCCCATGGAAGACACTGCGTGAGTTAACCTTTTGCTCATGTACGTGATTCTAAAAAACCCCAACTAAAGCACAGGCTTCTTAACAGTAAAGATTTGCCTTTTCCAGTTAGCTCTATTGTCCATCATTTCAGAAAGTTAGGGCAACATTTAGTCCACTCCACATGCAAGTGATAATCCTTAGAAATAAGAAGGCTATATAGGAAATCTGATGTCTATAAAGTCACAGAACACATTTCACAATTTTATCATTCAATGCTTGGTTGCTGCAAAACAAATTGGTTATTAAATAAGGGACATCATCTACAGCTTCTGACCCCAAATGGATACATCTCGAATAAAAATCTTATCTCAATTCATTATTTGCCAATGTATATGTCAAGACCCCATGGCCAACCACTCCAAGGGAGGCTAATCCAAAGCCATAGAGAGAACTTACAATATTTGTTTCTGCTTGATTTTTCGCAAAGCTTTTTCTAGTGTGTAGTGAGCAAAAGCCCACAGATTGCTGAAAGAGAAGAAGATACAATTTCAGGAGCAGAGCTGGACAAAATGAGATCTGAGCTTGGGAGCCATTTCACAGTCTGCAGAAGCATAACAGTCTAGCAAATATGATAAATTACTTGCCAAGTTTGTGTTCAACATTTCTTAAAATGACAATTCCTGGTGACAAGAATGTGCCCTTTTTCTCTCTCTCTACACTTATGCATGTACATAAGTAAGGCCCTGATAATCTCTGGTAGACAGTGGGATCAGAGAACTGATATTACATTTATACTGGAGGCAAACAGGTAGCTAATGTGCAATTTGTTTACATTTCATCAAAAAGACAGAGAAAAAATAAGAGCGTGGCACACTGAAATTTAGGAAAGTGATATGTAGCTACAATGCATCCCTGTGACACGTGTCTACAAATCAACATGACTAATCCAGCACACGTAGCTGCCTGTCATTCCCATATTCAGTAGTCACAGACAATAGCACGACTTGCTTTGCTTCATGTATCCCTGTTCAATGGTGATTTGTTCAGAAAGCTCTTGAACTGGCTGTATAAACATGACATATACAGCCTGTAATAACAAAAGATATAAAACCTAATATAAGTACACAAGTTGCAAATTTCCTACAGTTCCACTAATAAAAAATATATTCATGTTAATATGACTTTGAGCAGGGTAAATGTTGTTGGATAATTCTACCTATGCATACTTTATCTCTTTGCACTGTTTCTGGCCCGTAGTTCACAAGCAAACTTGAAAGCCAACAACCTGTTCTTCATCACAGGTCAGTACTTTGCACTGACCACCATCTATGTTTGCTTTCTCTCCTGAGTGACAGCATTAATGCAGAAAATATAACTTAGTTACCTTTTCTGACAGTTCCAAGTACTTACCTTTGTGTTCTTCCACCTTTCTAACATAGCAGTTAGCTTCTGAGTTACAACTCTGGATCATGTTGCACTGCTTTTATATTCAATAACTTGGCGTATATGTCACCTTCAGCATATTTTCAAAGGTGTTCAGAAGCCCTTCAAGCCTCTTGGCTTTTAGTTAGAATTAAAAATTTAAAATTTGCTGTTACAGGAATCTTTTCTGAAAGTTCTAACATGAGTTTTCCATTCTTCTCACAGTCTAGAGCAAGGTATTTCAAAGTTTATAAGTGAGGAAGTGTAGAAAAAGAGACAATTACACTTTAAGATTGCTTACAGCTCAGAGGTAAATCATTAAACCACATCTTCAGCAGACTGAGGAGACTTAAGTATGGCTGAATAAGCAAATAGCTTTTCCAGAAGTTCATTGTTTTCCTCAATCAACACTTTAATTCCATACCAGTTATGACCCTAATGAAATGTCATGGTGATATTATATATATATGAATGCTAAATACATATTTTTTTTTAATTACTAATCAGAGTATTGTTGTAATACATCATGTGAATCTGTAGCACAACACTTAAGAAACAGAGAAGAACCTTTGTACTGACCATAAATTTGGAAGTGGTTCCTGCATTCAGCTAGGGACTGAATTTGGGCTACAGAATTAATTACTGCTTTAGAATTTGCTGTGGAAAATGTCTAGATAAAACAAGCCATTAGCAATTTGAAAGCTGCAGATTTATATGCTTTTATGGGTGCAGATTTTAAACATTTTCAAGGCTTCCTTTCTTAAAAGTTTGAAACTTAGATTTAAAGACCTTGAATCTAAAATAACCTCAGGAGAAGTATTACAGAAAGAATTATTAATTGATCCCCAGCCCTATCAAGACCTATTTCCTTCTTCCAGTTAATTTTTCATCAGGTCTTGTTCAAAGACATTACCAAGTTACTATAGGCAAATGTTCACTCCATCATCAGTGTTGCTCACACAATACAGCCAGGAGCAGGATTTGGTCCAGTGTGTTTAAGACTGAAGGAGAAAATCATCTTTCTACCTGTTCTGCATTTTCTTTTTTAACCATAGATTAAATCTTGGTACTACATGATACCTGGTGTTGAGCATTATTGTGCAGCAAACACCACAAGGAGTAATGTGGTTAAGCGGAACAATCAAGCTGAGTGCACGGAATGAATGCAGTGCCCTCATTTATATTTGTTTAAATTTGGCTCACAGGACAAATCCAGTCTAATGTTCATGACCAAGCTGAAAAAATGGTTTTGCTCTGCTTGTCCATTTACCATAAAAATTCTGAGCACTGAAGATAAGTTTCTTCAGGGAGCAGGAAGTTCTGAATTTGGCTGTTCTTTCCTTTTTTTTTTTTAGTGTAATCATGCAGCTAATAGCTATTTTTGTACAAACATTGAAGATACGAAAGAGATATTAAAATCTTTTAGTTTGGAGGGGAAGAAGCTTTTAACCTTAATCAAATTGTGTTTATTACTTCATTATATCACTAAAGGGAAATTAGACCTTAACATTGGCTCATTTCCAACACTTTAAAGTCTATCCATACGTACAAAAGAAGAAACAATAATGAAGCAAGGAGCGTCTCTTAATTTGACAACTTGTCTAACATTAGCAGCATGGTTTCTCTATGATGATCTCAAAGATATGTTTCAAACTAGTAGGTCTGCTGGTTTTCAGTAACAGGGGTAAGTGAAGTATCTTCATCTTTCTAAAACCTGCTAAAAACATTTCATCATAAGCTAAAAGTCTTATTTTACTTTATTTCCTGTTTAACAATCTTGAAAGCATATCCTGCTTTTCTAGCTAGAAGTGGTATAAATTTCCGAGTTTGTCACTCTTTTCACTGCCCCTTTTTTACTCTTGGATTTCTACAAACACCCGCAGCTTATTGAATATAATTGTTTGAATTACACCAAACTGTAAAACAGCCACTAACTCAGTGTATTGTGACAGAACAATAAAGCACTAATGTGATCAAATTAGAGGGAAAACATTTGCATAATATAACAAACACTGACCAGAAAGTCAACTTCTAAGGATAATGTAGGTCTTATCCTCACAAAAATCCCAAAGAGAAGCAGTCATCAAACTCAGTACTCTGTCAAAACAGGACTTCAATGGTGCCAGGCACTTAAAACACCTCACGAGAGTTTAACTTGAAAAGATCCTTTGATATGGCTAGCTACTGTACTAAAACAAATTGTATGTTCATTTTTGCATACCAAATGTGATACTCTTGAATTTTTAAAATATGTGACTTTATTCTCCCTTATATCTGCATCCAACACCTAATCTAGTTTCTCATTTTGACATCCTGCAGATTTAAGCTTCTAGTGGTTTTCACTTGGCTCCCGCTTGCTTAATACCACCAGAAATACAGCACTCATGGGAGAGTTCTGCCTAAAGAAATAACTCAGTGGTGTCACAAAATTATCTGCTGAGCTGCAACAATAAAGCACACTTCAGTTTTATAGAAAGCATGAAAATTAAACCCTCATCCTTCATCACCTTGCTACCTTATAAAAGGACATCAGCCATGATAAGGAACTAAGCTGTTCTAAATGGTGGATTGTATTTTCGTACTTATTAGAACTATAACACAAAGTGTGGCTTGGTTCTCAATATGACCTGTTTTGCTTCTTAGCACAGCTAAGGCTGCATGCAGACAGATTGTCCAGCCTGATGTGACCTGCCTTTGAAAAACCATTTCAAGGGGTATGATTTCCACAGACACCTTTGTACCACACATAATTGTCCTCTACACAGTATTATGAAAAAATGGAATAGTCTTCTTTTACAAGGATATAAAAATAGTATAAAGATAACAAGGGACAAAAATATGTTGTGACTGATACATTACAGAATCCATTTTTAACTGTACTGGTTTTTTTGTTACTTGGATATGTTTTCACCTTTACTTTGTGCCTACTTTTTTAGAAAATGCCACTTGTGTTCTA
The DNA here is from genome assembly GCA_013399365.1 of Pampusana beccarii. Lineage (NCBI taxonomy): Eukaryota > Metazoa > Chordata > Aves > Columbiformes > Columbidae > Pampusana > Pampusana beccarii. The sequence goes on from VWYH01001488.1 coordinate 192,842, forward strand.
TCAGTCCTTAAAAGCAAGAGAAGATTTCAGGCTTGCTTATGCTCTTCTTAGACAATTTTCTATACCTACGGAAACCTTCAATATATCTTGAAGAATAACTTGACATTCCAGGAGTTAAAGAGTGCTTGTGTCTTCTCTTCATCTAATTAAAAAAGAAATCTCTTTATTTTCTCAGGTAATCACATCAGTCCAAAATATCATGTGGCTTAAACAAGGACAGAATGTTGCAACAATATTTGAATTTGAAACTCATGTCCACCTATCTGATTTGGAAATAGAAGCATGAATCTAGACTAGATGTATAATACCAAGAGTAAACTTTTTTAACTTTAGAAGCTGAGCATAGACTACAAAAAAAATGAATTAAAAAAGTTTTTGATGGAAACAAACCCAGGAGAATAAGAAACCACCCTGGGGGACTTTGCAACCTTGTTAGTCTTTTCATAAGATTTGTGGAAGCAGTATTTGGAAAACAAATTTAAAGAAAGGAAAACAAATAATGTAAAATTTCTCATGTACGTGGAAATTCTCATGGGAGTGAACATTCATAGCTGGTTCAAAAGAGTGGGAAAGCACGTGTATATACAGATGCATACAAACATATCTTCTTATGTAAGAAGACATTTATAGAGAGTTAAAGACAGTAAGAATATATTCTTCAACCTTTGACACTATATTCAGGAGTTCACTCGTTCTCCCTGGTTTTGGCTTCTGTATCCCCAGAGAAGCCAGGTCCAAAATGGTCACCAGTCCAAATGTAGCAAGAATTGTTAGAATACACACTCTCTCGGCAAACCTTGTTTTCCGTCACTCTAAAACTGTTCCCAGTTGTTTTCGTCTCCACTGCTTAAGCCAGCAACATTTACTAACAGTAACAGGTAACCTTTATTTTTTATTAAGCATTCTTTTTCTTTTTCAGTCTTCTAGATGCTGTACCACATGAAATATGGCTCAAAAAAATCTACATCCCTTATCTTTAGAATAAAAAGGATTATGCTTCTAAAAAAAATCTTATGTTCAGCCTAGCACACACAGGCTCCTAAAGTCATACATAGGACTTTTAACAGCCTCGTCTGCGAAGGCTGACAGTACTTAGGGTCTGGAGTTGATGCCACGAGGTCCCTGAAAATGTACAGCTGCCAATAGTTGGAGCAGAAGTTCCAGTCCCCTAAAACTACACTAACCAAGCAGATACAGACAAGTAGAGTAAAATACGCTTTTCTACCCCCATCTTCTGACATCAGGTTTTAGAGAAAAATACACGTAATTCGTTTTGAAGAATATACAATGCTTTTACCTTCAGCTTTTCCAATGTTTTCAATGTATACCTACTGGTAGATTCTAGTTCCCTCCTTGAAAGGAGACACCTTATTTAAAAAAGGTGTTACATGCTTGTCCCAGGCTGGGTATAATCAGTCATTACTGTGTAAGGATGGGAAAAGCTGAAGGTAACAGTTCTTTTTTTTTTCACACAGTTTCCCACATTACCTGTAGAAAGGCTTAAGGCTGTGGTGACTTAGAAGTTACTTATCTGATTAGAGCTCCTGCAATAATTTCCAGTGATAAAGATTAAGAAAGGTACCACTTTGCAGATGAGAATATGTTTAAACTTGACAAATACTGTGTTATCCATAATCGACAGTGAGGTTTTCAAAATTATAACTTACCAATAATAGAATGGCAGTAGATAAAAACATGCAACATAGGGGAAAACAAAACAAAACAAAACAACAAACCAACAACAACAAAAAAAACCCTCAAACCACAAGAACAACAACAAAAAAATCCCAGGTGTTTTCTATGATCTTATATCTAAAAATCCTTGCCTCCTAAGGAGATTTTTCTTTCTTAAAGGGGGAAAGATCAGACCATCTTCATGACAATACATTAGTGTTTCTGATTATGTAATATCTGACTAAAACCTATCCATTTACAGCTATAATAATATTACAAGTTTGGTGCATGGGTGGAATGATTATGGTTAACTAAAAGTGCACAAACTCATCTCTAAGAAAGGTAGCACTTGCTGATATTTCATTTCTGAATCAAGAAGTCATTTTTTGTGAGTGAAGATAAGAATGTGAACATAATGAAAAAAAATCAATAGCAGAATCATTTCAAGTAACTGAGTAAGTAGCTTTTATTTTAAAAAGGTGGGTTTTTAAAAAATGTAATTCACTTCAAAGGTTTTAACTGAACTGCAAAAGGTCAAGATTTTTATTATGGTTACTTACAGTATGTTGCTAGAAAGTCAATAATCTTTAGTACTGATACCGATTATACTAGAGCAAAAAACTACCTTTCATCATCTGTAGTTTTGGCTCTAATCTGTGCTGTTTCTTTTCAAAAGGCTTTGCTATTAAAAAAAATACATAAAGAAATCCCAGAAACCTGGTACCACTACAGAATGTTTTACAGTGTTTAAGATATTGTCAGCACTTACACTATAAACCCTTGCTTTCAAAGGTTTATGACTGAGCCATAAAAATCAGTCCATTGTAAAACTTCACTTATTAACTCTAATTTTAGAAGTCCATTTCCCCACACATATACACCTTTCCCCCTCAGAAAATATCCACAATATTTTTCTTTACCCAAGTTACAGAAATGTATTTTTATATGTATTCCTTTATGTATTATTTTCTTCCAGTTCCTTTCCCTTCACAACTACACAGCATGACGTTTTAGAGTATAATGTAACAAAACTTTTACTTTCTTTTAACTTTTAACTTCTCGTCTTTCAAAGACATAGATTATTAACACAATATTTCTAATACCTTTAATCCCGAAATCCTGAGCTGCTATTTTAGCACATTCATTGTTGAGAACTCAGTCCCTTAGCTGTTGCTTCTCTCTGCTATTGTAGCAACCCTCAACAGCATCTCCACCTGATTCTGTATGTCTGCCAACATATGTAGAAAGCTGTGAAACAGAACCGCATTCTCACTAAGTATTTTTGCAGATACCTCACCTTAGTGTGCCTTGTCTCTTTGTATCTCTGTTACACAGACACAGGCCATAACATCAACCTCACCTATTCTTATCAGACTTCATTGTTACAGTAGCATCAGCATGTTCGGTAAGAGTGATCCACTCTATATTGTGAATAAATTTCATCAGATTTCATATGGTATCAGAAATTCTTAGCATTTCAACTCCTCAGCTGCAAGCCACGAGAATGGCTGTCAGCCATAGCTGCAATCATCTCCCACATGTACCTTCCTGCACGTGTGGTACTGATCCTACACTGCTGCCAAGCACTCATTCACGTTATCCAGAACTCCCCAGTAACTTTCTTTGACTGTTCTACCACAAGCATCACTGCTAGGTACAGACTGACCTGATTTCTTCTGGCTCAGTTGGGAGTAGCCCTACAGATTAGTGGTAGTAAAACAACTGGGTACCCACTGCCTGGCCTATATCACCGCACTCTTTGCTGAAGATCTGCAAAGGATTCACTTGTCAGCAGCAGCCACATTCTGATTATCTGAAGAAGGCAAAACAAAGCCAACAGCCCTGAAATACACAGAAAGCTACACAAGATAGAGTTATTAGTGGGGCAGGAGGAAGGGTGGGAGGAGAAAAATGTTCTCATGTAAACAGATCTTATCAAAGACAGCTGCTCATTTGCTAAACCTCGTCCATCTTCTTTTAGGTACTCTCAGGATTAGTGGCTTCAGGAGCTACAAACAGAGGAGGGGTTTGTAGTTCCTGAATCTTTGAGGTATGAGAGCAAGCAACCTACCCTTTAGAATGTTTTATTCTCTTTCTTTTTCTCACACTAGATGCTTCTCTCTGATTTATTCTAGACATTAAGTCTCCTCTCCAAGGATCTCTTAGACTTATCATCTCATCCTGCTGGAAAGACTCATGTCCTGCCTTGTCTTAGCACTCCACATGGCCATCTGCAGGAATGGAGGAGGCACAGACTCTTAAGAGGAACTCTTTGCCCTCATGAGAATCCATAGCATTCTTCTCCTGGTGTTAGTTTGTTCAAAAAGCCTTTGGAATGACTAAACTAACCCTTCACTGTTTTCAGCACTGTCGTCCAGAGTAGCTGAGTTTCCTGTTTTGTACAAGCTATTGAATGCCCAGCCTTGTTTGAAAGATCTGATACATCAGCACAAATGTGTTTTCAGAAGCAATAGGAAAGTTCATGGTCTTACTTTTGACCTATTTTTCCCTCCCTATCACTCTTTTCCTGTGAGGAATAATAGTCAAACACTGGTAGGGCTCCTTTTTACCACCAGCAGCAAGGGACACATACAAAAACTGACCCATGGGGACAATGTGCAGGTTCTAGACAAGTCGAGATTTTTCATGCATACTGCTGGGTGAAAGTTGCAGAGAAACCACGTGGGTCTGAAGGAGTGCATAGCTGAACATTACTACAAGTTCACTGCCACTCCTGCATTCCTGAGAAGCGATCTAACAAAGCACTGGGCCTTTCTCAAGGAGCATGTTGATGTAGTATAAGAAAAAAAGGATTGTATTGATTTGGCTGTCAAACACAAAGATAAACTCACTGACATTGCTAAGAAATAGGGCAGAGTTCTCTTTTCCTTTTCTGTCTGAAGAGAAGGAAAAACACATCACGCTTCCACATAGCAAAACTTTCTGGTTTAATTCTTATTTATTTATTTACTTGCTTTCATACTTTATTTTTTTTACTGCTTTCTTCAAGTTACCTCAACTTTCTCCCCTGAGACATGATGATTTCAGCCAGCCTGTTGAAACTAGTTCTTTTCTCAAGAAAGTGATAACTTACACCAAGTAAAATTAGACTGTCTACTTAGTTGTTTATGATATATTGGCACTCTCTTAGATTAAATCCTCTTAGGATGGAGAGATTCATATGTCTATATATGTCCCCATCTTTCCAAATAACTGTCTGAGGAACTGACACAAAATCAAATAGACTGATTGGTTTTAGTTTCTTTACCCTCTTCTCTTCTTGTAGTGCACTGAAGAGTCTAAGCTCCACTGGGAAGGGTATCAGATTTCTATATAGTATTTCTAATAGCACACATATGGCTCAATGAAAAACAGAAATAACAAGATATTCCAGACTCATTGCTTTTCACTTAGTGTGATCTACAGGGGCTGCACAGCTTGGATTCTTTTTTGTATCACTAACTTTCAGAATAACCTTCAGTAAATCACTCCACCACATTTTTCCTTAATTATGAAATGGTGATAGTAATATTCTCTAAAGCACAAAACACTTTAAGTCCTAAGTGTGATCGTTACTATCTAATTATCTTGAAATTTTGTTATTTCCCTCCCATAAATATATTAAAATGAAACAAATCTGCAATACTTATAACCTTCTTCAAGGCCTTTTCCCAGCAAGTGAAAGACACCAGTCCACTAGTCTTTATCATGTGGAACAAGGATTCTACATTTACAAGTCATCGTCAAATAACAGGGGAGGAACCTGACAAGTTACTAGTTTCAGAAGTCCTTGGATGAGGCCGCGTATTTTTATTTAACTACTTAACAGGACACAAGAGATAGTTTGCATTACATTATAGAGTAAGAATACCTGGTTTTCAATTGCATCTCCCATTCTGAGAGCCTAAAATTGTTTTGCTTCTATGGGAAACTGCTCAGCTATAGTTGCAAGGTTACGTTCTTTCTAAGGGCACAAAGACCCTAACTTGGGCCTTTATACAGTGGATACGTCACAACTGGGAAAAAGGAAAATCAAAATTGAAGCTGATACTAAATTTTCAAATTAACACTTAAGCTGAACAATCAGATTTCAGGATCCAATGTAAGTAAAATAAATGTATCTTGATTTTCTTATCAAGTTTAAAGTTCAAATGTAATTTTCTTTATAGACAAACTGCATCCACTCTTTTGAAATGCTAAAACTGTAATTGATATTTCTGGATCATTTACTAATAACAGTCACTTTTTCTAAAAATAATGTTATCTGTACTCTAGTAAAACAGGAATTTGTTAATAATAGACTTGAAGGACACATCAGCTGCCTGAGATACAAGAAAGCATACAAAACAACTGTTTAGTTTTGGAACCATATTCCTAATTGCAGAGAGAAGTAAAGAAACAATGCAATCAAGTTTCGCAGCTAAAATATTCCTGCACCAGTATCAATAGATGTTTTTCTTTTAGCAAGTCAACACCCAAAAGAAGCTAGTTCTGTTCTGAACCATCTGCTTTATTGTATTTAAAATTACATATAACAATTATGAGTTTGAACATTTAACATTTCTGGCTAATTTGTGAGAAAAATGCAACTTCATAGCACAGCTTTTCATTTATAGTTTGGCTCATGCACTCACAAGGGAGAGAACAGTTGCTCTGTAGCAGTTGTTCAGGTCCCCCGTCACAATGTTAGTTAAGATCTTTGAGAATTATATAGAAGAGTTTCAGAATTGCTTCAGCCTACATGGACTTGCCAATAGCACCAAACGAATGTACAAGTAGTCACAAATGAGACAATTTTCTCCCATTTGCAAGGGAAATGACTCAGGGCCAGTGCCCAGTTCAAACAGTGAAATGAAATTTATGGTAATCATCATTAGAGACTTCGTGCAGACGAGAATGTGACTCTTAAATATTTATTTCTACAGAGAAATCATTAGTTTGAAGTCTAGCCAAGTCCAAAGCTATGTCTCAAAACTATATCAGGCATTATATGTGAGTCTTCCTTGTCTCCATTTACTTGATTTCAATTTTTAAAAATTTTTTTCTCATCCTCTCCACTCTAAATATGACTAAAATAAACAAGGCAAAGTAGTTGAATAAAGGACATCATCAAAAGAAATCTATTCAAGTGCATTGGCAGAAATGGTGTATGTAATTACTAGCCATGTTATTCCCAAATTTTAACTCCAGCAATCCTAGAAGTACACCAAATCAAAAAAAGCTTTTTCTTTTTATTAATTGAAATATATCTGTGAACATCTTTGTTTTTAGCTTTTACTTTGAGTCACATAGTTAATTATTTATTAGGTGTCCTAATATTTCTTTGGATCTGACCAAAGGTATTCTTACTTTGAACTCTGCAATGAGTTTGATGAGGTGCTACTGCACACTAATGAATTTGTTGTGAATAAAGGAAGAGAAACACAGGACAACGGGATTCACTGTATGAGTATATTCTCAGTTAGTAACTTATTTAATCACTGGTTGTACAAATTTAGTTGGTGAGTCAAAGAAGGCAGAAGGTACTTTTGGCACTAATAAAAGCCTGCTAAGAAGACTTGTAGATTGTGGCTACTTATTTGTTGAGAGTCTGAGGAAGGTTTTGTGCAGGTGTTGATGCAATCAGGGAATTGATTCTTGAGAAACCTTCTTATCAACTCAGGGCAGATTTGTTCCATAAAATAATGCCATTTTTTTAGATAAGGGGAAATGTCTATCCATGCATACATGCTACATATCATTCCCATATTTTTCAGATTTTTATGATTACATTTACATTTCCTGTTACAGATTTCCTTATCTTCATGTGATTAACATGTATTTCCACGTAAGGAATTTTTTCCTGCTGCAAGGAGCTTACAAACTACAGCTACTTTTGCTGGGATTGTGAGGCAGTTTAATTGTTGATTAGGAGCCAGATTAAATATGTTGAGCGAGGGAGTTCCTTCTGCTTCTATGTGGCAAAACACATATATGAGCTCTTGTCATAAAATATTAAATGGTAGCGCATTGTGGATATTATATTACAAAACAGTATTACAATACAGTAGCGAAACTGTAAGATTGTTTGAAAAAAGAGAAGATAGTGACTAGGCAAAATATATCCACTGCCCATTTTAAAGTGCTTAAGCACTGTTTTCGAAAAAACATCATGATCTGTACCCTGGTACGCTGCACTGTACAAATGTGCAAAGGAGTTGTAAAACTTATCTGGATTAGCAGCTAAGGAGATCCCTTAATGATGTATTGATAGTACAGATGTCACTACAACATTCACTTTTTGTGGCAACAAAATGTAAGTGAAGACTTGATGGCAGAGGTATGCCAGAGCACCACTTCGCTCTGACTTCTGGCCTGTCTAATGGCATTTTGGATACACTTAGAGATTGGCATAATTAATTACAATGTTACCAGAGTGAGGAAAACAGAATGTTGGCACGAAACCTTTGCCTCCAGTTGCATAAAATGAAAATATATTGAAGCTGTTTCTGAATTTAAAGATTTTGTAATACAAACACAGTGAAACGGAGTTAACATTCTAAGCACTTCTCAAAATTTTTACAAAAATAACATTACTTAAACTTTTGCTTCAAACATCATGTTAAAAGTATCCAGTGTACATAAGAAAGAATTAGGATAGTGATGAATGCATAATCAAAATGCAGGAACAGAGAAGAAGCTAACCAGCACATTAATCTAGAGGATTCGTGGGTTGTTTCCTTACTACATTTTTATAATCTGCTAATGTATCATAACACTCAACTGTCTCAGCCAAGAAGGTTACCATTTCCTATCTCATTGAAAAGGAGTAGAAGTCACTTGAAAAAGCAGCTCATAAAACTGAATTATATTTCTCTTTCAGGGATCTTGTCACTGCTTTTAAAATTGTTAATCTCCTGCTGCATGTTTTCACATTTGATACACAACTATTATTTACAAGCAATGCGAATTCATTAGCTTTATGAAACCAATAGTTATTATGCATTATTTTCCTCCTGTCCCCCAGGACAGAAATGAAAGTGAGATACTGCATCTCTAAAGGCTTCTCTAAAAGAACTATTCATAAGTAAATAGCATAACTAAACATTTGTTAAATTGCCACTAAGGTACACTGAATCATGTCTTACCAAATTTGAAGAAAATCTTAGCTGAATTTGAAAGAAAGAATGACTCAGCTCCCTAATTTCCAGCCTCAGTCTGGCAGACCTACATGTAGTGATGAGTTTTCTCAAAATTATTTTTTTAGCCTAAGACTACAGGCCTTCTCATATTGCTTTTATGGTTACTAACACATTTCTTTTTTTGGTTACTAACATATTTCTTTCTGTCAAAGCAACATGTTTCTCAGAGTTGTATCAACTTCGAAAGTTTCTGCCTGGAAAGTTTCTGCAGTTGGATGTTTTCTAAGAAGAGCAATAGAGAGATCTAAATAACAAACCTGTCTGTATTCACACAGAATATATATTTTGACATGAATCTTTTGTGAAAAGAATTATTATTTCCATCATTGAGGAAAAATAAATGTGAGCTATCACAAAAATTTTACTGCTGTTTTTTCCAATGAATGGCCTTGTGATGACTGAGCAGGTAGTTAAAAATAAAACCTCATAGTACAGTTATCAATAAAAACACTACTGGTAGCCTCTTTATAGGTATCAGGAAATAAAGTTGCGCCTAACAGGACTTAGTTTTTATCTCAAAAAACAGTATTCTCCCATTCCAGCTAAGGTGAGTCACTATAGTCTGAGGAAACTTGTGTTACCTGCATGAGTCAAGGCTGGCTTCCAACTTTCAAATTTTCTTTTACATATTTTTCCATTTCCCTTAGCTTATGTTCCATTATTGCAGCACAGGAATATATTTGCTGAGGTAATATGAATCCTGAAAGCCAAGACTAGTACCTCCCTCAGAAGGTTTAAAAGGAAAAGCCATTTAGCCATGTTTTTAGAAGCTGCACAGATGACTTGAGAAAGTAGGGGAAGTGGAGTGTTTCTGACTGCTCGGTTAAGTTAGCAATTTTAATTAGGTGCACTAACCTGCTTCTTCTAGGAAGAATGTCTTCTGGCCTCATAATTGAACAGTGTGAATAGGACAGGCAGGAATATTTATCTAGCAGACCCTGAGAGCATCTGTCAGCTCCCTGTCATATTCAAGCAAGTACCAGCCATATCTCCTAGCCTACATCCTCCTGTGCCATAAAAGAAACTCAAATGCAAGGGCTTGATGAGATATAGAGCATACCCTTGTTAGGTTTCCAGTCTTGATAAGCAGTGGAAGTGGATTCATAGGTCATCCACAGATGTCCTGAAATCTCTATATAGCCTTTTTCTACTTTCATTTTGTTTCTGGAATCTTTGCCTTACTCTTAGTGTAACACTCAGCATTACAAATTTAAATTATTTACCATCATGGACACTTGCTAATTCTTTAATGATCGTGATACAACCACGCTCAACAATGCAGCGGAAGAGAATAAGAAAACAAAATCAGCATACAAATAAATTTGCATTAAAAAAAAAAAAAAAAGAAGAAATAAGATAGAAGTGAACTACTTAGTCACACACACACCCCCCAAAAAAATAAAAGACCAGAACAAAGGCAAGCAAGACATCTAGATAAACTGAGTGCTGATAAATCAGTTACACAGATTGGCAAACTGCATAGGTTGACAACCAAGTGTTATATAAAAAAATGTTCTAGAGCTAGTATTGCAAATCTTGTTTCTAATGCTTCAGTTGCACACAAGCAGTATTAAAACTCATGCTTAGACTGGTGGCATACACAGGCACAGGGTCACGGTAGCTGACACATCCCTCCAGCGCTCATCACCTTTTCGACAGAAAGGCCTCATCATAGGAAAAAAGTACAGCTATATTGAAAAGCAGAGAGATAAAATTCTGCTATGACGTTTAGCAAGTATTAAAGTTAATGGGGCATATTTTGAAACAGTTCAAAGTCCATTCATCTGCAATGTTATAGTTAATATGAGCAGAGGATCAGTCACAACTTGGCGAGACATAAGGTGCCTACCTGGAGGGCAAATCTTAGCACACAGAACTGTTCTCTTTTAATTTGGAAGGGGAACAGTCAAAACTGTTTGTTTAACAATAGCTTCATTAATAAAGCTCTAAAGTGAGAAACTTGCTTGTGCACTGATCCAATGGTAATGTAAATGGAGGAAATACACATCTTGTGTAAACAGGATTCATAAAAGACTGTCACTCTTGTTTTCCAGTGAAAGGATAATTCTGCTTTGCCTCGCTTGCTTATTTTCCTCCCTGCTCATCTTTATGTTGAAGAGGGAAGTTAAAGTGGCAAGTTTCAGGTGTTTTTTTTCATTATTGTTATCAAGTAGAAGATAAAATCCCCATACATTTTTTTCATCTTTGCCAATCATTTCTTCTCATTAGTGATACGGTGATTGTTAAGTTAAAGCTTCATTACAATAATTGTGACCAATATTGCAATGGCCATAACAATTAAATCCTTTCAATTCAGTTACAAATTTTAATGAAAAGTTTGTAGGGAAGATAGACAGAATAATTTTCGCTGTCATAGTATTGAAAACTAATCAAAAGAGATAATTCTCAGAAAAACTATGTCTTAAGTAGACCATTAAATTTAAGTTTTAAAATATATTGGATAACATTTTCAGACATAGTGAGCTGCATTCCCATATTCAGTCATTAAAAAAACCCGCATAACAGCCTAGATATCACTGAAAGTGAAAAAGAATTCACTTTCCTTCCCTGTTTTGACAGTGCTTTCTGTTATACTGGCACTTTATATTTCTAATGTACAGCTTATGAAAAAAATACAGACAGTTCATATAATGAAAAACAAGACATCATATGTCAGTAGCATAGGGGTTTTTTTCAAATAAAGTAACCTGTTATTTAACTTCCTATATTATTCGCAGTAATAATGACTATAGTTTACTCACATAGACACGAAATTCTTGAATCTGTATAACTGCAACCCTTTATGAAGTTCCAAACATAGGCATTGTAGAGTTAGGAGTCATCATTTCAAGTTGTTCTCCTCCTTATAACCCCTGCACCAGAGAAAGAAAAAGCCCATTGAAAAATTACAAATACACATTCATCATTCTTAGCAACTTATCTTCTTGGAAAATTTAATGTTCTAGAGACCACCACACGTGAGTACTTTACAAGAAACAGTAATACTCAAAATCACAGCTGAAATAAATTAAGAAATAGTAGATAAGCAATATGTATTTTTATCTAAAACATATAATGATGCACTATTGACCTAGTCTGATGGTCTTTCACCCATACTGATGTAGAATTGGCATTACTGTCAGATAAGCACAGGGAAAAGTACAGGTACCTGCAGTGAAAGCCGAAAAATGGCCTCTCTGATTCCCTTAATTTCAGATAAATCAGCTATTTTCCTGCTTTTTATTCTATATTTTGTTTGCTTAGAAGCTTCCTGAGCTTGTAATGGGAATTTGTAAAACATGAAAGAGGTTCTAGAAAAATCCAAAGCTGCTTCCCCTTCTTTCCAAGCCCATTCAGGTGTCTTCACACATGGAGTTAACTGTTTTTATCGCCACATTGAGTTTGGAAAGTGGTATCCCACACCTATCTTACAGTAAACTGACAGAAAGTGACATGCATATTATCAGCTTAAATGGTTTCACTGAACTCAATAACTACAGCATCCGTCACTAGTCATTTTACCAATAAGGACTTGGTAGTACTATTCAATATGTCTCATGAGGAATAAAAGCGAAAAGCTTTGATTTTCTCCTTCTCTGCCTGAACCTTTAAAAAAAATCTAGATTTCATCCTAATGCTATGCAGCAGCTCACAATTTACTCCAGCCACAAGAAGCTTCACATTATTCAGCTCCTTTCTACTAAGCTTGAATGTGATTCAGGGTCAAAGCAATGGAGGCTGACAGAGAGAAAACCTATGGATTCTCTCAAATCTAAAATACAATATCTCAAATTGTCTCAGATTTTGAATACCAGCATCTGTCCTTGCCATGTCAATAGTTCAATCTAAAAGACTCATGACTGAAACATTTGTATTAACAATTTTATTTCCCCTGAGAGTGAGTCACAAGCTGGTGGTGAAAACTTGATTTTAATGGAGTCATGCCAGCTGGCACCATCTAAAAATTTCATGCGTTGTTTCAGATTCCACACTTCATATGACTTAATTCATAAACAAAGTAAAACCTTGTGGGAAGAGGCCGTACCTCTCTGCTGCACTGTCTCATTACTAACACTTACAGAAGATTAGATTTCAGAATTCATGATCTGCTTAGTACTTCAGAAAGAAACAAAGCTAAAAAAGTAACAAAAAAAAAAAAGAAAAAAAAGATGGTTTTATTACCTGGCTCGTGCATGTATTGTGTGTTCAGCATCTTGGCTTCTTAGTCCAAGAGTATAGAAGTAAACAAATGGCAAATAAAATACTTAAAGCATCTTCAAAATACCATTGTTACATCCAAAAAAGATATATTTCCCAATGTTGCCTGCATGATAAAACTTTAGAGAAGAGTGAAATAACTTGAAAGAACCTGCAGCTAAGCTTTCAAAGTACAGCAACCCAAATTTTACACTTGGTTTTCAGATGGTCTCTGATTTTTTTAGATCAGTTTGAACTAAGCACTTTGCCTGGACCAAAATTACTCTGATTTCTGTTGTTCAATGAGGAAGAAAAACCTGGTCTAAGTGTGTATATTTTTCCTGCCTTTTTTTTTTTCCCCGCCTTTTTATTTTTTTCCCAATTATGACTATTAATTAAGAATTTATTGTTATGGAAAGCCTTATATTTGAGGCAGATCTTAGATCCATATCTAACAGGAATTTAAATACCACAACACTGAAACATCTAATGTTACTTGTGTGCCCCCCTTAATGAAATCTATACCTCTGACTTGGTTTCCCAAATTCAATTTAAGAAGCACAGGGATAAAGAGTTGTCTCAAAACCACAAACCACAGCTGGAAGCCAGTCCCATATGATATTTCTGAAGTCACTGGGCAAGTCATTGAAAAATATTTTCTGTAGCCTAGACCATGGGCTACAGGAAGGAATAAATTTCAGGACATTTTCTGACTACTGGAAGTCAAATCCATGCACAGCCTTTGGAGTCAGAATTATTTTCAAAGGCCACACTTTTCAGTATAGCAAACACCAAACCTTAAGGATGCAGATTTTTACTCACATTCCCTCCAACTCTTCTCTTTCTGTGTATCTTCTCTCAATCTCTTCAGCTTTTCCCTCTTCCCCTTCCATACACAGCTAGGAACTCAGGTTACCAAGCAGTAGTCCTCTAAAGCCACTTTCACCACATTGATCAGATGGAGATAGAGCTGCTATACAGCCAGATATACAGCTGATACACAGACAGTGCAGAACTCTTCAGTGTCCAGTCACAAGCTGTAAAACACCCCTCAACGCAGAAAACATGCCTCAGCATCTGATCACAGAGTAGGAACATTAATATAAGATATCAGAAGCCTTTAAAAGGAAAACATGCCAGAGGAGAAACCCAGTAGTGATTAAGATTACCACCTACGTCTTGAGATTCTGCAAGAGAACAGAACTTTTAGGTTAAAATCCCAGAGGATCCTTGAAATAAAATCATATAAAACACTACAGGCGAGTAAAACAATTTGGTGTAAGGGAACATTCCTTCTTTTCCCTAAATCTGGCTATAAGTTTAATCTGAGAAACTGAATTGTTGCTAAAGGCGACTAAAGACTTTCTGAACTTGACTGGAACAACGGGCTTTCTGTGGCATCTGTCCTTGCCAACCCCTAGTGTAGCTCCACTGTTTCAGAGAAAAGTGGAGCAAGCCCTTACTCCAGCGCCCATCCGAGCCATTTTCCCCAAAGCAAACCACATATCAAAGGAGAGGATATTCTTTCTAGATGGGTCAGAAACCTATAAAGACAGAGTAATTGGATGCAACACTGATACGGAGCAAGAAAATAAAAAAGAGTGATCATATCTCCTTTCAATTTCTGTTTGATACTCTCATACAGGGTCTGGGGCAAGTTACATTGTGCTTTCCAAACCAGCTGACAATGAAGAAAGAGAAAAAGAGGGAATAAAAAAAATATTGATTGGTCAATGTGCCATTACAGTCAAGAAATGACCACGTATCCATCTAAAATGCCATCTCCTCCAGAATAATATGGCAGCACTGACCACTGTGTTTCAAAAAAAAAGTGTTAGAGAATTGGCAGAGGTTCAGAAAACGGAGTTCAAATCTCAGTCTCAGAAAAAGTTCATAGGAGTAACCAAAGAGATGATAAAATGCACAAAAAGCTTGGAATTGCTTTACTTTAAAAACAACAGAAAAAGGGTACTTTTTATCATGCGTTCCAATCACAATTAAACATGAACTGATAGTCTGGATACAGGTGAAAGCTTCTGATCTCTATTTCTTGTAATAAGTGGACAGGGGAAAAAAATCAATTAAAGGGTAGTAAATTAATCATAAATACTTTATCTTCCACATAGCAAAATGGAAGTCACTATGTCTGGAAGCTGCTTTGGTCAAAAACTCGAAGAGATCCAAAAAGAACATGTGCAGCTTTTGTATATAAATCCTGAATTCTTACAGGTACAAGTAATCTGGATTTTGGAATATGTATAAAAACTCAGGACTAAGTGTGAAAGCTTTGTATCCAGCAATCGGTTTAAGACCCAGAGGAACAGAAAGGAAAAATCATTCTAAATTATTCTAGATTGACCAAGCCAGAAATACTCACACTTTTTTTTTTCCCTATACCTATAGATACAGTAAGCAATATGTTTCCTAAGGTTAGAATGAAAATACTGGACCAGATAAGCTTCTAGTCTCATTCAATATGACAGTTCCTGAGACAGAAAGGAGATTAAAATTATCTAGAAAATAAGACTGACACTACTTTTATGGACTGGATAGATCAATAGCAACAACGGTATTTTTCAAATAATCCTACTGGGTAAATATCCAGGTAAACTGAATGCTATTGTTTATGTGACATGCTTAATTTTTTATCAGCAGTGCTTTTCATGTGATTCTATTCTTACACTTTCAGGTATGGTTCTTTTTTGCATTTGAGTTCAACCACGCATCATATACTTTATCTATACCGAAGCTCTACAGTGGTTCAAACTTTATCCTAAAAAGCAGCTTGCTGCATGATTAGGTAAATTATAATACATAACACATACTTTATTGCACATACTCATCTACACATCGCAGATATTAGGTATTTCATTGTTTTAATGGCAGTACAGCTATTGAATAAAAAACAAAGAGATGTCTTTTAGTAGGTAAAGGAAACATTTATGGCTTCACTTCTAAAAGTTATATCCCAATAAATATGAAGAATAGGAAAATAAAGTGTCACAAATTCCACAGTCATTTGCTGATATTACAGTATGCCTGTGATAAACAAGGCTAACCAGACCGTTGAAAACACTATTTTGCACTCTTTGCAACTGTATGCTTTGATACACTGATTCATTTTAATGAAATGTAAGTTTAAAATCTTATTTTTTACATTTCCTAGAGCATTTTTCATATGTCCACTATAAACCTTTATTTCCTTCATCATTTAAATATTCATACTTCAGCAGTATATCTGTTTTTCCTCAATAAGATTATTTTGTTTGGATTTATGTATTTTCCTTACATGTATCCAAATTAGTTTTGATAATTAAAAAAATATATAAGACCAAATGCACCAAATTTCCTAGCATTTTGCAAAACTACTTTTATTTTCATTCAGTCACTTCAAAACATATACCAGCATAATTTTCTTTGGATTATTAGAAATTTCTGAAAAAGTTCTTAAACATTCCTGCAAAGATTTGCATAGCCAAATGGTCTTTGTCATGCAAAAACATATCAGACACTTTGTACTGTAATGCAGTCACCATGTACCCCAATTAGAGCTTATTATTCCTGAATTATGGTTAGTTGCCTAAATGGCAGGAAAAAAATATCAAGAGTTGGTGAGATGTTTATATATCCTGCAATATCTGATAAAAGGAAGTCTTTGTTTTTAAAAAAAATAAGAAAAGAATGGCTGAAAGAACATCATCATGAAACTTTATAGATGCAATTTGAAATTAAGTGAAACAAAGCAGGTACAGCTTTGACTTTATATCATACCGCATTTCTGAATGTTTGATAAAGTGGCCTCAATGCTTTTTTTTTTTTTTTTCCTTAATGGAATGTTATAAAGCTTTGATTTTAAAAACACAAATACAGAACACCTAATTTTTTTTTTTTCACTTTACTTTTTAAGGAAGCAAAGTAATCTCCCATATTTGATATGATATTAGAAAGAAGTGTTTTCTCACTTTTCACCTGTTAATGTACACATTTTGAAAAATACCAATAACATTTACAAAATGTTATTGTATTTTAATGTACTATTAATGTATTTTTAATGTACTATTAAATGTTAATTTTTACAATAAAATATTTTAAAGTGTTTAACTTTGAAAATTTTATGCATGATCTCTGGTAGCCTTTAGAAAATTAAACCTGGGAAGTTGTATTCAGATATATTTCCTTACTAATATTTTAAGTGTTTTTCTATACATGCATTGTATCCACTGAATTTGTCTGTAATGCCACCATGCATAATCTTTGGACAAGCATATGAGTTTCGAAGTGCTCTTCAGAATCAATATGGTCACACTCACAGATGAGAGTTACAGACTAGTGAAAGCATGTCCAAACCCGATCAAAGATGTCTTTCTAAAGATCAATACCTCTCTTTCCTAAAGCATTTTTTTCAGTGCTCCCCTTACCCCCTCCTCTACATGTTCTGCTTTTATTTGTTAAATAGTATATCTATGAATGTCTGGTGGTCTCTATTGCAGACATTTCTGAGACCTCATTTTTCGCACACATTAGCCCTTAAATACACCATTGAAAGTATAACCTGAATCTAGGCAGTTGATACATTTTTGCAACTGTAAAAGAAGAGTGCCCAGCGGATCACTTGGAAATGAACCACTTCCGTTCTACTCCCATTCTAAAACATCCGTTCTCCTGCAGATTATAACTCAGGAATTCAGATACACAGGAATCTCTAGGGTTTAGGACACCCTCATACTATCAGGATTTAAAATCAGAATAGTCGGAATTGTGGGTTTTTTAAGCTAAACCCTTTTACTATGCACTTGAGCCAGATTAGGAACATCCCAAGTTGTCTGTTATTACATTGCAAGTAACCCAAGAAAGGAGGTTTTCTTTGCTGTTGGACTGAGCTGTTGTGCTGCATCACTCAGCACCAAAGCACACCTGCAACACATTCAAAGAGAACAAGATCCCTCTGAGGAAGCTCAGCAAGGGTTTCTTTCCATCTGCAGTGAGAAAGAAGCATTTCTGATACCACAGAAGGCCCAAAGAGCTTTCAAATTTTGCAAATGCATCTTCTGATCACTCCTGCTACAGATAGAGAGAAGAGCTATAGATCTGGCAGAGAAATAGATAGTATGAGAGAGAAGAGCTAGGCTTTTAGCCTACCTAAAGTCAAGTCCAAGGTTTTATATGATTGGCTTCTGCAGATATGACAAGAGGCAAGGTATGAAAAAGAGAGAAATACTATTTTATATAAAGGGCAATGCGGCACAAGAACAAGTAAGTATAAATTGGGCATGAAGAATTGGAATTGTTGTGGAAATGCAAAGCATGTGCGTTGTTACAGGTCATAGTTTTGAAATACTGGGAAGCCCACACATCAAGAGGCTTTTGATGTGGACTTTAAAAAACTGATCAATGGCATTGCATGATGCAACTTCTTGTGCTATTAAAAAAAAAAAAAAAAAAAAAAAACAAAAACACACCCAGAAAGTTATGCTTAGCTAACCAGGGTATCAATAGAAACACCTGATATTTCGTTGTTTACCTCACAAGCCTCAATGTTTAAAGTTGCTGATTCAGGCACCTTTACAACCAAATTAATCATCCTACTTGCTTAAGACACCAGTGCTGCAATTCATTTGTCAGTGTTCCTGTCCTGATGTTCGTCATTTCCACCTTTTCAAGGAGTAAATATGCAGCACAAGAAGAAGGATTCACATTTCCATTCTGCTATCAATAACTGGCAAGTAATACAAGAAACTATGTGTGCTGTACTCTATTAGTATAAAAGCCTATAAAGGTAAAAAAAAAACACAACAAAACAAAGAGTTGCACTAGGTCACTCATTTTCTATATGTAAGTGGATTTTTTTTTTCCCCACTAAGTATCCTTATGAGAGGGGAATACTAGATCTCACTATCTTTGGTGGAAACACAGTACAGATTAGGAGTCTGGAGGAATTCAAGTCAAAACAGCAAGATTTTTTTGGCAGGAAGTTTTTTTGTAAGTGTACCACTCCAAGCTTTGTTTTCTAGTGAGATCTCTGAAATTGTCTTTTCAACTGAGCATTATATGATTATATTTTGTTTTAGTTTCATATGCGTACTATACACTAATAGTGGAAATTACAGCCTTGCTCTCTAACCTGTACTGTTTATGTGAAAGCTCTTTCTTTACGAAAGCCACTTCTAAAAACCAAATGGATTTTCTAGAGAATCATGCTTTTCCCATAGCATATCCTGTAGAATATGTAAAATTAACGACAAAATTTTATACAAAAGCTGAAATAACATGCTGGGAAAGGGACCATTTTTCTCAGATTCCCTAGGACATTTCTACAATGTAATCACACAGCACCATATTAAAATAATTATTCTTCAATGATTACACTTTGGTCCCATTGCAATTTGATTGCACATTGTGATAAACATTCACTTCTTTATAACACTGAGTTAATTCACCATTTCAGACACATACCATATTTTCAACCACGGTGTATTAACAGTACTGAAAATACTGCACAGATTTGGGGGTCAATCATTTTCAATACGGTTCAATGATCATATAATAAAAGAAATTGGGGATTGTTTGATGATCGAAGGGTAGACAAAAATAAATAAATGAGAAAGAAATTTCAGTCATACATGTAAAATTGAGTTCAGAAGGGAAACATGTTTGTTTATGAAATGAAAGTATAGACATAAAGCAAGTATTGTTAGACACAGTCCGTTCATTGATTGTGCTAATCAGACCCAGAGGAAAATTACCTAAATAAGTAATTAAACTATACTGGACACAAAGCATTACACTGTGCTTATTGGCTCAGTACTCACTATCTTATTTGTCTTTAGCCATGAGACATTTGCTTTTGGCACCTGTAAATTTAAACTTTAGAAATCACAGCAGAAAGTCATAAAGATCCAGAGAAATTAAAACAAACAATGTATGATTAAACAGGGAAATCTTAGGGAAAATAATGGAAACATCTTTGTTTAATAGCTGATGCCTATATAGATGCCGTAACCCAAAGGAAAAATTACATTAACGTAAGTTATGCAAACTTAAAGACAATAGGACAGGCATATGGAAGCAGAGATTTCTAAAATTTTGTAATTATATAGGAAAAAAATTCTGAAAATTGATTTTCAAATCTGTGGACCAAATCTAGAAGCAGACAAGTTGCTAACACATTTTAAAGGCTCTGAAAAATGAGACACATTATAATTGTTACACAAATTGTATATTCTAGTTTTGGAACAGGCATTCATTGGCACTGACAAAAGTAGTAATTATTTATAATGCTTGCTGACAAGTTGGAACATTAAAACCACTAGGTGCCACTTTTTTTTTTATTCCATAGGTCACACAATATAAAATGAAAAACTGTTTTTCCAGCAAGTTTGAAATACATGAAAGCACCTCTTTAATACATATCTGAAAGGTGACATATATTTCATATAACATTAAATGTACAATTTGAATCTATTAATTCTTAAGAATTATTGATTTTTACAACTGAGATGTCCTTTCCCCTATCACTAAATCTGTTCTTTATGGGGTTTTTTGTTTGGTTTGGAGAAATATGGGTTGAATTCAATATGTCTGGTGTAAGACATTTTTCATCAAAACTATATACATTTTTCCTTTAAGATACATTAAAAAGTGAGTTTGGTTGTTTTTTTTCAAGTGAGTTGCAACATTGACATTGATCTCAATGGGGACTGGAGAAAGGACTGTCATTGACCACACTCTTTTAAGAAAGCGGAAAAAATTTACACAAAATCCATAAAGTATTGACAAGTTCTATATTAATGAAGGAATATGTGCTTCACACACAAAGAAGGAAAAACAAATTAGCTTCAGCATCTCAACTGGATCAAATTTCCAGTAATGATTATCTCCAAACTATTTTTATGCCGTGGATAATGGAACTGGGTCTCAGCATCCTGTTTTAGAACCTCGTCTTAAAGATTTCAAACACAGAAATGTCTGAAATCAGCGAAGTTCCTTATCCCCTTACTCACTGCTGAGCCGCAGATTCCAAATTGACTCAAATGAACACAGGTTTTGTTTTGGTTTTAAACCTACCACTTGATTTTCTTTCTGTTTTTAGCAGGAGGAAAACAGCCTTGTTATTTGTTTGGTTGATCGGTTTGGTTTTGGTGTATTTTTTTGTCTTCATGTTTTTTGTTTTTCTTTGTGGAGTTTGAGGAGGGGGGGCAGGTGGTTATTATTTATTTCGATTTGGGGGTTTTTGTGGTTTTTGGTATTTGGTTGTTTGGGGTATTTTTTTGTTGTTGTTGGTAGTGGTGGTTTGTTGTTTTTTTGTTTGTTTGTTTGTTTGGTGTGGGGTGTTTTGTTTTGTTTTGTTTTGTTCTGTTTTCTTCGGGAACCAGTCTGTTTGATTACACAACTGAAAAAATAAAGCCCAAAATGGATTTTGCTAACAGAAAAGCCATTTTAGACGCATTTCAGCAGTTGAGCCCAGTTCTCTGTAGCAAACACTAAGATTGTTTTCACTGTCTTCAGAAAAACACCAGGAGCAAACACTGTCTGTATGTACAGCACAAGAACAAAGACATGACTTACGTGCCTGTACTGTCTTTTAGGGTTGTCATAAGGTTGTTGTCAACTGTGGACTCACGGTCTCACAGGGAGTGCTGAAAATCCAGAATCAGGTGAAAGACTGGGGTTCAGGACATTCACACACCTAATCAAATTAGTATGCTGATTGACTTACAGACATACTCAGTTTGGCAAGGTAGAGAACAGGAGGATTAGCCTCCTGATAGCTTAGTTGTAAAGATTGTTCTGCCTAAGCCTCACAATTTTCCATATTTTTCGTGTGCAAGGAATTAGTTGTGATTTTCCTACAAACTAACAGTAATTTAAAAGACATCAAATTTCCATTAAATAAATCAAAACATTTCACAGAATGTTGAAAACACATAGTTTTTCTCTGTCACTGAGAAATCCATAACTGCAGTTAAACTCAAAATTAACAAAATCTTTAAACGTTACCAGAAATTATATTGAAAACAGCTTCTTATTGTGGTGGTAATAAATGAGATCACAAAAGACCCAGGCACGCTTTTTCAGTTCCCTCTTGTCAGTTGTTCTGTCAGAATTAGATACATCCATTGCAATTATCCTATAGATTGTAAGAAATACCGAGAGGAAGCTACAGACTGAATATAGACAGCACACGTGATTTAGAGGAGAGGTTTCCAAGATGTGAGTGCCAAATAACTGGAGCTTCTACATCATGTTTCAATTGGTGTTGAAACAAAGGAGAGCGATACTTACCCCATCGTCTGGGTGAGGTGAAGACAAATATATCTGTGTCTCTGAACTATTTTCTGCACACTTGAGAAAAGCTGCAGAAGAAGTCAGAAATAGAAGGAATCTGTCAACTTTCTCAAGCAAGATGAGAAGACACACATTTCCAAGGAGGTAATACATATCAGAAAGAAATGTACTGAGATCCAGCAGCAGAAGCTCTCTCCTCATTTCTATTCATCCTATCTTCTGATGGGATTGTCTCACCGTGAAGAAGCTACTGTAATCCACTCTTTTAGTTAGTGGGACACAGGACCCAGCAGATGCCCTTGGTCTCTGTTGTGAAGGGTCACACACACACTCTGAAGCTGGTGCAGAGAAGGCTCCCAAAGGAGCTCTGTGCTCAGGGATTCACCTCTCTTGGTGGATTTTTAGTCCCAAATAGAGTGGGAAGATGGAGCAAAGAATAGAAGAGAGTTATAAGCTATTATAACATTATAATAGTTGCTTCTACTCATGACTTTCATAAAGCAGAACACAAGACACAACATTAGAACAATATTCAACTTTTCTGTACTAACACTAGTATCAATATTACAATCCAAATAATATATAACTATCTCCACTATCGTCCTTCAAGATTTTTACATATTTTCCAATCATCACATTAAACTAACCTGATAACTTTCTTGCAAGTACTTTTCTTGCCATTTTCCCATTGCCTTGACACTCTTCTAAAAGAACAGGGCAAAACTTTAACAAAAAGCTGCAGACAAAATCTAACCAGCCTATCACTGGGAACTCATATTATTTTAAGATGTAGTTTAGGACTATCTGACTCAGGCTTTCAACTCACTTCACCTAATTGTTCCCGCTGAAATCAGAAGTAAAATTCCCACTGACTTTTTAGGGAGTGGACTTAGTCCAATGTTAAACAATTCTAGCAGGTTAACTACAACTGTACCTTTCCTCCCATGTTCTATATTTTTTCTATTCCAACTGCTCTCCTGCCCTTGTTTTTCCTTAGGATGATTTGTGTTCTCTGACCTACATCAGTTTAGTGTTATTTCACTTGGACTGTTCCTGATCTAACCTCAGTTTTAATCTATGTTTAAATTGATATTCAGATGTTAAACATTAATACATGACGGTGCATGATGAGGGATTTATTTTAAAGTTGTTATCTTCAGTGTCTTGCTTGTTTTCTCATCCCCTCATTTAAAAAGTAAATTAGAGTAATTAGCAAGCAACACCCATATGGAATTTAGTTGTGACTGACAGGTGAATTGTGCAATTTAATGGTGGGTGAAGCGATATAAAATGGGCAAGTGAGAAGACTACCAATTCTGTTCCCTAGGATTAACTCATCAGTGAATACATGTTCTGTAAGAGAAGCAGCTCCATCCCAGTTTAAAAGATTTTTCTGCTAAATAGAACATGTTAAATAATTCTAGCTAATCTATGTTAGATTAGCCCCCTAGTGTGGGTTTCTGAACTATGTCACACATTTGTCTTGCCTAGAAAATGCTACTACTGAAATATTTCTTCAATGTCCTGCTTTCTGTCTTTTCGCTTCAGAATTGCAGTACTTCCTCTTAAAAAAGGTCTTCATTTTCCTGGCACTTTTGATTCTGGACTGTCCAGATTTAAACCTCAATACAGCACATCTTAATTAATTTTCTTGTTTCAGTTTTAGATTCACATTTTCCAAAATTGAAAATCTCCACATTTTGGGCTTGACTTCATAAACGCATATATGCATTCTTTTAGAAAATGGTAGGCTTAATGCAAGAAAAGTATTTTTTATTTACAATTACAGTACAAGTCTCACATGTGCAGTATACTAATTTTCACTTCATTACACAACTGCAGTTATATAAAGTACTTTACACCCAGAAAAACAATAATTTGGATGTGATTTCATGCAACAGAACAACTGCATCTACAAGACATTTTCCATTTAGACTAAGTACACTTTAAATGGGTTTAATTTTGGAGCTACAACTAGAATAGCTTCTGTTTAAATATTATTTCCTAAACAAAATCTGCTGTACATATCCCTTTTTTATCTAACATATGGAAACCAAAATTGAAATTTTATGTAGAACGTTTGTTATGTTCTATCACCTCTTGTTCACAGTAACGAATGAGGTACAGATTGAGATGGATCACGGTTGCCTTCAGACCCAGCAAATTAAATAGAGTTCCTCAACTGACAGGAGAAGTATTGGTCCTTGTCAGAACTAGCCCTAGCAATTTTCTGTGGATCTACTGCAAGTCGAAAATAAAGTCCTTTATAGACAAGTAATTTCCAGAGTTACTGTAAGATTTTGGAAGAATTGGAAAAAAGGATTCTCTGGGATATACTCAGTGGGACATTGTTAGATATGTTAGAGTGAAATCTATGGTTACAAAGTGAAAAATGAGATAGTTATTCTAAGTCAAACCTAGACTGCATTCAGATTAGAGATTTTCTCCTAACATTCTTTATCACACTTGAGGCCAGAGCTGAGTGATGAAAAGACAAAATTTTGAGTGCAAGAGGTAGACACATATAACAAATCCACCTCAAAATTTGCATCAGAGGTTTTAAGATAGATTTGTATGAGAAAGTGTCAAATTAGCTAGAGATAGCTTCCTGTAAATTATTAAAATCAAGAGAAAGTAAAAAAGGTTTTGTAACTATTAAAGTAATTCTGTGGTGATGTAACAGACGGGGTCAAAATTGGCTTTTAAAAATTATTACTAGCTCTATACGTATTGGTCTTATTAACATGCTGGGAAAAACCATCTTGAATGCTAGGGAGATTTTTAAAAATCAGAAGCTATTGAGAATAGCATTAAATCCTCTGACAGTTTGTGTGTTTGCCTTTCGACTTTTAAAATTATTCTCTTTCAAATCTGGATGGAAATCGAAAGACCTTATTATTGGACATGGGGCTAACAGAGGGCAAGAAAAAAGCCGAAAGAACTGAAGCTGAGAGACCCTTTGGTAAGTAAGCTCAAAGAAGGTTTAAGGCAGAAAATAAGGATGCACTACCACACAGATAAAGGGCTATCTGCTTTCAAAGTCTTCTAAATAGGTTGATATAAGTGGTGCACCTTTTTCATTTGCCTTCTCCAGATGTTGCAAATTGAGAAATGAAAGATTAAAAAGCTATATTGCTCTCTACATAGCTCTGAGTTATTGTACTTGTGAGTAATCCTCAGAGTCTCTGCAGACTGAGTATTCTTAATGACAACACAGGAAACTAGAAGGGAGGAGCTGTTGAGAAAAGCAAATCTCTTAAAACTTACGATGATCATCAATGCCCAGCATGAGTGCCTTTTGCTGTTGCCACTGCAGAACGTGTTCCTACTGGCAGTTGTCAAACATAGACTCAATAAGAGAATGCCCATGAAGGATGTGACCGTGTTCTTCCGCAGTTTTGCGGGGGCCCTATATGTCACTGTAGGTCAGTCATCAAAAGTCAAACAGTCACTGAGGACTAGTTCAGAAAAACAATCTTGTTCGTTACTGCTCTTTAACTGAGCCTCTATTTAGTAGTGTGAGTATAATTTGGGGCATAGTCCGAGCAGCAGAGCTCTGCAAATCTTCACTTCCCAGCAATGCAAAACAATTTCAAAAGCTAAACATGGAAAACTGTATACTTATAACAAATCTATTCTTTAAATCAACTAAGTTCTGTTAGAACCTATCACACTATCACACATTCTGCTGCATGGCAAAGATCTACTGAACCTTAGCTGACTGATATATGTTACTTTTTTTTTTTTTTTCCACATAACAGCGCCAAACAGCTCACACAAGAGCCTCATAGATATAAAACCTTCCACACCATCTACCTGTCAGCTATTTGAGGTTTAAGTGCTGCAAAGGTCATACGTTTTCTCCTTTAATGAGTAATAAGTTACCCTATGCACATATCTGTTCTTATTCAGTTAATGAAACTTCCCTTCAATTGATTTACTTGTTGACATATCTTGAAGACCTTACAAGCTATATGTCAAATTGTGAGACGTGCACATGTAAAGAAACACGCTGTTGACAGGAGTGAAATACAATCTTCAGGGGAAGAGGGGTAGCAAGACATGATCATTTTTTACTCCAGCCTTAAGAAAAGATGGGTTTGGGTATGGTCCACATATACTATTAAATCTGACAAGATGAATTATAGAATATAATACCGTTACCTTTGGGATACAAATAAGAATTAAAATGGTGAACTGGATGCAGTTGATGCTGCAAAAGAAGTAGAAGACAATATTTTTTTTATTCTCCACACTTTCTACAATTTGGGAAGGTAAAATACCAGAGGAGGAAGCGCAGCACCCAAGGCAGCTGCATTTGAATATACAGGCAGGGTGCACAAGTACAACTGGAAGCTGCACAGCAAAGTGGAGGGAAAGAAAAGCAAAATATTCTACTGAATACAAACTCTATAGAACAACCGTACTCTGTGGACACTTAAGTGATGAAGGAATGGCTTTCCTATACAATAAGTATACTCTCAAGAGTCAAAGTGGCATGAACACTACAGGTCTAATTGAAAGGTTTGGAAAGGGTATGAAATCTCTAGAACGTCATGTTTCCGCACTGCTGTAAGGAGTCACTCAGTAGCAAATAGAATTGGATTCCTCCAATCCCATTTCCAACATGCTTGCAATTTCTGCATCCCAGACACCAGGCATGTAGTTTTGAGTTTCAACAAGGCCCAGCACAGAGCGAAGATTGCCGTTACAGTTCTTTGCATGTTCAAATAACCCAAGACATACCATGTTAATTCTCCCACCTAAGTTATTCCCTTAGCTAGAGGGTTCAACATTCAGCAGCCTCTCCCATTGTTCTCATAAACCAGCCAATTGTTTCAACAATATTCCAACATTTTCTGTGCTGGTTTGTAAAACAGTGAATGCTGGTTGCGCCCAAGCCCTGACAGTGTCTGGAATTCACATACAAGACAAGCCTTGCCTGACATTACTGGTGATGCCCAGCAGCATGACAGCACTGCTGGTTCACGCCTTGTTCCTCCAGGAGCTGCTGAGCTGATCACTAAGAAGGAATATCACAGCTGGAAGTTGCCCTTTGCTGCAATGCCACTGTCTGTATGAGATTCAAAAATGCTACAAATCTTATTTCCATCTTATGAAAATATTTCCACAGACAGCTAGTGAGCACTGCCAGATCTGCATTTTGTTTATAAATGAATCACCGCACTAAATTTAACCAATTTGGGTTGTTCAGAGCTGATAAGAATGTTTCCAACTTTATTACTCACAGCTCTTTTCTACAGTGGATCCCTAGATGTAAAATAATGGTAAAATGGAAAGGGCCAAACAAACCATAGACTTACCTTGTTAGCCTTAAGATTCCAGGAGCACAGAAGAGGAGAATTTCATTGCTCCCGTAGGACCGCTCATGCAAACATGACTCTGTACCTTACCTTCCTGTTGTATAGGAGGCAGAGTGCAGGGTATCACCACCTGTGTCAGAGATGGTACAAAAAACAGCACCGCACATTAGACAGTTTGGTTTTGTCTTGCTGTTAATAAATGTGTATGATGCCCAATGCTGCTGTGCTATTGACAAAATCTGTGCTGCCTCCATAGTAACAGCCTGCAAGAATCCATCCTTAGACATGTCGCATGTACTTTTACCATCCTCAGATTAAATTTAAAGTTAATTATATTGTGCCTCACCTGATTTATTTATCCTTTCCTTACCATTACTATTGTATTCATAAACATCCAGAGCCCATTTCTGAGCTATAAAAAACATTTTACCTCCTGTGCTCCCTAGATTTCCAGCTTGTAAATTAAAAAGTAATATAGCACCTATTCATTCCATTCTGAAGAAATTAAAAGTTACAGCATTACGATTACAATTATTAATGAATCCATTTCCCAAAATTACTTTTTTATGATGTCCATGCAGAAAGCAAATAACAGCATAACAAATAGGTGAAATGAATGGTGAATGGAGCATGGCCAGCATTTAATTTTTATAATTAGAAATACTGAATAAGAGTTATCTATCAAACTAGGAAAGAAAAAAAAGTGTGATAGTGTGATGTTAGAAGCTACTATCTTAGTAATTGCAAGAGAAGCACAGAACAAATCCTACTGCTGTTACAAGCTTTATGTATAATTTAGGTTTCAACAGACATAGTTCCCAGAAATGAAGGGAAATTTCGTTTAAAGAGCTGCAGTCAGAGTAAGAAGCTGTTGCCTCTGGAAGGGACAGGAGTTTCACTGGCTGCATTTACTTCATCAAGTCGATTTTCCTCATTATAATGGCACCTGCTGAAAGACTTTATTATATTACTTTCTATCATACCAGCTTTCTCAGGAAGGCGAATTATGGTCTGTGGTACAATGATAGTTAATCACTGGTGATATTTTGTGCTCAGTATTTTCTATACATCAGTGCACTGCACTGTCATTGGTTTATTATAGTGACTGATTTGATTTGACGAAGTGTGAAGATTTATTAAATATTTTTTGAAATTTTCAGACTATATTTCAACAGTTAGTGGCACATTCTGTTGTTACTACCTTCAACTAATTAGCACTCCTGGATTGTTGGTTTTGGTTTTTTTCTTAAAAAAAACCTGACTGTAGATGAAGCACAACACCACCAGGAAATTGCATAAGGGATGTGACACCAGAAAGCCTGCAGTTCAAATGCTTTGAACTGAATTCAGACCTGATATTTTAGCCACTGGAATTCTACCAGGGAAGTGAAGTTCTACTGATTGTATCACATCTGAATCTGGTTCCTTAGTATCTAACTATGCTGCTGCTCTTGATTCTTTTTACAGAAGAGCTCCACTGGCGGGGTAAAATTCATCTCAACAAAGTAGGTCAACACAAAGCCTATGAATTAGTTGAGTCCCACTTATGTGTTACTCAAAATAGAACTACAACCTAAAGGGTCTTTTAGACACTCTCTATAGAAAAGTAAATTCTCTGCCCTCCACCCCTCAATCTCTCTCTCTCTGTACATTTAGAGGTGTACTTTTCTGAAAAAATAAAGATTGGATTTTTTTCATGTTAATTTATATAGCCGGATAATCTAGGACCAAGAGTATCAAACAACAGTGAAGAAATGAATTGCTCAAAACAGCTAAGTTCAGTATTTGACAGAAGATTAAAAGGAAAGTGTTAGCAATATTTTTAATAGCATCCCTATCAATAGCAACAAGAAACCTGTAGTCATGACTAGGAAATACTTCATAGCTGAAAATATTTTATGTCCCTCACATTTCCACTTGTATCTCTATCATCAAATGAACTGTTGATCCCAAAGGAAACATGATCAAAGCCTAAGCCCAGACTTTGCATCTTCCACGTATACTATGTCATTTTCTCTAACAGTCATTGTAACTACATTGTGTTTTGTGATACTTTTTCTTTCAGAAATGTGTATGAATAGATTGCTACCTTACGCTTCTCTTATATTGCCTTTAAGATTGTTTTTTCCTGTTACCTCTTAAACTGGCAAGAAAAATAATAAGTATAATAAAAACTCAACCTATTGTGATCAAATTCCTGCCCTTTCCTGTTCCATTCTTGCTTGTTCAGTCTTGCTCAATCAAGACTCAGCGTCATACAGTTGGATTTGTAATCCCTAGGTATTTTGCTCTAAAGCTGTGGGGTAGCCACAGGCAACACACTTAAATCCACAAGCAGTATCAGATCAGTAGAAAATTCTCAATATACCAACTTTACAGATTTTTTTTTTTAAATAAATGCTCCACTCATTTCATATTTCTTTATTTGGATGGCATTTAATTAATAGATAGACTTTGTTACAGTGAAATATTCTCAACTATGTTTCTATGTAATATTTGTGATTCTATAGATATAGGAATCCTTGATCTTTAGTTCCAAAGTTACTTGTAATATTTAACAGTGCGCAACACAAATAACATATTTCTGCTCATGGTATGTTTATTCTTTTCACTATAATATCACTCTGATGGTGATGACACTACAATGACATGTTACCAAAGTCAACAGCAATTGTGTTTTGTTATTATTAGTGAGGGGGGGGAAAAAGAAAAAAAAAAAATATTGTAAACAAGTGCTTTTGTGATTCCTTTTTACGACATGAAATTCCAGCAAAGGAATTAGAGGCAGTGCTGTAACTTAACAAAAACAAGGAGGACAAACAGCCTTATTGTCTTAAAGCTAATGGTAAATGAACTCGGAGTCAGTTTCCAGATTGGAAAAACCTCAGAATGTTGCATATACTTCTGGCCGCTTTTTATTCAAGAAATGTGAATCTGAATTGGAATGGGTTGCATAGCAGGACTAATACAATTATTAGATAGATGACTGAAGAACTTTTTCTGTAATTAAAAAATCGATCAAAAGCACCTGATTGTTTAGTCTACAGAGATGGAATTCGAAAGGGAAGCTGAGGAAGCCTGCAAATTTTGTAAGGGCAGGATTAAATATTAAGATGAGAGAAAAATTATTTCAGTTATGAGACATAATGGCCTATGGTCACACTGATACACATTTTTCTTTTAATAACTCAGTAGGCATGAAGGATGCTTCCAAAGACTCCACAGATGGAACTTTCAAATGGAATCTAAAACGGGTAAGGAGCACTTATGCTCTTTACAACTGAGAGAAAACATGACAGAATATAAGTGATCATGGAGTAAAAAGGAAGGCTTGAGTTTAAAAGCCTTTCTGAGCCATCTTTTTGACCTCAAAGGTCATGTTTGCAGGACACTGAACTGCAGCTTGAATATCTGATCTCTCCTGCTTTAATCTTGTGAAAAATTATAGTCAATTACTTTTGTTTCTTTCTGTAGATCTTAGATTTGTCACAGTGCATTGAACAGCATTTTATTAACTGTGATGAGGAGCAAGTAAATGTTTAGGAGCATAAACGTATTAAGTGGAAACCTGAGAGTGGGGAAGGGAACAGCTATAAGTGCTTCAAAAAGTCCATTTTGGCTTTGTTCTTTACATCATCTTTTTTTCTCATTTTCTATCTGTACATATACAATTTGTAACCTTAATAATCATCCCTTCCTCCTACCCATACTTGTATGCTCTAAAAGTTTTGGTTTTATGTTAGAGGGTCAGAGCTACCAGAGGAACCAACACAAACACATCATCCTCCTTTTCACACTCAGTGCTAGAAATTCATAACAGTTTACTAGTCTTACAAGGAGAGAAAAAAAATAAAACCCCACCCCACACCTTATCTCAATCTAATCCGTAGGCAGCTGACAAATTTCACTTTCTTCCTACTGCGTAATGGTGTGTGCAGCTGTGATACAAAAAAAACCAAAAACAACAATGATCCAACTCAATGTTATCCACAGCTTATGTTTACTTACAGGGCAAATTATCAATTATCAGCTCTAGTAAGTTTTTCTTTCTCAGCATCAGTGCTCAGATGCCTCAGAAAAAAACAAAAGGAGAATTGTTCCTGAGGTAATTATCGAAGATATCCATGCAATCACACCCCTTCTTGACACATTCTCTATCAAATGTAAACTGAAGTCACAATACTGAAATCATTGTACTGGTTTACCAGTGCTATTAGAGACTAAAGTGAAGAAGTGTCTCTAATTTTCCAACAGTAAATTGAGACCAAAATCCAGTAATGCAAAACCACCGTTTATATAACACAGTCCCATCAACTCAAAGTAAGAATTCCTCTCTGAATGACTATGAAAAAGCTCAGGGTATAGTAGATGTGGCAGTTCATGCAAACATAGGAAGTACTTTTTTCCTTAAAGATATTTTTAGAAAGTCACATAATTATGTGGTTAATAGTTAAATAGTTAAATTTAACTATTTTTAAAATTAATTACCTTCAAGAATGTATGATACTTTACAGTATTTATGGTAGAAGAAATTACTTTTCTAATTTACTCTATAAATAAAGTAAATAAATGCACTTTAACATCAGATATGACAGAGTACATAGCAAATACGGCAAATACGCTAGGAACAGGAGAAAATCCAACCAGTTTTTTTCAGAGAAGAAAGTACATTTCCTTGAACATTGTTTGACATTAGCTGATGAAATCTTTTCTGGATAAATAATATGAACTAAGAGGGCTATTTTTTCCCCCCTGGAGTTTACCACACTACTCATGTATTTTCTTTCCTACCTGTCAGCACTGTGGCTCTGAGCATTACAGCTGTCTAAGAAGCAAAATGCCAGAAGCTAATTTACTGCTCTACTTAATTAAAGTTTCATTTACCATCGAAGGTAAAAGAAACTAGATCTCTGTTACCTGCCATTAAAAATGATTAAACATTTGCATTTTTGTTCAGAAGTGCCCTTGCTCCCCTAACTGTTGCTATAACCTACTGCTGAGATTTTACAAATTATTTTAATTTCCCCATGCAATTCCCAAATATCGACAGCTGGTGTTTCACAAGTAATACACTTCTGCTTTAACATGGGCACCACAGTTAGCATGTGCCTAAAATAGGCATACAGAAAGAAGGCATATTGCTGAAAGACTGACATGCTCACAAAACTCTCAGATATGAACACACTTAGAATTCCATGTTGCAATCCTATTTTCTGTGTTGAACCTCTCTGTCTTTAACAATCATAAAAAATACAACACCGTGAAAGCAGGAAGCAGATACAGCAGGAAGGCATTTACCTTTTCAGTTTGTTCCTCCCTGAAATCTCTATCCCATGTTTGATCTTTCCACAATTACTGCAGTTTGCCTTTTTCCTTGTTGCTTCTTCTCTTAGGCATTTGTGGGCTTCAAGAACAGTCACTAAGTTTGTGGAACAGGATGCTACTACTCACAAACAGACATATAAGAAGAAGAGAAGGCAAAATACAACCTGGCAGTAACCTCTCTGCATCATGTTCTTGCTGAACACTGATGGTGTCAGATTCTAGACAGGAAGGATCTGCCCACACATGCTAAGTGACTGTTGTTAAGGTCAACTGGAAAATAAATTAAAGCAACTCCTGCAGAAACAGAACAATATTCAGAACATTTGTTCAGATTAAACAGGAAGAAAATGTATTTTCTGGTTTTGTTTTTACTCATTTCTTGACACCAAAACCACTGATGTTTTATGATATACTGTTAGCTGGAAGGAAGATGGTTCTGAGGGATTATAGAATCCAAACTGCTTTACCTGAAAGGGTCATGGTGACCTATGGAGCTTCTTGTCTCCCACTCACAGCAGAAAACAGTATGAATAACAAGTACTGCTTCAGTACTGCAGGTTTTTGCAAGTTCTTACAATGTAGCAGCAGAGCTAGAATCTGAAAGCAAATAAATCCAGAAACAATCTGTGCAGTACTGCAGAAGCATGACTAGATCGCTATGACAGCAGCATTTAATTAAATCAAGAAAGAATAATTGCATCTCATTTGCTCTATTCATTTCTGCTAGCAGAATCACAAATGTTTACTATTACTTTAGCAAAACATTTAAAAGATGGATGTTTCAACCAACCTTGTGCAATATATGTATTCTATATCAAAGATGATTTCTTTGATAGCAAGAAATTATTTGACTGAGATAGAATTCTGTAATTCAATAGTTCATACAGAAGTAAAATACAATCAGAAATATGGAAACACATTTAGAGCAAAAGTGGTCTCTATGAGTTATGTTTTAATGGATTTTGAAAGCCCAAGGTACTTACCAGTCCGTGAATCTGTGTGCATCTCCACTGATTTGCAGGGTATCATGTTATCCTCATAGGAGGATTAACGACAAAAACCTAAAGCCCATCCATTGCCTCCACAGATCATAATCACACTTGAAGTACTTTAGTGTAATGCCAACAGCAAATAAAGGTTCTACACTAAGTGCCATTGCTCTTGAGAATGGAGTGAATTGCTTTTGCTCCAAACTCTTCTGATTGTCAGTTTAAAACCTTAAGCTTGACTGCTTCAAAGTCTTAATAATCTACTAGATTTTTTGTAGAGTTCTCAAAGTTTGCAACAACTTAATACGTTTAAATCCTAATACGGTTGAGGTACCGAATCAGAAAGTTGTTCTTTTTCAGTCTAATTTTAATGTCAAATTGAAGATATATGGTAGCCTTCCAAAATTTAGAGTCTGTTTCCCCAAAGTTCTTTAATGTGTGCTATAATGTAAACACATGTTTATTTTCACTGATTTAAATTAAAGGCTATTGAATTTTAGAGCAAGTGTTTCCTCTGCCTGTTAAAAACTGCTGAAATTAAATTAGAGCCATCCTTTAAACTAAATAATGGTTATCTGCCAAGGTATAAAGAAAATGTTGACATGCCTCTAGATCATTTTAAATCTATGTCTAAAATAAAAGATTTAGAAGCACAGCCCAGCAAGGTTGGATGAGAGATCCAACACACATCAAAACTCTGAATGTGTCATTTTTCACCTTGGTTTACAAAGGTAGGAAAGCTGTGCTTGGTCTTTGAAACAGTTATAAAACCTTCTGCCCAGGTTTACAATACAGCTGGCACAAAAACAGCAGGACAAGCTGTTATACACTGATGAAATCTGAAGCTTTGATTATTTAAATTCCTAATTTCAGGTATAAAAGTCCTCAAAAGACTTGGGAGCTATACCTGAACTGCATTCAGGAACCTGTCCACATTATCTTTTCTGCTTCCTGACAGCTGCATGAGAATTGCAATTCCAACTTTGATAATTTTTCTACAGTTGTTAGATTCCATGAGCAAAAACTTCACAGAAATAACCTATTATCAATTCTTACACAGAGACTGTCAATCTTTTTTTTTTGTTTGTTTTAAGCTAACTCTAATAACTCTATAAATTTTAGCCTTCTTCCAATGAGTTTTTGCACAGAGAGTTCCAAGTCTATGTTCCCGATATTCTCTTAAATCTCTTAAATCAATACAGCTACATTTTGTGTTGATTTGATCTCCTTCTGCCTAACCACCAGGATAGTCAATTATATTTGTGATTATGTTCTTTTTCAGCCCCCAAAACCTTTGTATTCTTTCTTTTTTGGCCTAAGAAATCTGGTTTGAATTGCTTCACACAAGACAGGGAAATGGTCCTCTGCCTTGCACTATTTCAATATGTATTTTAAGCTCAAGGCTTCCAAAAAAAAAAAAAAAAGAGAGAGAGAGAAATGTTGTGATCTCCCTCTTCTCCCTGCTTCACTCCCTGTTTTTGAAAGAAGGCAGATTGGTATCTACCTATCTACCTTTCAAAAGGGTTCATGGGCCACCATGTGGGCATGACTGGGTATAGCCTGCTTCCTAGGATCTAGGTTTAAGACATACCTCTGCACACAGCATTTTCTGTTGACTATTAGAACGTAGTTTACTTCTGGGACATCTAAGACTATGTCAGCACTGTTAACAGTCTTGAGATATCCAAGCTATCTATAAGAGAGAAATATGATTTGCAGATACTAGGGCAGGCGCTGCAAGCTTAATACTTGTATCAGCTTATCATTACTGGTATGACCTTTAAAATCTTGTGTACTAGTAGGTAGACTAATATCTGAGTTAGTAAGGTATCATCTCCAAGTAAAACGGATGAAAAGAGGTTACTGTTAGTAACCTTCTTCCTCAAATTTGTTTCTTAATAACAATAATGCTAAGATGCAGTGCCTTGAATCTAAGCCTAACCAACTCAGTGCAGATTATGATTACCTTCATGCAGGTGAGATATGACAGCTCCAACCCATGCGTTTTTCAGAAGGTAAAGAAAATCCTATAGTGAATGCATAAAATCCTTGTTTAATTGCTTTCAGAAAAGCATGAAAAATTAAATTAATTAAAACAAGAGCAGCAAATTTACTGCTGGCAAAGAGTCAGACGCCAGAATGCCCTAAATATGCAAAATGGGAACAAAGTATAATGGGCCCAATTTCACATCATTTGTTATCTATTTGTTACCATTATGCAATCACCCAAATAGAATGAATTAAAAGCAGAAGATGAGCACATAAGGCTTAACAAGATTAGGAAAGGAGAATGAGGGGTTTAAATTATGCGCAAGCCAAAACTATAAAATATTCACATTTCTGCAATATCAGAGCACACAAGACAATTCTTTGCTTAATAGAATTTTCCCTCTCTGTAATTACTTCAGCATCTGGGTCCACAGAGAAAATACTTCCAGTACACAAATATTTTGTCATTGCTTTTTTCTTCTTCTTTATAGTTTACAATTGCTTGACTATATTTATTAGTTTGTGCTCTACTTTCTACTGTGCCTGTTGGTTGGGGCTTTCTCTTAGTCGTTTATATGAGCAAAGGCAAATTTGTTCTAGCTCTTGAAATATTTATAAATAAAGAATTTAACCAGATTAAGAGGTGCATTGATTTTTACTTTCTTAATTGTCTTTCTTAATAATTTAGTAGTTACAGATATTTTAAAATATTGTTGACTGTAATATGACTCATTATTTCCTATTAAACCTTTCTCTACTTTGATATACTATTAAGTAACCACTTCATTTTAGTATTGAATGAAGTGATCTTGCTATCATTTGCACTCCAGGTTATGTACAAATACCAGCAGGTTCTTAACTGCATTTGTGCGCAGATCTATATTAATATTTAAATTGTTGAAGAGATCTTCTCTAGCCTGCACTACTCAAACAGTTGCCTGTTCTCACTATTGTAGCTTGCGCAAGCCAGCTCTTGTTCGCCTTATTCACAAAGGAGGCTTTTGCTAAAAAGACACCTGTGAACTATATTCAAAACTCATCTGTACTTACAGAGAGAGAAAGAATGAGAATGTTGGAAACCTGGAAGATAGCAACAAGGTTCGTTGCTGATAACTCTGTGTTGCACGAGCAGGATAAATTTCAATCATTTCAGACAAACAGCCTCCTCCCCAGAAGCAGGTTCTGATGGACACTGAATGCAAATGTTTACACTATAAGGTATCTGGCAAGCTTCCATATGATCTTACGTGTATACCAAAGCTATGCAACATGCTGACTAGGAGCTGCATAGGAATTTGCTCTGAGAACTATTGGAAAGAGATTTCAGTTCCTTCAAAATTTAAATTGTCCTGTGTATTGAGGGTGTTTTTTGTTTGTGTGTTGTTTGGTATCTTTTGTAATTTTGCAAAGATTGCTAGCATCTTCACATTAAATTCCAGAAGAAGATTCTTTGTGTACAGAAAGGCAAGTTAATCCAGTATCAAATTGCATCTCCCTATGGCGTAATTGGTAGAGGTTACTTTGTATTAGAAGTGACTAAATCTTCTCTTAAGCAATGTAATGTA
Organism: Pampusana beccarii; assembly: GCA_013399365.1. Lineage (NCBI taxonomy): Eukaryota > Metazoa > Chordata > Aves > Columbiformes > Columbidae > Pampusana > Pampusana beccarii. Next base: position 230,371 of record VWYH01001488.1, read on the forward strand.
GCTAGAAAGCCACTTCTACTTTGGAACAAAGCCAGCCCAAAGAGCGCAAGTATATACAATGTGAAAAAATTAGGGACAGATGTACATGAATATGAATATCAACTCCTGAGTAGAAATATGGTACTAGAAGAATAGAGATCTTAAAATCAAGTTTAAGCAAGAAGAAGTTTTGATTCATTCACTAAAGGGGACAAAAATATTATGGTTCTGAACTCTCCTCATAGTCTTCACCAAAAAAAAAGAAAAGAAGTGCTTTTCAAAAAGCATTTAGCATTTCCCCACAGTGCAGGGCTTGTTTAAAATAATAGGTGCTTATAAAAAAAAAAAAAAAAAAAAAAGTTGCTAGTTACTACTTCTAAGGTCAATCAATCATCATTTTCTAAAGGGAGAAAACAGACTTAGTCAAAGTATTCCCTATTACATCATAATTTCTCTAAAGTAACTGAAGTAATTTTTACTTTTTGCCAGTTAAACAGATAGTAGCAACTCTGATCTTTGCAGTTCCAAATAACAGAGCATAAAACATGCAATATGCAGCTTTAACAGTCTATGTAATTTACCTCAGAGAAAGCAAAGTTGCAGAGTGTTCCCATAATGACAGACAGTACAATACTGAGCACAGGAATAGATATGGGATATTCAGAGCAGTACTGCTCAAGAGGAGACCTTTGATGATGTATCCTGCTCCCCTATACATGTTTCTTTTTTATTGATTCGTGGTGCTACTTCTCACCTTTTTTGTCACTCATTTTTTTGCATAACAATATTCTAACTCTAGTCACATCTCCTTTCCTAATCTCTAAACCACCAGGTCTAATGATTTACACTTTAGATCCACAATAAAATTCTTTTTCATGACTTAGTATTTTATTATCCCTCACAAAATAGTAATCTGAAGTAGTGAACTATGAAGAGTGGATTACAGTAGAATTCACAATGTTAGTGATGATCGTAAATTTTGTTGTTCTGCGGTGATGCAAAAAACCTATTTAAATAGCATCAAGCCCCAAAATGACCGGCAAAAGTATAGATGCAAATGCTAAATACATTAAAGTTAAAGGAACTGTATGCGAAGGAAGCTTCAGAAGGATAATCTCAGTGAGAGGAAACTTTCTCAGCTGTTTCAATATTGTATCATCAAATCATTAAAGCCATATGACTATGCTTGCATGTTTTAGATTTTTGGGTTTGCTACCAACTGAAGCTGGATCATACACTATTGGGTAAATTGTTTGAACAGACCAGCAACATCTGTTGTATAAGTGGAGATATTATTTCATGCAGCTAAACAATAATGGTTATCTTTATTTGAACTGAGCATTTTCATATGCACATTTCAGATGAAGGTCACCTTAGCGTTAAGCCCTATGATTTTATTGCACTGTAAAACATTATTTGTAGAATCATTTAGTAAATCAAATGGAATATTACCTATAAATAAGGCTGATAATTCTCAGAACAGTAAAACTAACATGTTCTTGAAATAGTGTGATTAATTTTTTCTATCTTCTTATCGAAGATATGGACCACAAATCTTCTGACACAGAAATCTAAATGAAGATGTGTATCTCTAATAAATGGTCAATTTATTTTCAGCTAGTTAGATTTCACTTTTTATCTTTTCAACAGTAGATCATAAAATCAGAATTACTTGAGAAAATTGTGATTTACAATATTTTATGTTCATTTGTTGACAACTGCTCACTAGTGATGAACTTTGCAAATACATACAGCTCTACAATTGAGTAAACCAGTACAGGCAATGTATTTTTTTAGCTTTGGTACTGAAATTTTATAACAGCAGTTTCAACAAATATTTTATGGTTATATAGAAATTTCAGTTTGGTCTTTGAATATTATTCAAACCTTGTTGCAATTCTTAAATACAACATCTGTCTTATTTGTAAATCAGCAAGTTATATAAAGTTGTACATCGATGTGAGAAAACACTCTTTATTCTTCTGTAGTAGCACGGTGTAGACCATATAATCACACCTCTCTGACCATTATTCCATAACTCATTCTTATTCCTTTACTGCCTGAAAGAAAAAGATAAATAATGTTCTAAGAATTATATCCTCTACACTCAGAAAACAGATACAGTACTTTCTGATTGTGATAATATCTTTACCTGCAATTTTTTTTTTTCATTTTATGTTCAAGTTACAAAAACAGAGAATTTTAGGAATTGATCTTTTTTCAATTCTGAAAACAAAAGTAGATATGAGTATTAAAAACCCTGCTGTCACATCTTTGACATATATATATTCGAGTGTATAGCCATAGGAGCAACCATACATCCATGATATACTGTCAAAATATGATGTGCAACAACAACATCAACAAAAATTAACTTCTCTGAGTTCACTGCCATGTGAAAAAAACAGTAAACAGTGAACAGAAAAAATACTATGTCAAGTTTAGTAAAAAGGATTCACCAATACTTTACCCAGATATAGCAATCACCTTTTCTAATGGCTGAACTTCTGGAATTCAATCACTACTTAGAAATAATCCAACCACCCACACACAATTAAACTGTGTTGTTTACTTTGCATAAAATGTAGAGAGTCCTCTTCGAAGTTTACTGTTCTGAAGATGCAGAATAGACCACACTGAAATCAGAGGTTTCAGAAAGTAACTAACACATCTGTTGTGGCAGGAGGAAAAAAACCTTCTTCCTTTGTAAGCAAGGTTAGAAGGAACCGAATACCTCATATTTCCCGTTATCCTGTTCTCACCTTGCAGAAACTGCTATTGTGCTGGAAGTGCCTGAGACAGAGCAGTAGAAAAATAGAGGAAAGGGGAAAGAATAATTCCCCTTTCCTTTTATTGTCTTTCCCTGAGGGAAGCTGGTGGCACAAAGCTTGTTATCATCATCCACTGCAGAAAAATGTTCCAAAAAACACTTTAATGGCTTTTACTACTTTCAGTGGGAACATAAGTTTAGATAGACCCATTGATCTGAGCAACAAAAGCACATTTCAGTCTCAATGTAAAGTAAGAATTGAGGTAGAATTGGAGCTCACTAGTTAAGTTAAACCTGCAATGGAAATTCCACTTCCTTTTGGTATTTGAAAGAATATGAGTACCAATAGCACGTTACAGTCCTCTGTGTCAAATGTTTAGCGTGTGACAGGCAACCAGCATCTCTAACTCTGTTTTATACCATTTTAATAGCATGTTGCAACAAGCATAACAAAAGAATACAGCAATTTGATGTGCATACAGCTGCAGCCTTCACCTATGGACAAAATACTCGAAGTTTGACAGCATGGTGAAAATGTGTTTTTGTTTTTCGTTTTTTGTTGTTGGTGGCTTTTTTTAAAGCTAAAATTAATTCTATTTTAGAAAATTATGGTTAAAATTTAAAAAAATAAACCCCAAAATAATAGGTGCAGTCTATTTTCACTTTTTATTCATCCTGTACACCTGAATGAAAGAAAATGAAATTGCTTAGGGCAAATACTTATCAACTAAATGTCACAGTGTCCATTTAGAAGCAGGTTTATAACTAACATAGAGAATGGAACTCTCTTTCTTCTTCTAAAAACTGCATGTTTTTGAAGCTCAAATTAACAATCCTATTGAATTGTCTAAGTTTTAAACTATATGAAAATATAAAACCTTTTAAAGATCCTTAGAAAGCCATTATAACCTGAGAAGTTGCTATACAGTTTTTCAACATATTCATAATAAAATTAGGTTGGTCAAAAAATATTTAAACTGGTTAATGTGAAGACCTGGATCCTCTTTTTTAATGTATGAAAGCAGGTCCTCTAAAGCCAATATTCTCCTAACAGCATAATTTTATGTTCCCATTAAACCCTCATCTTAGATCCACCTCAAAACATAAGTATATACCTTTGGACTGTAGAAATGCTTGGGTTTTATGTTGCAGGGTTTTGAGAGTGCACAGATGGCTATTATAGTTTACTAAAATGGGACTGTGCAATAACAGTGCCAGCTGTGTAACAACCAGTCCATCTCTAAAAGAGATTGCAAATTCAGAGGGAATCCTTTCAGAAAGGGGCTGAGAGCTGCTTCAGATGAACTGAGGCTCTGCATTAGGAGGACAGAATTCTAGTTTTAGACAGAGGACAGAATTCTTCTAGCATATTTGCCACTAAAACAGTGTTTCAGTTGTTTAGGGAAATGAAAGAGCTGAAATACTCTCCTTTATATTATTGCAATTATACCATTAAACACTCAGCTCTGATTTATTTTAATTTCTCTAATCTGACCATAAAAAAAAATAATTCCAGAGAGACTAGATCAGTACAGACAACTACTAAGGGGGAAAGCTGATTTCCAGACCATTAGTCCTAGTTGAGATCAGGTCCACAGTGCCTGAAAACTATCCCTTGAGGAATCTTTGCTAGTTTATTTGAAAAGATATGATGTCCTTGCTCTACATTTTGTTGAACTAGTGGAAATAAATAAATAAATAAATAAATAAATAAGAACTTCATTCCAAAGCTGGCCACCAAATTCTTAAATATTGTGATTGGTTTATATTTCTTTCAGAGGTAGCAACTGCCTACAAAATTTGTCATCTCTTTCATTTCCTTTCTCATTCCTTTTTCTCTGGCTCACTGAAACATTTAGCAATAGGACTTTCACATTAGGCTAAATGCTTTTTCAATAATTACTGAAACAGGTATTGCATGTGTTTGGTATCTCAGGGTTCAGTACTATAAGGTTTGACAATAATAAGTATCTTGCAGAGCAGATGTTTTGATATGACCCACAATTAATTAAAGTAAAACTTTCAATAATTCTATCATTATTATAAATACAGGACCATCTTCACAAAATGTCAGTAATATCACATAAGACTTTGCACAAAGAGGTAAATATTACAGCAGATACTGCTTTCTGGTGTCAATTAAGACCAAAAAACTATACATTCATTTTTTTTTCTCCTATGTTCAGATTTAATAAAAAAATCTTACTCCATTCTGAAGTACTGTAGTACTGTCACTATATTTACCATATTTAAACTTAACTAACTATATTAATCAAGCAAAACATCTTCCAGTCCTTTGGGCTGCTTTCCTCTCTCACAAATGTAATTTATAATTAAAAAACTGAACAGTTACAAGGGATTTAAAATTACGATATCCACATCCTGGATAGCTTTTCATCTAAATTTATTTTTTCATTTACATACTATCTAACACTATATTTGTGCTGTTTCTCCCATAAGTAGATCATTTTAACGCAAGGTACAACTAGTCCCCTTGGTTTTGAATAGGAAAATAAAATGAGTAGCACTTACCTTCCAAAATACATTTTAAAACAAATTTTAAAGAAGTTAAATCTGCAAGGAAAAAACATAATAGCTGGAATTAGAGTGGGTAAAAAAACAGTATTATCAACAAAAATAACTGGGTCGAGGCCATAGCATGGCAGTATGATTCTGTCCCTGCAGAAGCTATAATTCATAAATGAACATATAAACCTAAAGGTGGAAGAGACAAACAAGTTAAAAACCTCTTCATCAGACCATGCATAAAATATATGGCTTGAGGAGACAGAAAATTTTCAGCTGGCTGGCCAAGCAGGGGAATTGCTTCAATTACCATTGTCTCCTTCTGGTAACAGAAATAGGACTAAGCATAAAACCTTACAATAGTCCTGCAGCAATGTCAGCTAGAGTTCAAGCAGTACCAGAGACTGCTGAAGTGTCCTTTACAAGGTGAAGTTACTGTTCTGTTAATGATCTGTTGTGTTTTCCTGATAATGTCATTTGTCCTGGTTTATGCCTGACTTCTACCACCATTAAGGAATGAAATCATAGATATTTGTAATGATATAATATTTAATACTAGTCTTTTTCCAAAAGTTCACTTATTTTCTCAGTGAAGGAGGTCATTATTTAATGCTTCTATTAGGGTAGACCCACGCTTCTGAGCTGAGCTTTTTTGTTCAGATTTAATGGTTCTTTTATAGACAATTGTATCATAAATTGTTTTAACTATTCTGTTTGGTCGTTTCCTTTGTTAAGAATTACTATTGTGCCTCTGGCTTAGGAGCTTTACTTTCTAATTCTCCAGTTTTCTTACATCAGTGTTAGGGCTCTACTTCCTGGAAGGCTCCTTAGATTTTTATGAGGTGATATTTTTCATGCTCCAACCTTTGTCTGTGAAGTGGCCTCTTTCTTAGTTTGAGGTGAATTGTTTTACTAGGGCATTGACATGACATACTTTGAAGATCACTTTTAAAAATCTATCATACTCAGTCATTTTCTTCTGATCACTCACCAGAGGAAGTTATCAGAGCTGAAATTACAAATAATGTTTTGGAAGTTGCGTCAGATTTATAGCATTAGAGTATGGCTTTTTCTTTCCGTGCAGGTGCAAAACAGTCTATGAGCAACATTCTGACGTTCTGAAAAAAGTGTCTCATTCACTGGACATAGTGATAAAATCATCTCAACGAACTGATTTGGAAACCACTATGTAGCACAGCTAGATAATTAAAAGCTGACCAAAACGGCTCTTGCAACACTTTTTTGCAGCTTAAGAGGATGAAAAACACTGGGTGTTCTAGTAGAAAATCCATCTGAAAACAGAGCTCTAAGACCGAAACTGTTTTCTGTCTGTTAGTTTCATTCCTCTCCTTCCCATTTGCTTAAGCAGAAAAAGATGGAAAGTGAATAAGTTTTGGTAGACTTTGAAAGAAACACCCATTCTGATATGACTGCTTTCAGGAAGACATAGGGTGGAAGATATAGCATCAGAGTCCATCCTGAGATGGTGACACACCACTGAGCACTGCAAGAACTCAGTACATCAGTGCTTGAGCTAAGGTGAGACACAAGAAACACACAGCCTCCCTCGCAGTGCTACTAAGAGCTGCACATACAACACCAGATATGAGGGAGATAGAACACTGTATCCAACTTATACTGCATTATTTCAGCTTGTTATGTTGTTAAACACCCTCATTCCAGCTGCTTTCAAGAATGACATTCAGCAGCCCTACCACACACCTGTAATCTCAGCTTTCACCACAGTTATTTTGTACACCTGCTATTGGTCACTTGACCATCTATTCTACTTTTTCTCAGTAGCAGGTTGTGATGCTAATTGAAAGCAAATTTACATATCTCAAACTATTCACATTTATCTTTTGAGACAGTAGTACTTCATTCTTCTGCATTAATTCAAAGCCTTGTCTACCAGCATCACCTCTTTCTTTTAATCTTTTTCCTCAGCTATCTGATCACTCAGCCCTAAAACAAGCTCTGCAAATATTATCAGATGTCATAGTGTTCGATATAAATAGTATTTTCATGGCTTGAATAAACAACACCTTGATTTATTTCCTACTTAATTTGAATACTACGACCAGTTCACTGATGAAGTTCCAACTAGAAGAATGTAAAAAAGCATTAAGATGAAGAAAATCTGTTTAATTTCATCCAGAGTTCATTAGAAAATAGTTAACTTTTACAGATTCTTACTGGTAGTACAACAGCCTAAAAGCTGGCTCTGTTCAGGACAGAGGAATGGATGGACTTTCATTCTCCTCATGTTGCATGCTGGTTTAAAGAGCCTGGATCTCACGGTGTGGTGAGGAAGGGCTGATGAGAAGACCACCCTGCAGGAGAAGTCCTGAAGTATCTCCAGTCGCATGGTGAAATATGTTTAAGGGTTCAAGCAGCAAGACATTTCTCTGGAGCTTGTGTGAAGGTAAATGACACAGAAGTGTGACAGAACAGCAAATGCTTTTCCAGAATAAGCAGCAGTGGACCAGATGCTTGTTATGTTATCTTGACTCCTGTTCCAGCTTTGGCAGCAGCTCATGCTGAGGCCTGATGTCCAAGGCAGCAGCGCCAGGGGGTCCAAGCCAGGATAACACATCTGGGATCTCCAGTGGCCCCCGCTGCTCTTCGCAGCCTCATATCCCTTGGATGACAAGTGTCGGTTCCTTGACCTGGTTTCTTGAGCGTGTGTTGTCAGTTTGTGCTACTGCACAGCAAAACTCACATAGTTCTTTCTTCATCTGGTGAAACACCCGCTTGCCCAGCTCGCAAACCAAGGCCATTCCACTTTGCCACATGTCCAGTCTCTATACAGATCTTGTTTCTCTATGAACATCCTGTTACTTTAGGCCTAGTCTTGTTACATTGCGATGCCTACTGGGGTTTCTAAAAGACTGTTGTTCCTCTGATCCACTGGCAGTTTCCTCAGACTCTGCCAACCCTTGGAACGTCTGGGCAGAGGCTCGACCACTGGTGCAGGGCTGCTTTCACTGCCAATCAGGCTCTCCAGCGTGGCTCTGCCAGCCCTGGGCAGGCCGGGCTCTGGGCTGGGCTCAGCCCCCACTGCAGCAGCACAGGCCCTGGCTGAGGAGGTTTCTCTGCTCCTCTCAGGCTCCCAGTGGGTGGGCACAGGCCGCCCCCTCACAGCGATTCCCACCTCCAAAATGTGCAGTGCTCTGATCTTCTGTATTGCAACAGCGTGGCCAGTAGTAGTGCCTGAAGCAGTGCAGTGTCAGGTGCTTCCAGGTACCATGTCAGATGCTTTTCAGCTTTTCCACTTTTTGGAAAACTCACAAGTGGCCTGTGCCAACTGAGATGGGAGACTGGGATGCAAAATATGGAATCACAAGGGTAAATGTTTATTCATGGGCATGAGGTTTCCCAGTTAAACGGGGACACCCCGAATGTGACTTTACATGGGATTTTTACACCCTTCAAATGGTCAAGTACAACAGGATCAGACAAATCACAAACACTCACACTACCAATTGCTAATCACAGCAAAACTTTGCAAAGCCACTCTATTTTTGCATCCTTCTTGCTGCCTGTCTATTGATCTAGGTGTCCCTGGAGTCCGTCTTGCTTGAGTTATGGCTTTCAAGGTGGCAGTCAAGACTAGGGAGAGCAGGCCCTTGGTGAGATGGTGTTCTGACATAAATCCCTTCTGGCTTCTGGGCTGCACTGCAGGTTTTCCAGCCGTGGGAGGAAATGGACTCCCCAAGCACCCTGTGTAAAAGAAAATTGAGATCTCTTCCCACTCTCTCTTACTTTCTTCCCTCAGCTAAGAAAGGCTCTGTGGTTTCAGGAGAAGTACTTCTGCTAGGGCATAGTTATGCAGCCAGGGGATGCTCCCAGGTTTCAGCATTGCCCCACAGGCTGCTCTGCAGGATGAAATAAAACTAAAATATGAGGTAGGTTTTCCAAATAAAAAAATAAGGGGGAGGGGTGTGCAAGCACTGGTACACTTAATATCCTTCCTCTGCTTTTATTTGACATCTACATTTAAGAAACCAAAGCTATTAAATCACTCACAGTCCTGTACAGAACTGGGAGGTGAATCAGAGACAGCAGAAGATTGTGCTACCACTCAGAGGGACCTCACCAGGCTGGAGAAATGGGCTGATGGGAAGCTCTTGAAGTTCACCCAAGTGAGGAACAGTCCCAAGGCCACACTGGAGGTGCCCCGTCTGGAGAGCAGATATAAAGAGGAGACCGTGGGGGTCCTGCTGGATACCACATCGAACGTGAGCCACCCAGGATGGCCAAGGGCATCTTGGGCTGCACGAGGAGGAGCATCACATACAGGTCAAAAGAGGGGACCAGCAGTGGTGATAACAACAAAATGGCAAGATGGACATTGCCAGATCCCAATGGATCTGATCAATAGAATTGCAACCATGTCTCCACCTCAACTAAAAGGACAGCTGCTCAGTGCAGAGGGAGTTAATAAGGAATTGCATTGACTATCTTTTATTTTATATTCCATTTGTATTTTATGTATATATATATATAAACACTAGTAGTATGTTAGTATTTTGTAATTTTATTTAACTATGCTTATCTCGGAGAGGACAGGTTCCGTTCCCCACCTGACCAACCACTGTTTGCGCTATGAGGAGAAGGTGTTTCTGACCTCAAGACAGAGGGTAGAAGAAGTACACAAACAGAGGCACGCTCATGTGCTTTTCTCTATTCCTTTAGCAGCAGAGTGCAGAGCGCAGTTTGCTTTCACCTGGACGGGCAGCCAGTATCCGTGGAATCGCTTGCCCCAGGGGTGGAAACACAGCCCTACCATGTGCCATGGACTGATCCAAACCCCGTTGGAACAAGGGAAAGCTCCAGAACACCAGAATGTGGTAACCTGGCTGCTCCCACGCGGGGACAAGGGAGCCGACTGTCTGGACCTGGACGGTAGCAAATCCAAGCAGCTGGGGTGCCCATGGAACTGGGCA
>VWYH01001489.1:0-10478 GCA_013399365.1 Pampusana beccarii
AAGTGCATCTATACCAATGCACGTAGCATGGGCAACAATAAGGAGAAGCTGGAAGCAATTGTGTGGCAGAAAAACTGTGATGTAGTGCTGCATTGGATGGCTATAAACTCTTCAGAAGGGATAGGTGAGGAAGGAGAGGAGGTGGGGTAGCCATATGTTAGGGAGGGTTTTGATTGTGTGGAACTTGATGAGGGTGATGATAGGGTTGAGTGTCTATGGGTGAGAATCAAGGGGAAGGGCAACAAGACAGATATTCTGGTGGGAGTCTGTTACAGACCACCCAACCAGGATAAAGAGGCATATGAAATATTCTGCAGGCAGCTGGGAGAAGTCTCACGATCACTAGCCCTTGTTCTTATGGGGGACTTGAACTTACCAGATGTCTGCTGGAAATACAACACAGCAGGGAGGAAACAGTCTAGGAGGCTCCTGGAGTGTATGGAAGACAACTTCCTGACACAGCTGGTGAGTGAGCCTACTAGGGAAGGAGCCCCACTGGACCTGTTGTTTGCAAACAGAGGACTCATGGGTAATGTGTCGGTTGGAGGTCACCTTGGGCATAGCAATCATGAAGTGCTCGAGTTTTCTATTCTTGAAGTAAGGAGGGTGGTCAGCAGAAGTGCTACCTTGGACTTCCGAAGGGGTGACTTTGACCTGTTTAGAAGGCTGGTTGGCAAAGTCCCTTGGGAGGCAGTCCTGAAGGACAAAGGAGTCCAGGAAGGCTGATCCCTCTTCAAGAAGGTAATCTTAGAGGTGCAGGAGCAGGCTGTCCCCATGTGCCAAAAGATGAGCTGGTGGGGAAAAAGAAGGCCAGCCTGGATGAACAGAGCGCTTCTGCTGGAACTCAGGAATAAAAGGAGAATTTATAACCTTTGGAAGAAGGAGCAGGTTACTCAAGAGGACTACAAGGATGCCATGAAGGTACGCAGGGAGAAAATTAGAAGGGCCAAAGCCCAACTGGAGCTGAGCTGGGCTACTGCTGTAAAAAGGAACAAAAATGCTTCTATAAATACATCAGCAACAAAAGGAGGGCTAAAGAAAATCTCCATCCTCTGGTGGATGCAGAGGGAAACATAGTGACAGAAGATGAGGGAAAGGCTGAGGTACTAAATGCCTTATTTGCCTCAGTCTTTAATAGTAAGGCTAGTTGTGCTCCAGGTACACAGCCCCCTGAGCTGGAAGACAGGGACGGGGAGCAAAATGAAGCCCCCATAATCCAAGAGAAAATGGTTAGCGACCTGCTCCACCATTTAGACATGCACAAGTCTATGGGGCCAGATGGGATCCATCCAAAGGTACTGAGGGAGCTGGTCAAAGTGATCACCAAGCCACTTTCAATTATTTATCAGCAGTCCTGGCTAATCGAGGAGGTCCCAGTTGACTGGAAGTTGGCAAATGTGACACCCATCTATAAGAAGGGCCAAAAGGAGGATCTGGGGAATTACAGGCCTGTCAATCTGACCTCAGTGCCAGGGAAGGTCACGGAACAGATAATCTCGAGTGCCATCATGCAGCACATACAAGACAACCAAGCAATCAGGCCCAGTCAGCATGGGTTTATGAAAGGCAGGTCCTGCTTGACCAACCTGATCTCCTTCTATGACAAGGTGACCCATGTCTTGAGGAAAAGGATCTGCTGGTGTTGATCGACAAACAGCTGAACATGAGCCAACAGTGTGCCCAGGTGGCCAAAAAGGCCAACAGCATCCTGGCGTGCATCAAGAATAGTGTGGCCAGCAGGACTAGGGAACTGATTGTCCTACTGTACTCGGTGCTGGTGAGGCCCCACCTTGCATACTGTGTTCAGTTTTAGGCTACTCACTACAGGAAAGAAACTGAGGTACTAGAGAGAGTTCAGAGAAGGGTGATGAAGCTGGTGAGGGGTCTGGATAACAAGTCTTATGAGGAGCAGCTGAGGGAACTAGGGCTGTTTAGCCTGGAGAAAAGGAGACTGAGCCTTATTGCTCTCTACAACTATCTGATAGGAGGTTGTAGCATGGAAGGTGTTGGTTTCTTTTCCCAAGTAGCAAGTGATAGGATGAGAGGAAATGGCCTCAAGTTACGCCAGGGAAGGTTCAGATTGGATATGAAGAAAAAATTCTTCACAGAAAGGGTTTTCAAGCACTGGAACAGTCTCCCCAGGGAAGCAGTCAAGTCACCATCCCTGGAGGTGTTTAAAAGAAGTATAGATGAGGTTCTTAGGGACATGGTTTAGTGCTAGAGTTAGGTTATGGTTTGACTCAATGATCCTGAGGGTCTCTTCCAAGCAAAATGATTCTATTATTCCTGTTGCCATTGACATCCCTGGCCAGATTCAATTCCATTTGGGCTTTATTTTTCCTAACCTCATCCCTTCGTTCTCAGAGAATGTTTCTGTATGCCTCCCAGGTTACCTATCCTTCCACCATCTGTATGCTTCCTTATTGTGTTTGGCCAGAAGCTCCTTGTTCATCCACACAGGCCCCTGGGCATTTTTACCTGACTTCCTACTCCTTGAGATGGACCACTCTTGAGCTTGGAGGTGATCCTTGAATATTAACCAGATTTCATGGGTCTCTCTTCCCTCCAGGGCCTTTTCACACAGAACTCTTCCAAGCACATCTTTGAAGATGCCAAAGTCTGTTCTCCTGAAGTCCAGGGTTGTGAGCTTGCTTTTTGCCCTGTTCCTTCCCCTCATGATCCTGAATGCTAGCATCTCATGATCACTGCAGTCAAGACTGTCTTCAATCTTCAGATCCCCAATGAGCTCCTCCTTGTTGGTGAGTATGAGGTCCAGCAGAGCAACTCTCTTCGTTGGCTCCTTATCACTTGGGTCAGGATGTTGCCATCTGTGCAGTCCAGGAACCTCTCTGGATTGCTCATACCCTGCTGTATTGTCCCTCCAGCAGATATCAGGGTGGTTGGAGACACCCACAAGGACCAGGGCCTCTGAACATGCAGCTGTTCTTAGCTGTCTGTAGAGGACTTGATCCACTTGTTCTTCCTAGTCAGGTGGCCTGTAGCAGACAGTGACTAGGATGTCACCCTTATCTGTCTTTTCTTTATTCCTGACCCATTTAGGATCACTATGGGTGTTTTGTGTTTACAACACAGAAACTCTTCATTTACTTGCTGGCATTGTGTACTCTCCATATAAGGAGTCTTATGTATCACTAGAATTTACCCTCTGCAAAAAAAAACTTGAAAAATATATTGGAAAAGGATGTGCGCATGTGAGAACATTGTGTAACTCCTTATTAATTGATGACACTATCCTCAATCTAACCAATCACTCCAATGTATGTGTGTGCAACTTCTCTATGATTATTGGTTGTGATTTTAACTTTTCTGTACTGATAACTACTCATGATTATTTGTCTTTTGATTACATGTTATATCACGAGCTGCAACCAACACCTATTGGGATTAATCTGACTGTAATCAAGTGACTTCTCCACCATCCTGATCTGATAAACCACCTGCAAAAAGCATGAGAAATGGGACAGAGAATTCTTATCACAGTCCATCACAATGCTGAAGAAATACATCGAGTGCTAGAGAGAGTCAAGAAAGGTGGAAGGCATCAATGGTGGGAAGTCCTATTTGGATTGTCTCCAACATCAACTGGAACTCTGAACCTGATGCTACACCCTATCACGATTTTGCTAATTTCCATCATGTTATGCTTGTTGTTAACTATTATTTTCTGTGTTAGAGTTTGGAGGATGTCTAGAGAAATTACCCTATTGCAACAACCTCCTCATGTACACAACATGGCCTAGTTAAATTTGATGAAACTTAAATAATTTAAACATAACATATTTCCCTCAAATCATAACAAATTGCAGTTGGAATATGGCATTATCTATTTATAGGCACAAATGCAAGGGGCGACCACACCAACACTCTGTGGAGCGATAGGTTGACTTAAGTCACAGGGTGGATTGTGGTGGCAGCAATCACCCCATCCCCCACCCCTCTACTATGCTAATCTACTACCTGGCTACCAGGGTTGTCAGGTATGATTTGGGGAAAACAATTCCCGTTGTGCAAGTGCGACAAGACAGAGCACTGAGGGACACCACACATAACAGACACACACACCCCCCCCCGTGTTCCGTAGCTCTGCCAAGAACAATTCCCCATTGTGTAAGTACAGTGACATTGGGAAAACTGAGGCACAAGAGCAGTGAATCAAGACACAAAGGCACACCCTCTGTGCTCTTGGAACTCCTGCCGTATGGGCACAGACCCCCTTTCTGCCTGGGAAAGGTAGCGACCCTCAATCAACTTTTGATGGTTTGGTACACCCGCTACCTGGGACTCAGCCCAAGCAAAACAGTACCAGAACTATACCATCTAGAGAGTTCTGGATACTACCAGAATATTACCTCATCCTAAGAGTGGCTACAGTAGAAAAATAGTGACTGAAGTCAATGACCTCGCAACCCTATAAAGAGCAATCCTAAAGTGAGGCCCTTTGAGCTCTCCTGGATCACAGCAGGTTGTGACTCAGTATCTCCCTCCAAGGTGGGACGCCCCTCAGAGACACCTTGCGACAAACCGAAGCTGCGAAGCCGTGGGTGAGGACAGATTTCTTGAGTTTCGACAAATTGCCCTTTGAGGAATGCTAATGCATTAAAGTGAGTAGTTTGCTTAACTCGAGAGGAAAATTTTATAGGTGTACATCCACATATATTCCACATACACAAAGCTATAGGTTAGTGTGTGTGAATATATATTCAAATAACCATGGATTAATGCGCACGAGTATGTGTGTGTTTATAGATGTGTACGTAAGCTTTTAATCATATACCTCTGTGTGTGTGTGTGTGTGTCTATACATGAGTTTATTTTCTCTTTTGTAAGTACAGTGTGACCCTTGACAGCATCGAATCTGTAATCAAGTGGCCGTTTTAATTATAACAAATCCCACTGAATTGTTTTAAACCATTTTGTTAATCAGCTTTTCATAAAGTGTTTTTAGAAATGATATATTAAATTTGTGATCTACCTTAATACATCCTAAATTGTCACTAACTCAAAGCTATGTAACATTCCATTCTGTGACAGCTCCCCACCCACTGCACAGACCACTTGTCTAGACCATAACGTGTCATTTTCCATAGGAGGAGGACGTGGGAAACTGTATCAAAATCCTTGGAGAAATCTAGGTAGACAACATCCACTGCTCGCCCCACATCAACCAAGCGTGTTACTTTGTGATAGAAGATGATCAGGTTTGTCAAGCACGACTTGCCCCTGGTGGATCTGTGCTGGCTATTCCCAGTCACGTGCTTCAACTGACTTGTGACAGCCCCCAGGAGGATTCATTCCATAACTTTCCCAGGTACTGAAGTAAGACTGATGTGCCTTTAATTTCCTGGATCCTCCTTTTTAAGCCCTTCTTGTAGATGGGGGTGACATTAGCCTTCTTCCAGTCTTCTGGGACATCCCAGATCTCTGCCACTTCTCAAAGATTATGGAGAGTGGCCTTGCAATGACATTAGCCAGCTCAACACCCACAGGTGGCTATTGTCAGGGCTCACTGATTTGTAAGGGTCAAGCTCCTGTAATAGTTCCCTTACCAACTCTTCCTTCATTGACAGTGGGTCTGTGTTAGCATCAGCCTGGATTTCTGTTCTCAGGGCCTGGGGCCCAGTAGTGTTGGTAAAGACAGGTGAAGATAGTGTTGAGAACCTCTGCCTTTTCAGCGTTGTTGGTCCCCTCTGCTGTTTAACAGCCGGCCGTTATTTTCCTTATGTTTCTTCTTGTTGTTTACATACCTGAAGAACCCTTTCTTGTGGTTTTTGACATCTCTGGCCAAATTCAATTTGAGCTGAGCTTTTGCTTTTCTAACTGTATCTCTGCATGCCCTGGCAATGCCCTTGTAGTTCTCAACAGTTATTTGTCCGTTTTTCCACCCCTGGTATGCTTCTCTTTTGGTTTTGAGCAGACTCAGAAGCTTGCAGTTAAGCCAAGGGGGTCTCTTGCTCTGCCTACGTCCCTTACCTTTAAGGAGGATGAACTGTTTTTGTGCTTCCAGGAGAGCTTTCTTGAAAAACTCCCAGCACTCGCTAGCTTCTTTATCCTCCACAGAAGCTTCCCACGGAATCCCTCCCAACTGAGCTCTGAGCACGCAGAAGTTTGCTCTTCTAAAAATCTAAAACCTTTGTCTTAGTACTAACCTTCAGCGTGCTCAGCAGGATCCCAAACTCCACAATATTGTGATCACTGCAGTCAAGGCTTTCACTAACTGAGATATTACCAAGCAGGTTTTCTTGGTTTGTGAGTAGCAAGTCTAGCAGTGCCTCATTCCTGCTTGGCGCATCTAACATTTGTATGAGGAAGCAGTCCTCTACGCATTCCAGCAACTTGATGGATAACGTGAGCTGCTGTATTGTTCTTCCAACAAATGTCTGGGTAGTTCAAGTCACCTATCTGTTGCCTCGAAGCTTACTTAAGTGACTCAAATATTGCTTCATCGGCCTTATCGTCTTGGTTTGGAGGTTGGTAGCAGATGCCTACTGTAAGATCCCCCTTGGAGGTGACCCCTGTGATCTTGACCCAGAGGCATTCGAGAGGGCTTCCACAATTGCCATAGTTGGCTTCGATATATTCGAGGTTGTCCTTAACAGAGAGTGCAACTCCTCCTCCTCTTCTTCCCTGCCTGTCCTTACAAAACAGCCTATAGCCATCCATCGCGATCCTCTCATGCTCACGTGAGTACTTGTTGCTGCACTTCTGGATAAAGACAAGGCCTCACAGGTGGCATAATTGCCAGTACCAAGTAGAAGCTGCCTACAGGTTCTGCTGTTAAAACTAGCTGGCTAGTGCTTGGCTCCCTGGCCAAGGGATTCGTGCAGCAGAGAAAAGGCCTGGGTTTTCTTAGGTTAGCTGTGATGTGGATCACTAACTCCTCAATGTACAGTGGTCTTCCATTTAGGATCGCTATGGGTGTTTTGTGTTTGCGTCACAGAAACTCTTCATTTGTTTGCTGCCATTGTGTACTCTCCGCATAAGGAGTCTCATGTATCACTAGAATTTACCCTCCACAAAAAAGCTTGAAAAAATGAACAATATCCTTCTCCTTTCCTTACCCCTCATTTTTCCTCCCATATATGTGCTGGGATTATTTTGTTCTGTGGAGAGAAACTTAACAGTAGTATGTGGAAGGAGAGGGTTTTTTTCCCCTATTAATTTTGTATTTAAAAATTCAGATTTTTCTCAGAGGATGGGCAGATTCCTGGTTATTTAAGGCTGTAATACACATTTTTTATTCTTTAAACAATGTAGTATTTTAAAAATTTAATACAGGAAATACAGATACAGCCAGAAAGGCTTTTGGGGATCCCTCCATAATGGTGCTTTGTAGGTACTTCCTTGCTTACATGCAAACGTTGCAGGTGACCCTGCTTGAGTGCTGTTTTTGGTTTGTTTTTTTTTTTTTTATTTTGTCATCCCTTCCTGTCACATTACTCCAGGCCCTTTGCTTATCAACCCTGTCTGACACTCCCTCACAGGGCTACTGGTAACTCTCTCCCTCCCCCATCATTCCTAGTTTAAAGCCCTCCTTACCAGGTTAGCCATCCCCCTGGCAAAGATACCTTTGCCCTGCTTATGAGGTGGATCCCACCTCTCCCAAGCAGATGCTGATCTGCAAACCAGGTCCCATGGTTATAGAAACCAAAACTCTGTTGCTGACGTGTTATCAATGCTGTCCTCCTCACAGCCTTTCCCCTCACTGGTAGGATTGAGGAGAACACCACCTGGGCCCTCATGCCCTTAACTGCCACCTCCAGAGCTCTGTAGTCACTTTTGATACTCTCCAGGTTTCCCCTGGCAGTATCATTGGTGCCCACATGGAAGAACAGCAGGGGGGAGTAGTCAGAGGGCCAGACAAACTTGGGCAGTCCCTCTACAACATCCCAGATTCAGGCCCCCAGCTGGCAGCAAACCTCTCTTGTTGGTAGGTCAAGTAGGCAGGTGGGTGCCTCTGTCCCCTGCAGCAGGGAGTCACCCACTACTATCACTCGCTGCTTCTTTCTGGTGGTCTTGCATGGTTTAGGGGGAGGTGGCCCAGATCCTTTGCTTGAAAGCACATCTGGCTTCTCTTCACCTTTGAGGGCGGTGAACCTATTTTGTAGCTGTAAGCCCTTAAGAGGAAGGCTCCTGCCTCACCTAGTGCCACAAGTCCCCAGCTTCCATTCTTCCACTTCTCCAGAAGTTGCACTTACCTTTAGTATTAGGGGTAGACACTGCCTGTGTCTCTACTGCAATCGAGGTCTGGGGATCTTCAAGCTGTTGCGTTTCAGAGAAGATCCTATCTATCTCCCTTTTGTCTTCTCTGATGCTGCACAGCCTGCTCACTTTTTCCCATAACTCCTCCACTTGGTAACACAGCTCCTCCAAGACAGCACACCTCCTGCAGGACAGAGGGCCATCTCTCCTGGCCTCAGAGAGAGGCCCCAGGCACTCCCTGCAACCTGGAAATCACAGGGCTGCATCCACTATCCGAAGGTCTGCCTGCATCAAAGCCTCTGCCATAGCAGGGGCAGCCGCTCCAAAACCTGCCAGGGAAACTGCCCTGTGGTGCATCATCACCATAAGTGAAACCACTTAGGCTGGTTTGAATTAAAAGGAGAACCCCTTCTTTGCAACTTTTTGTATAAGCTGCTGCACTGGACATGGCTTTTATAGTGATACCATAAATTGGCTAATTGAAGAAACTTCTAAAGCCAGATCAATTTACGATTTTAGAAGCAAGCACCCTTTATTGACGCGTCGGCTCCCACGGGAATAATTTTCGCCTGGTGGGGGCGCCGAACAATTCCCATACACAGGTTATATCCACACAGATCATACATATTAATTACATTTCCAATAAATCCTTTGCATATGCATTACATTTCTTGGAACGACTTAGCATATGTAAATGTCCCTTGCGCATGCGCAGTTCAACATGTCGGTGGTCTTTCAAGGGTCTTGGCATGAAGTGAGAAGTCTTTCTCAAACTGTCTGCTGCTTGACCCCAGATTCTGGGTAGGCGCAGTCCCTTTGTTATTCGGCTCGAAACTGCAGAGGTAGTAGTAACTGGTCTCAAGATGGTCTCTGCGCTGGTCTTGCCACCTTATCTTCTGAGAGCAAGGGCACTGCCTTCTAACCTTCTCCTGCTTATCTTAACAAATACCATTCTTGTTACTGAATGCCTAACAAGTGTCTAACACCTAATACCTCTGAACCTTATTCTTATTAACTTAGTAAATGCCTAAAATCTATGACCCTTATTTGTATAGGCTTATTTTATTACTAATTGCTGATTTTAGGTATCATTAATCCCTCCTCTTTTCTTCTATCCTAAAATCATGATAAACACAATTATTAGGACTAAAATAATTATTCCTGTTTGCACTAATGATGCTAATCACCCTGCAAGTGAAATATTCCCCATTTGAGATAATAGCTTATTAATCCACGTACTTTCTATATTCTGTCTAAGGTCCTGTGATTGTTTCACTACCTCTCTGATAACCCAAATTTGATCATTTTTCATCACATTTGGTATGTGGATACAACAGTGATCATGGTCCAATTTCAAGAAACCACACACCCCATGTTCTTTTAATAGTAACAAATCAAAGGCCTAAAATTGTATCGCTTTCCCAGTCGTGCATCTCTCCTAGCCTAACTACTTTAGAACAGGATTGTCACTATCCATATCTTTGTATCAAACATTTTCACTTTACATTTATCCTTTTGAAATTAATTTAGTCCCTTGATCTTGAGCTTTAAAGGAGATTGTTGT
This sequence comes from Pampusana beccarii, assembly GCA_013399365.1. Taxonomy (NCBI): domain Eukaryota; kingdom Metazoa; phylum Chordata; class Aves; order Columbiformes; family Columbidae; genus Pampusana; species Pampusana beccarii. The sequence continues at coordinate 9,785 of VWYH01001489.1, forward strand.
TCTGCTGTCAAAGGTGCAGGAGCTTGCTTAACCCTGGAATGATTCTTTTCCTTCCAGTCTGAATGCAGTGTATGCAGTTAACGGTCTTGAGATATGTGTTAAAGTAAGACACAACTAATTGTGCGGGCCCTCAAAATGTCTAAGCTGCAAGGTCAATAGTGTCTATAGTTCGTGATTAAGTGTTTTGCAAGCCACTCTTTGTTGTGTGTGTACTAAAATGAAAGGTTTTATGTATCTTTAGGTTAGCAATTGCAGGCAGGATTCACTCATTCTGTCAAGTGATGACAATAATTCATATACATATATATATATCTCTCTCTCTCTCAAATAAGTCTCACCTTTTTAAGCTTTTAGTGACTGCAGCACAACACTTAATCACACATTGCAACATAACATACAAATATAACAATTGCTAATACAATAATGACAATCAGTTTCTTAATCTATGTCTGTAAATCAGGAATCCAGGACGCTAATCATGTCCAAATTTCTTGAAATCTGTAAGGGTTGTTGCTTTTTGTACCTCATGTAAGACTGTGGAATGTTTCCAAATCTCCTCTAATTCAGTTGCGATTCTTTTAGATTGATCAACATGAAGTGTTTTCCCAATATATATTAATAGGGAGGGGTATTTCTAATGTAAGAACCCCTTTATGTGAATTCTTCTAGGAAATATGTGCATACTCAGCAATTG
>VWYH01001492.1:0-130690 GCA_013399365.1 Pampusana beccarii
GGGGAGGCAGCTCCCTCTTGCTCATTACATGATCCACCAGTCACTGCAGTGACTAGAGAGGCCCACAGCACATGGTCACAAACTGAATGAGTCCAAGGGAAATGACAAAGCCTAGTGCTGTCAGGTCTGTATCAGTCTTTCACAGCTGGCTGGGTTGCCTGTTCTGTTGGACATATTGGTAGGTCATTGTGTTTCTCTGTAATTTCCTGGGGACTGAACACACCCCATCAGCTGAAGGAACAGGGGCAATGACTCACTCCTCAACATGCCTAACTCTTTCCAGGATAGACCTTCCCACCAAGGATAGAGAATGTCTCGGATATATCCACAGGAGAAGCTAATATGCCAAAATGCATTTGTCTTAAATCCAAATGGAAATTTGAACATGATAAATCACTCATACTGCACAACAGTTATCAAAGTCAAAGTGCTTTTTCTTACAGTTGTGTAACTCCTGCACAGCACAGAGCAAGACCCTATTTCCCATCCCTTTGCTTTGTCCAGTGGGGCCGTGTCACCTCATTGACCCTTCCTTGTTTTACTTCACTTTAGAAAGAGCATGGACAAACCAGGAATACCAGGTCCCTAAACTTAAAAGTCTCCTGCATATGTCTTAAGATCAGTGAAATTATAAAGGTGAAACATTTAGATTTCTTGTTCTTACACAATGTTTTTGTAGATGGAGCATAGGTGTGAGATCTGCTCCTGACAGCAATGCTGCCCTTTTGTCAAGCAGTGATGGGAAAGGTCTCTCTGGCCTGCAAAGGAGTCTCAGAGCAGAGATACCTCTGGCTGTACCCTCCCACCTCTGACAGTAGTCAAGCAAATTACTTCAGATGACAGCTCATGGATTTTTGTCATACTTTCTCACAGCACAACCTTTCCCAAATGCCTTGTCTGAGTGGACCTACGTTGCATCTGGCACCAGCTTTATCAAATATTGAGTGAACCTGTCCAGTAGCTACATCCAGATTTGTGAAAAGATTTGTGACAAATTCTTTTGACTTGTTGATCATGTAGTATACTGTTTACACTTTTGAGATGCACAGGCATGCACCTGCAAGGTGTGATATGGTGGTGAGAGGTGGTGAGAGGTCTCTTCCCTGGGACCTCTTGGAGGGAGAAGCTGTCACAGCCCATTATCTTGATCTTGTTCAGAAACAAAGGTGCAAAAGTATTTATTGATCCTTCTTTAGGCTGGTGAGGTCATTAGCATTGGCTTGTCCTTGCCTGATACCTTCGTCTTGGAGGAAAGGAGAAGTCAGGCATTCGGTGAGGTAACACTCGGTCAGAACATAGATAGTCGGTCAGAGCATAGAAATTTTGAGGTGGCTTCTTCTGGCAAAGGATTACTTTCTTGTTTGAGAGTTGCTTCTTGTTTGCGCCCTGTGGCAGTGAAAGACCAAGATGTGACAAGGAAAAGGTGATCATAAGCCCAGGGACAGGAGAAGTGAATCACCAGCTCCACAGCCGGAACTGACCTTGCGACACTGCTTGACACCCTCCTGCTTTTATTCCTGTCTTAGGAATTGAGGTCTTTGGATCCATTCCAGGACTTCTGAAGAAGCCATCAGTCTTTCCTTAGCAGTGAGAGGTGATGCTGGAAGCACAGTGGGTTAATGATGACAGTGATAAAAGTACTGATAAAAATAGTCTGACAATATCTCCAACCACTTGCACAGATCTTCTTTTTTGATGCAACATTTCTGTTTTGTTTGGCAGTAACAGAAGCACCCTCTCTTCCTTCTATTAAAAAATATTTTCATTTGTTTATTTTTCACCTCCTTTTCTTCTCCTTATACTGGTTGCTAAGGAAAAAAGAGAAATAAACAAGAGGGGAAGTGAGAGGGATAGGGGGGAAGAAAAAAATTCAGGTTTTCGTATTTTGAATCTGTTTTTTCAACCAACACCAGAAATATCATCATGATAAAAATATGAGAAAACTCCTTTCAGCAGAAGCTGTTGGTTCTCCATGCTCCCTCAAACGAATTCCTGCTGCACTGTGTGTCCCTGAATGTAGCAAAAGGCAAACTAGCATGAGGCACCTAGAAAAGGTTGACTCCTGACAATATCCCTGGTTCCGTTTTAGAACTCCAGAAAAGCAATGGTAAGCAGCAAATCCTTTTTTTTCTTAACAGTTATCCATAACTGGTGCTAGACTTTGCAAAGTAACTTTAGGTTGCTCCTTTCTGCACGAGTGACCAAAGCCTTCTGAGATTCTACATACCCTGATCTGGTAGATGTGCTGCAGTCTGGACAGGTTTGCTGGAGTGTGCTTGAGTCCTGCTCCAAGAGGTTTATTAATGATGTGAAACCTCAGCTGCCTTTTCTGAGATGAAATCAGTGAAGCTCTGCAGATAGCAGGAGGTAAATAGCAGTGACACAGCAAAACTGTTTCATAGAAAAGATCTTTTCCACAAGGGTTCACACTGCCCTGCAGAGACCAAAAGAGGGTCAAAACAAGCTCTGTACTCCTATAAAACATCTTGCAGCAAAACTGTTGTTCTTTATGAAGCTCTAGAATACTTTTCCCCTCAACCTTTATGCACAGCTGAATGGGGAAGGGGGTTTGAGCAATGCAGTCCCAAACTTGTAAAATAGTGGAAGGGTTCAAAAAGAACAGGATCTCAAATCTAATTCAGAACTTAATATATGTTTTCAAGGTATGTCTCAGCTGTAGCAGTAAAAGTAATAAGGATCAATAGTAATTCTGACCAGCATGCTGGGTTTCAGCCCAAAGAAAAATTCCTAGAAAGAAAAAATAAAGATTTATAATAGAAGAATGGACCAGACTGGATCTGTGGAGCTTCTTCTACACCTTTGTTCTTAACCCTGAGCTGCTTTCTGTGGGTTAAAATAGCTGCTGCCAGATATTAATTACTTTAAAGAAGCTGCAGTGCCACTGCTTCCAGAGGAATTTCCTATTGTTTCATCGTACTACGATAAAGTAAGCATCTGCTTCAGAAAATAACACTGGGGTTGCAATAGAACTCTTCCAGCCGCTGTTTAATTTTCCCAATGAAAACGAAGTAGGAGAAATTTGAAAATACAAGAGCCTTACTTAGACAGAGCCCTCTCTTCACTGTGGGCAACGCATAAGATCTCAAGCTGAGCTGAGACAGAGCTCTGTGGATCCATCCTGAGAGGTCGCTGGCGGAGGGCTCGGGTGGGTGTTGGTGGCAAAGGGAGGCTGGCGGGAGTGCAGTGAGTCTGAGGACTCTTCACCAGAAAGAACAAGCTGATGCATCAGCTCTTCAAAAAGGCACAAAGGAAGAAGGGCAAAAGCAATCTCTCTGCTTCGTCCAGTAGCCAAGGCCTGATGTGAAGATGCAATGTGTGGGAGGGCTGGAAAGAGGAAAAAAATACACTGCCAGGCCCCAGTCTTGGTTGGTTATTTAATGTCAAAACGCCGTGCCGTCTGATGATGGGGTCAAAACTCATTCTTAGGGCTGCTTTGAGAGGCCCATGCACAACAGGCTGTGCTACAAAAGGGTGAGTAGGTGCTCTGTACCATTTCTTGGAGGCAGAAGAGCTCTCAACAGGGCAGGGCTGAGCAGTCCTGCTGCCTGCTGGGGAATGCCAAGGGGCTTTGTACCTGATGAGGGATTTGCCATCAACCTGCACACTGTTGTGCAGTCCAGCCCATCGCCCCCGTCACCATTATCAGCAGGACAGTCAGGTTTGGAGATGTCTGCTGCTCTTACCCACTAAATCAGTGTGACTGGTGAGCATTTGAAGTGATGTCTGTCCATCTCCTTCGTGGGAAGTTCTTATTTGTCCTTCACTCCCACCAGCTGCAACCTGTGGGCTGTGTCTAACAGCAAGCAATAGGAGGCCTGATTTTGCTCTTGGCTCTCTTGATGACCTTGGGAAATCTCTCCCCCTGTCTACCTCAGTTTCCTTGCCAATACAGTGGTAATAATATTTTTTTATCCATTTTTGTTGTCAGTTTGGGGAATTATAAGCAGACCACATCCCACATGCTTGAACTTCTTAATAGAGATTGTGTGTTTGGTTTTCTAAGGAACCCAGGACTACATCTGGAATGTCATGGTTGCTACACAATCATCCTGAGGGTTGACCCTACTGTCACACGGGAGACATAGCCCAATGTCTAAGAGCTGAAGCAAAAATTTATCCATGGGAAGCTCAAGAAAGAATCCCTTCTGATCACTGCAAAAGAGCAGATCCTCCCAGGCTAAAAGGGTAGAAAGAGAATTCAACATCTGTGTTATCTAGGTGCTTAGTGCATGAGGTCAGGAGACAGTCCAGCTTTTTCTGAGTTCCTAATAAAGAAGCTATGCCCAGGGACATTTCAGATTACTCACATCACCTAGTATTTGGCAATACGTATAGAGCCAATTATAGCACCAGACATTTTCATCCAAGATTAATGCAGTGGGACCACGATGCTGCCCAAACCAAGTCCCTCAGTACCATCTACATGTTGCCTTTCACAGAGAAGACTAAGAGCCATTTGGCAACTGGAGGATACAAATTTAAAAGGGGACAGAGCGAATTGTTTTAGTTGCCTCATGTTGAGCAGGAGATACTGAAAGACATCAAGGGTCACACCACAGGGGTTTTTACCATGATGATGATGGGTCCTCATTGCTACTGCTTCTGGTGGTGGGACTATAGCTCCTGCACTGGAGATCAAACACAGAGTAGTAGTGGTGGCTATATCACATCGTGGGCGTCTGCCCACTGTGTCCTTGGGCACTGCCTTGGGCCTTTGCAGCCCACAGTTTCAGCACCCAAATTTTGTCCATCCTTTGGGACAAACCCCACCAAGCTCCTGGAAAGGCACCCCTCAGCCGTGTGCTCTTCCTCACAGGTGATAGTTGCCTTTCCCTTTCTGATCTTCCAGGGCTGGCTGCCTGGCAGCTCCACAGCCTCAGAGACATCAGGTACAGGCAGAGTGACAGCTTGTCAGGGAGGGAGGATGAAAACATACGTTTAAGACACCCATTAAAGACCTGCTGGTGCCTGGTGATGAGCATTCATGAAAGGCTGATTTGTATACATTTCCACTTGTATAAAGTGGATCTTTTAATGGATCTTTTCAATCTCCTGGTACTTTTAGTAGCTTGATCCTTTGCATGGGAATACAGTCTTGGTTGCTTGGGAAATCTGTATATCCTAAGTCACTACTTGCAGATTCCTAACCTTTTCCAGCACAACAGACTCTGATACCTAACTTGGACATAGCAATATCTTAGTGTCTTTCATTTTTGCTTTTACTACTGAATTATTACGTTGCAATTCATATCCATTGCATCTGCAAAAAAATGAAAATAATGCTTACTGTTGTTCTTCCTTATTATTAAGTGACTGCTTTGGTAAGATCACGTTTGCTTATTTTGTACAGTCTTTTGTTCATACAGATGGAAAATCACAGTTACTTGTAACTCCATACAAACTTATATCTGAACAATTGTATTCATCATGATCAAAATTAATAATAATTAAGGATGAGTGGAATCTGAGTTCATGAAACTAAAACAAAACATTTCACTAGTGCAGTTTTTGTTTCTTCTGGCTTCTAATGTTTAAAAATGAAGTCTCATTATTCTAATCAGCAACCCAAAAAGCTGATGATGCCACTATTAGAGACCAGTCATATGTGTCTTATCAGGAATGGTGTACAGTTTGTCAGCACCTCACAACCTGAAATGCATTTGCATAAATTCTTGGATGAACACCCATCAGTGAGAAATACATCTGGGAAATTAGTCCTGAGACCTTATGCAGCATCAAAAAACTCACACTGGTTTGGAAATGCATTTGTTAGAGAAAAGGTGGCCAGCTTTGCCACAAGCTAAAATTTTTTGCTTCCCAAAGGCTGTTGGAAAGGCTCAATGTAAACTGAGTAGGACTGAGCCTCAGGCTAGTGCAAATTACCATGCACACAGCATTTCTTCTTTGTTTTACTGGCGGTGTTCCTGAACTCACCTTATTCTGACTTCTCAAAGGCATCACTAACATCCTATACTTCAGCCTATATTTTATTTATGGTAAAAAAATGAATAAGACAAAAATCGTTCAAATCCTTGGTTGCTCTGGTTGGATTTCTATTGTCACCTCAAAGCAGAGGATGTACTGGTTGTCATACAGTGCTGGCAGAGGCAGCTGAAGAAGAAATAACGTAAAATGCACAGTTTACCAAACAGACTTTGCAGAAAAAGGCCACTGTCCTATTACTCTCTGCCCTGCACACTGCAGCTCTGAAATGGCCATGAAGGAGGAGTGAGCATCTGGTTCAGTACCCAGCTCGCTTCCCACAGGTCAAGAGCTGCAGCAAGCCTCACTTCCTCATGTTCCAGCCTCTGCCTGACCGCAGGGTGTTTGTCCTGGGGGATGAGGCAGACTTCAAGCAGAAAATAAGCTGCGAAGTGCCTGGTGCTCTCTCTAGGTACAATCCCATTTCCAAGAGCTCTGCAGGACAAAGAGGAGGATCCGGTGCCTGGGACTCTTCATACTTTTATACAAAGCTGGTGAGGGGTCTGGAGCACAAGTCTGATGAGGAGCAGCTGAGGGAACTGGGGCTGTTTGGCCTGGAGAAAAGGAGGCTGAGGGGAGACCTTATGGCTCTCTACAACTACCTGAAAGGAGGTTGTAGCATGGAGGGTGTTGGTTTCTTCTCCCAAGTAGTAAGTGATAGGACAAGGGGAAATGGCCTCAAGTTGTGCCAAGGGAGGTTTAGATTGGATATTAGGAAAAAATTCTTCACAGAAAGGGTTGTCAGGCATTGGAACAGGCTGCCCAGGGAAGTGGTGGAGTCACCATCCCTGGAGGCGTTTAAAAGGTGCGTAGACGAGGTTCTTAGGGACATGGACTTGGCAGTGCTAGGTTGATGGTTGGACTAGATGATTTTAAAGATCTTTTCCAACAAAAAATGATTCTATGATTCCATACTCCATCCTGCTATAACAAGGCTTTGCAGGCATAGGGTAGTATTTCTCCTTTGCCTCAGGAAGGGACGGTCCCTGGTGTTGAAAACAGGGCAGTCGAAGCTTGCACAGCCTGTCCTGCAGCACTGGGAAACATCACTGACACCAAGGCAGGGCTCCAGTTGCTGCACAGACCTGTGGCACGGTGCGAGCGGGGCAGAGCAGAAGCAGGAGACACAGCATGTTGGTGTCACTGCTCCTAAATGGGGTCCACGTAGGACCGAACTATATCGGATGCTCTCCTAAGCCACGCAAAGTGACAGACAGCTGCCTTCCCTTTTCACCTTGGCAAAAGTTCTCATGTACTTTTTTCTTCTTCTCAGATGGGGTTTTAGGGCCAGCCAAGGGGCTGAAAAGCAGGTATGGGAGGAGGTGGGATATCAAGGACATCAAACTTCACCAGCAGGCAAACCCCCTGCCCCTTCTGACCGATGCTTCCCTTGGCAGGGAAAGGAGCTGTGCCCTCTGGTGGCAGAACAGGGGAGAAATAAGTTTATGACCTTTCCAAACCTCCAGGCCGAGGGCACGGAGGCAGGATATATACACCCTGACCCCAGCCAAAACGCTTGGCCTCCAATTAGGTTCATGCTGCCCTTGAAATTCAAGCACGCAATGGGGCTTCTTCGCTGCAGTCTGGGTTTCCTTACTGCAGCCAGAGGCTTGCCTGTCCTGGGCACCCCATCTTCCAGCTAGGAGAGCAGATTTTGGAGGAGTCCTCCAATGACCCATTGAGAACTTGCCCTGCTGCCCAGCTCAGCTATTGAAGCTCCGAAGTACGCAGTCAGGGCTATCAGCATCTGAGCACTTCAATACTGGCTTTGTCTCTCAGAGCTTTATAACAAGCCCGTCCCACAGCACGGTTATGAAGCTTTTAACAATTCATGCTGGAAGATTGTCTCAGATTCAGATGTGGGCAAGAAGCAAGTGGAAGAGTTTTGCTGCTCACAGGGAGAGTCCAGACCAAATGGATTTCGACGCCACCTGTGATTAGAGTGAGTGAGATGTTTACGAAACTGTGAAGCTTTTGTTTCTTATGCATGGTGTCTTGATGATTCTAGAGCAGTCTTCTCCTCCATGGTGGCCACATTGTTCTTGGTATTGGTGGTACCCGTCCAGCAAGGGGCTGTGGCTTCATGCCTTCCTGGGTGCTTCCCTTTCACCCTTACTTGCTTCTTCGGGTGTGAACTGCAAGTCACTGAAGAATGAGTTTCTTAGGGCTGCTTTTCACCTAAAAGAATGTGGCAAAAACATCACATGTGAGCTACCTCATTGCTTGAGCAGCTGACTGTCCCCTTCCATCACACTACAAGTGCAGCACAGCACAGGCAGGAGCCATCGCTGTTGCATCCCCTCATGCTGACGTGACCTTGCAAACCTAAGTTTGGAGATCCTTAGTTTGCAAATTGCTTGAATCCTGAATGAAATTACATTGTTGCTCCTAGTCACATGGAGAATCCAAAAAGACCCTGATAACTACTCATTTCTATGAGCTCTGCCACCAGGGGAGGTCAGCAATGCCATTTCTGCTGCAAAACCTCAACTGCTGAATGCTCCCCTCCTGCACCAGTGTGTGGGGTCTGGAAGGGATAGAGAAAGTAATTCCTGAGCATCAGGTCTCTGGATGTTTCCTCATCAGTACAGTGGTACATTATCACTAGCTGCAGTTGGATACACTAGACCTGCTGAGTTTAAAAAGGCTTTGCAAGTAAAAGCTTTACCCAGTCTCCTGCTTTCTGCACCACCTTCCGCATTTCAGCGGTATGGAACAACCGAGCAGGGACAGCTTTCATCACACGGGACCTCCATACCTTAGTTTCAGTTCTTTACTCAAGCAAGCCCAGGACTTGGTGCTTGGTGTAACTCCTGTTACTGGTGCTGGAGGGACACAGAACACATTAGCAGATACCTGAAAAGGTTTGCTCATCACCATGGTTGCAAAGGTATCTCATTAAGTGGAGCTGCCTGTGCTTGGATATTGTGTTTAGGTGGTTATTGAGATGTTCTGTTGTGGAGAGCTCAGGAGAGCTTAGGCATGTGCATAGCAATCTTTGAAATAATTAAAACAGCTGGTGTGAGAAAGACTATATGGTCAGTCACACCTAAAATTAATTGCCAAGGAAGACTGGTGAAATAGTCTTTTAGCTGAGAAATTATTTCTCTAGCTCCATGCACAGCATAAACCCAGTGGGCCCGGGAAGATTGGTATCAAATGATAAACAGTAGACTGAGATTTATTTTTAAAGGTGTCCTGCAAACAGGAACAGAGTGCACAACTGTGGTCTTTCTATTTCTTCACAAAATGTCTTAAGAGCCTAAAACTGTTGGCTTGATGGTTTAATATATTTTCTGCTTAATTTTTGCTTTCAAGTGGGAATGCAAAGCCTGAAATTTCATTAACTTCGTCGAGGTTTTACTGAAGCTTCAGTGGTGAAATAGGGATGTTGTCAGATCTGAAATGAAAGGCTAGAAAACATATCTATTCCCCTAACTGTGATTTCCGTTTAAGCTAAACTTTTTTAGAATAAAGCAAACAAAACCAATTTTAACAGATTAATAGCAACAGAAATTACTTAATTAAAATTTGCACTCGCTAGTATATTATCTTTGTGATAATGCTGCTGATTTTTCCATTGCTCATAGAATGTTCAAGAAAATGAGAAGTAAAAAATTCAGAATTCATAACATACACAACCAGCAGGACAAAAAAAAATAATTGTTGTTTGGAAAAGGACTTTCAGCTTCTCTCTTTGCACAAGAAGTAAAAGCTATGCTTGCCACTTGGAAGCAATTTTCAAGGATTCTGAATTACTAGAAAGGAGTACTTTCTGTTTCCATTCTACTCTTCAGTTTTGCACAGAATTTTTTCTTGTTTGAGGACTGTACTTTCGTCACATGCATTCAGTATGTTAATCCCTTTAATTATTTATATATCTCATGATAGATCTTGAGCCAGCCTTTTCCACCCAAATACACATCTGGCCTATATAGTTTCAACTTGCAAAGGGATTTTTTATAACTGGATATTAAACTACTGTCTCGGTTCACTGGTCCCTATAGAATCATAGCAAGGATGCAGTAGCAAAACATATGGAGAGTCTGTGTCTCTTTGCAGCTGATGGGGAAACAGGATTTTGCAGAAGATGCTCCTTTTTTATGCAGTGCAGGACTGCAGGCAGCAGCCCACTGCTGGGAGGTTTATTCTGAGAGGTAACATGGCTGATGGTTCTGATATCTTGTAGTTCATATACTTGTAATGCCTGCTTCAGCCACACAATACCCCTTGTAGTACCAGACTAGTCACTCATGCGTGGTCTGTTGTATATGAGGCATTAGAAGGTGGGTTAATAAACAATATCAGTCCTCCAGGGAGGACTCCTGAATTTCCTATAGTATCCTATACACTGTAGGCTCCCACAGGCTCCGATTTTTCATTGCGTCCATTACCTACACCCAGACGGCAAGAAAAAAATGCAAAAGTCATCGTCTCAGGTAGGTTTAAATCCGTGTTACTTAGCCAGTGTTGCAATGTTGTGTCATCTTCTCACTCCCAAAGAACACCCTCAGCTTTGAAAAGAAACTTCACACTTTGCTTCTGGACATTTTCATGTGCTTTAGCTGCGAAAAGGCAAAGATTAGACTGGGAACATCAGGTTCAGTTCGTTACCCGGCTGTAAATTCCCTTCATGGTCCTTGGGAAATTGTTTGCTCCTGCTGTGACTTCGTTGCTGACCTGTAATTCAGCATGTTACTAACCAGTCTCCTGGCATGTGGGGAGCAAAACTACGTGGCACAGTTACTATAGCAATGAGACCCTGAATTCAGGTGCCTATTTTCGTACACACAGCGCTAGACATCCAGAGCAGCCCTGGGTGGTCTGCAAAGCCCCATGCAGCCTCTGCTGCTGCTTCTCCCACCTCTCCTGGCCTCACCTCACCCTCTCTCAGCAGATGTGCGTACAGATGTGTGGCCAGCTGTATTTGAAGCACCTCATGCCCTGCAAGGGCAAGGTCACTAGGGTCTGCCAAGCTCCTGCTGCTCAATAAGTGCAGAACAGGATGGGACAGGGGAGAGGAGATGGCAGGGAATGACTGTGGGAGAAACGTCTGTGGAGCGGTTTCCCAGTTTATTGGGTTTTTTTAGCAAAAAGCTAAAAGTGAGAGAACGCTGGTCCTGCTGAGGCTCACACCAGCAGAGCAGCCACGTCTTTTACCTTTCCTCCAGCCAAGTGTCTGGGAGACAGAGGTGCTTGCAGGCAGCACTGATATTGCTTCACAAAATTAGCCTTTGAAAGGCTTTGGGGCAGCTGCTGAAGGGAGAGTCCCACCTCAAAGAGCGTGAAATGGGCAAGAAATGGGGTGGGATTGCTACACCTCCAAGAGATATAGGCACATTTGCCATAGGCTTCCTTGACACACAGTGAATGCACTCAGCTCCCTGCTCCTGCAGAAACCCATATCAAGGGTTATATCTTCTGGGCAGCATCCAGCCCAACAGGATCCTGGTTCACAGTTGGGTTTCTGAGATATTGGTGACGCATAACCACAGCTTCCTTTGTCTCTGTCTTCCACGCAATGAGGTGTTTCAAAGGCTCCTTTCTACCTACAACAGGCAATGGCGGCTTCTCCTCTCACATCCGGCCCGTAGCATGGTCCAGCGGTCTGATTTCCACATGCACAATAGAAAGGCAGGTGCACACAGCTTTGCCATGAGTTTCAAGGTTGTAGCTACAACTGCAATGTTATGTCCTGTGACTCCAGCTATTCCAGGCTGTCATGATCAGATGTGGTGTCCTCCATAGGAGCAAGGCACTCTGCCCGTTCGTACCTCCAGATGTCTCTTCAATAAAGCTAAGTATCACCTTAAAACCTGGGTGTCCCAAGACAGCTATTATCTGCCTGTTATTTCAGCAAGCTCTTGAAGAGCTGTTTTGTTTTCATTTTAAAAGGGTACCTATACCAATCTGCTCCAAGTATGAGCCTTCTGGGATTTCAGTGCACAACCTGTATTCGTCTCCTTCTGGATGCCTTTAGAGATTAAAAGTGTCTCCTTTCTAAGTTGTAGTTTGCCTTGTTTCTATTTTGTAGCTGGATGTTGGCTTACCTTCCTTTTTGCTGAAATCTTCCTCAGAGTGAAAATGCTTTTTTCTGCTTAATGTCCACACTTCTTCCAACACACCTCCTAAAGTCTTACAGTTTCTGTGAGAGTCACATCTATTGCAGATAATGACTTCAGATGAGAGACAAACTCTCCCCTGTTACTCACTCAGTGCATAATAAAGGCAGCAAATTCCCCACATGCTCCTGTTTCGTTTGTGGAAGCAAGGGCAGACACAGGAGAACATCTCTTCAGGGATGAACAGATGATTCCCATATATCAGGACGGTGTAGCTAGGCTGTGCAGTACTTGTATGGTATCCAGCCTATATTGCAGAAGTCATCTCACGGAGCTCCCGCTCTGAAAGACAAGGAAGAGATCCCTGGCTGACTCCTGGTATAGACCCACCATCAACCCCTGTCCACATTCTTACCCTCAGCCCTAGGTCAGAGACACTTGTTTCCATCCCAGCCAGTGTCTGCAGTGCAGAATCCGTGCAACAACAGTTCCCCTGTCGCTCCACGGCTGCAGCAGCCTCAATGGAAATATATCCGTCAATAAGACAGCATTTTATTCTTTAACATCAACCTAGACAAAACAGTTCATCAGTTCATCAAAGATTTCGCTGTTCCTCTGCCACAACCTACTGCAAGAACATCCCACCTCCACCTACTAGGTCCTCTCTAAGCACCTTTTATAAGTATTCCTCCAGTTCCCACAAGCTAGGGATGAGGGCTGAATTTAAGCAAGGAGACCACGTCGTCTCATTTTAAAAAGCCTTTTTTCATGAACTGGTTTGGATACACAGCAAGATGGCCAACCTTCACAGCCCACATACTTTTCAGCCAGCTATTCGGCTTCCTTTGGCTATCAAATGAATGTATTGAAGCAGATGAGATTGTCCCAAATTTACACAGATAGGAATGAAAACATCTTGCCTGGGATTTTCAGATGACTGAAGTGACTTTGTGTTTTCAGATCAGTCTGCCGGAGAGTGACAGGTGCAGTGGAGAGAAGGCAAATTTCATACTAGGATGTCACTACACAAACCAACAGAACCCAGGTTATAAGAGCAAAGAAATAGAAGGGAGTTTGGGAAGGTGGAGAAAGATTAAGTCATCTCTTCGGTCTGTTTACAGACTTTTATTAATGTGGTATTCGAGAGGCGTGCTATTCTCCCCTTCCCTTTGAAGTGTCCTTTGCACAAAACCTTAGGGAAAAATTCCTTTGGCTCTGTCAACATGGAAATTGCTACTACTTTTGCTCAGCGTCAGCTCTAGTGGCACTAAGCACTCCAGGCTTCTTGCCCAGCATCTGTCCAGTCCCACTGCACACTCTGGCTGTCTGGGTTCTTGATTCCCATTGATACCTAAAGGGAGACCTGCACAAGTGATGCAGAGAGGTAGGTGACAACATATAAACCTCCTGCTCTCGTGATCCAGCAATGGAAAAAGCTTCTCAGTGGATGAACGGGAGGCCATGAGCTGGTGGCAGAAGCATGGTAGCCCTTGTCTGCTGGGCCAGGACTCTGAGTGCTGGAAATTTTTCTCACTGCAGGCTTTGAATGCCAGCTCTACCTAACTGTACCAGCCTTGCTCCCTCCTGGGGCACCAGTTTGGTCAGCTGGAGTGCTTTGGCTCATGTGGGTTATGCCCCTTCCCCAAAGAGAGCACAGCTCTCCTGCCGAAAGGATTTTCTGGCCAGGGTGATCACATTTACACAAAAGCTTTTGCCAGCTTTGCTCTATTGGACTGGCTGAAGGTAAATGACAGTGTTTGAGATAGAGCTTTGCCAGAAAAACTCTTAGTGTGGCTTAGTCTTAATAGCTGCTGTGTTGGTGCTATATCTCTGGTTATTTTTAGTTTGCCTTTGCAATAGACAGACCCGTACCTTTCTCATGAATAATGTGAAATTTGCCAGGTTCAGAGTGCACGTTTTCATTAACTCAGTGTTTGCTCAAAAGAAAATGATATCGCTGCACTTTCATTTGATAATTTAAGTAATTCTCACTGGATGTTCACTACTGACCTGTAAGCTCTCATATTTAAAACAAACCAAGGGGTGGCAGGGGAAGAAAGGCATTTTTTGGCAAGGAAACTGCTGCCCTCAGGCTATTAGTGCATCTTAATCTTGAACAGAAAATGAAATCACTTTGGGCAGGTGCCAAGCATTACAATGACTTTCCTCTGATTTCAGGGAGTTCTTGAACAGCCTTTCTCACATGGAGTATGAGCCCTACTCCTAGGGCTTCCTTCTGCTCTCACTTTACACCCATTTCATACCCCTACTAAGGCCATGTCTCAGCAGCTTCCCCAGATTAACAAAAGAAAACCAGACCTCATTGGTGCTGTTATTTATTATTTGTATTATGGCTCGGGGCCTGTATTTACTGTTGCTGACACTGGACTTCATGCCTAGGGAGCCAGAGGGCACATTTTTTTTCTTCTGATTGTGCTTTTGAGCATAATTACCTCTAAACTGCATCATTTGCTGGTCCCCTGATAATGTTACTCAGAAATACGTCTGAACCTCTCTCTGCAAGGCCTGTAATAGTTATCGGGCTGCTAAAAGAAGCCAAATAGCATCCCCTTGTCACTGATTTGTCCCAGAGTGCAGTGTGTGGTCCTGTTTAGCTACCCTGATGTCACAGCGCTGACAAAAGGGCCTGTCCCACTTCTCCTGCTCCCCTGGGGGCTTCTGGCCAGCCCTCTTTCCCCTACATGGATCTGGCACACGGGGTTGCAGGGTGAATTAGATTGTCTCACTTGTTCAGCTGGAAATTAACTCATTGAGTGTGCTGGTCTGAGCGGCTGCCCAGCCGTGCAGTGCTGGAGAGGTGTGGGAGCAGGATGGCTTCAGCCACTGGTGACCCGCAGTTAAACATCTTCCAAGTATCAGTTGGTAAGATGTTGGCTCCTTCCTTGACATGGACAGAAATGTGGGTGTTGTGCAAGAGATGAACAGGAGGTTAAGCAAAGCAGCAGAGGGGAGCAGGGCAGGGGCACGGGGAATTTATGGAAAGACAGCAAAAGAGGAGGGCTAGAGCTGAACGTTTTGCAGGTGGTGGGGACTGGTGAGGAACTAAGGGCAAGTGGATGGGAGACAAAGCGAGCTCAGAGGGAAGGGACTGGAAGAGGGCAAAGCACAAATGGAGGGGTCTGGTGAGGAAAAAGAGCAAAAGAAGTTGTCTGAAGCATAACAAAGTAGGAGCAGAGGTATGCGGAGGGGTATGGATGCTACTGCCCGCAGACTTGATCCTGACTTTGACCTTCTGGCTTCCCTCCCCAGCTGCTCTCTCGGCTTTCTACCATGGAGCAAACAAGGCTGGAGTGGAGGAAAGCTTGGATGGGTGCTCCTGACAAGGGGGGAGCACAAGCAGGGGGTGTCTGCAAGGGCAGAGGGTTAGAGTAGGGTCCTGGGAGGAGCAGAGTATGACCAGGGGTCTGGAGGGGAACAGCACATGTACGGAAGCTCTCTGAAGGAAAATATTTCTGCACAAACACAGATTATCCAGGAAAAATAAAATCCTGGGCAGAATGAGCTCAGTGGTGAGTGGATAGACGAGGCTATAAGGAAAACTCTGCTTTGACAGGCAGGAATGGTGTGCTGAAGGAGAAGGTCTTGACAGGGTCAAACCAGAAAGAGGCACAAATGAAATTAGCGATGAAGAGCCAACTAGCACTTGAACAGAGAGGGCTGAGAGAGCATAGGCATCTAGAAGAAGAACGTGGGGTGGTGGAGCTGATAAAATGGAGAGCCAAGGGCAGCAAAGTGCCAGAGAAATTGTTGAGAGAAGAGGGAGGAAGCAGAGGGCCTGAGCTGCACCCATCATTTGAAGCAAAGCATTCAGCAGAGGTAGAATCACAGAATTATAGAATAGTTTGGGTTGGAAGGGACCTTCAAAGGTCATCTAGTCCAACCTCTCTGCAATGAGCAGGGACATCTTCAACTAGATCAGGTTGCTCAGAGCCCTGTACAGCCCGGCCTGGAATGTCTCCAGGGATGGAGCATCTACCACCTTTCTGGGCAACCTGGGCCAGTGCTTCACCACCCTCACTGTAAAAAATTTCTTCCTCATGTCTAACCTGAATCTCCCCTTTTTTAGTTCAAAACCATTACCCCATTGTGTTGTTGTAACGCCCTTCTGGAAGGGAACATCATCAGGATGTCGGTGTGATGCATTGCACTGCTCAAAGCAATGAACGGACCTGGTTCTCAGGAGCCCAGGTGCGAGATTGTCATTTGAGCAGATGGAAAGGTACATATCCCTTCCCAAAAGCGTGACTGCAGAGCACCTCCGAGGACAGCAATTCAGCAGCAGTGACATTGCACTCTCCCTGACATGGCACAGAACAGGAGAAAAAGCATTGAGGCATCTCTAATTCTACTAACGCGGCCCAGGGGACACATTGGTGTCGCTGGATCTTCTCATGGGGGCACAGGCCAGGCACCAGCCTGGGACAGAGTAAAGGAGAATCGCAGCCCGAGCCACCCCCTGAACACCACTGTGAGACTGGCGGGATGCAGAGACCTGCATTTGGCACTGCAGAGAAATGCAGTGTTTCATGCAGATATACATCAGTGACAAATGTCTCCAGCTCTGTGCTCCAGAAGTGCCAGCAAAACCGGTCCTGGGACCAAAAGCCTTCTGTCCCTGAAATCTGATAGAAAATCTTAACACTTGCCCCAAAGTAGAGAAAATTAAATGTTTTCCTGGATTTCGAAGGCATGGGATGGAGTGGCAAGCATATACCTCATGAACAGCTTGTCAGGGCCCTGAGTGCACTCTCCCACTTCTATGATTTTGGCTGGCAGCCCCAGACCAGCTGGCACGTCAGAGCTAGTGGGGAAAAAGGAGCTGGAGCATCCCTTGCATAGCTCTGCTGAGATGCTTTTGTGGGGTCTTCTACCCCTTAGTCTGGGAACTGCTTTTAAGTTGTGGCTCCCTCATCCTTGGCCCCTCCTGAGCTGTGCCATGGCCATGTTCATGCCAGGCTGGTGCCCTGCTGATGGGACCCCTGACCCTGCCTCAGGGTCTTGGATCCCCGGATGAACCTCGGGCTTGCCTCATCACTTTGGGTATTGCTGCTCCCTGCTGTGGTTTTATTGCATCTGGGCAGGGGCACTTGTCCAGCAGTGGAGCTGTGCTGTGGCAGCAGATGATGGATGGTTTCTCCTCTGCTGCAGGGGAACTGAATTGGGCAGGAATCATGGAGGATGACATCCCAGGCTCCCTTGGGATTCCCTTGCCAGCACAACCCCCCCCTGCAAGAGGGCAGTGCCTGCCTAAAATTATGAGCCCAGCAGAACACATGTGGTGGCATCCACCACTGGCAAGACCAAGAAAGGACAGAGGAGCAGAGCTTGCACTGCAGATAAAGATGATTGAGCCAGTGGCGGAAGCTCTGGAATGATTTTGCACAATAATCACAGAGGAAGAGAGAAGGGGAAGAGAGGAGGGCCACCAAAGTGATCAGAGGGCCGGAACAGCTCCCCTATGAGGACAGGCTGAGAGAGTTGGGGTTGTTCAGCCTGGAGAAGAGAAGGCTCCAGGCTGACCTTATCATGGCCTTTGAGTGCTTAAAAGGAGCCTGTGAGAAAGATAGGGACAGAATTTTTAGCAGGGCCTGTTGCAACAAGACAAGGGGTAATGGTTTTAAACTAAAGGAGGGAAGATTCAGGTTAGACATGAGGAAGAAATTTTTTACAATGAGGGCAGTGAAACACTGGAACAGGTTGCTTGGAGTGCTAGTGCCCCATCCCTGGAGACATTCCAGGCCAGGCTGGACAAGGCTCTGAGCAACCTGATCTAGTTGCAGATGTCCCTGCTCATTGCACGGGGGTTGCACTAGATGACCGTTGAAGGTCCCTTCCAACCCAAATTATTCTATGATTTTATGATTCTGTGATTATAATCTATAGCTGGATGGACCTTTGAGACACAAAGAAAGCAATAAAAGAAAACATTGCTCTTTGCACATCCAACAAATATAAGCCAATCAAATAAGCACTCAGTCTGGGCACCAGCAGTTCAGGCTGGGCCAAGAAAGCAGGATGTTAATGACTTTAAGAAGACAGCATTTCAAGTGGCTGCCTCTTAAAATACTGCCTGTTCTGGAGATACACCCCAAAAGATTCATGAAATAACACAAAGCTGGTGAAGAGCTGGCATCACTCTTGATGACATTCTTATGCATGACAGACTCAGAGAAAAACATGACAAAAAAATCTAATAGCATTCACTACAAGCAGCAGAGATTGCAGCCTAAAATTGAGTGACAGTAAAATGCAAATCCACACAGAGGAACTGAATTATTTTGTCCATGCTGCAGAAAGAAAAGGCATCAGATTTGATTCTAAATAAAGAAAGCAGCTAATGAACAGCAACTTCCTTCTAGAAGTCAGCCACTGCCCAAGAATACTGACACACCTATCAAGATTTATACCGTCAGGAGCATAAACACACAGCTTACAAACTGGGGAAGGGTATAAACGAGGAAGACTAAGAAGGGGCAGTGGCAAGGAAACCTTGAACAAGACCTCCAAAGCTGTTGCTTTGAAATCAGGCTAAATCAGCAAAAGAAAGGAAAATACCACATCAGACAGTTAAAGTGGGAGCTCTGGTAGTGTTGTGGTTTAACCCCCAAGCACCACACAGCCACTCACTCATTCCCCCCCATGGTGGGATGTGAGAGAGAATCCGAATGGTAGAAGTGAGAAAACTCATGGGGTGAGATAAAGGCAATTTAATAAGGAAAACAAAAGCCATGCACACAAGCAAAGGAAATCAAGGAGTTCATTCACCACCTTTCATGGGTGGGCAGGTGTTCAACCACCTCCAGGAGAGCCAGGGTCCATCATGCTTAACAGTGACTTGGGAAGACAAACATGATCACTCCCAGCATCTCCCCTTCCTTCATCTTCCCCCAGGTTTATACACTGAGAATGATATCACACGATTTGGAACATCCCTCTGGTCAGCTGGGGTCAGCTGTCCCAGCTGTGCCCCCTCCCATCTTCTTGTGCACCTTCGGCCTCCTTGCTGGTGGGGTGGGGTGAGAAGCAGCCTTGGTGCTGTGTGACCATTGCTCAGGAGTAACTAAAACATCCCTGTATTATCAACACTGTTTTATCACAAATCCAAAACATAGCTCCATGCTAGTTACTGTGGAGAAAATTAACCCTGTCCCAGACAAAACCAGCACACTGTACCACTGAGTCATTACTACGTAAGTCTAAAACTACAAAGATTCAAATTGAATGAGAAAAATAGTGAGAGGAAGACAAGTTCTTCTAGCATATCTTCTTTCTTGAAATTTTGAGGAAGAGATTCATAGTGAAAGTCTAACATTTAAGAGTGTCTACAAATAAGTTATCAGAAACAGTAAGAGAAGCAGAATGTGGGATGTGCTGGATTTTAAAAAGAAGCAAAGAGAGCAAAGTGACCGCACAAGAATAACAAGCTCCCTTGGCTATCGCAGCCTTTTGGAATGAGAAAAACATTGTCTGCAGAGAAAAGACTAAGGCTGAAAGGCAAGGAGAAACAGTGATTCCTACCAAAATGGATACAGAGGACCTGGAAAAAAAAAGACGGGTGAAGGGCATTTTGCTATAGTGCTTTATAAGGAGAAAAAAAAAAAAGTAAAAAGCGTATTTTTTTCACATGGTGTGAAAGCACAGGTAGAAAGAAATATCGGACATTGTTGTTCGAACTGAAACCGTACTACAAGGGATGAATCACGATTTGTGTTATTGGCAGCAGCTGACAATTGATGCATTCAGCAGAAGAGAGACCACAGCCTGCTTATCACAAACTATTGTGAGAAGCTAGGATTTGTTTAGCTATGCCATTAGCTAGCAAATTTTCCAGCACTGTGGCAAATCCCATGAAGGCAAAATTCAGTCAGCAAACAAGGGTGCCTGCAGCTCTTCAGACACAGACAGTGGGGTGAGAGGGTTCAGGAGAAGTCCCTGGGATGTCAAGCGCTGTCTGTGTGATTAATGTGTCGTGTGTGGGGGCCATGGGGAGCTGGGGCCCAGCTATTGATGGAGACATGCACAGAGCTGTGGCACTGTTAGAACTTGTTATCATCTACAGTTTCTGAGCTGGCCTTAGAAACGCTGTGACCAGCAGGGAGGCCATTTACACCACAAGGGATGTGTTCACTAGATGACGCAGTAGGCTTTAAGTGCAATGGCAAGCTCTTCCTCTTCTGCCCACTACCTCCTCCAGCTGCCCCTTATTTGAATCAAATGGTGGCACGTGTCATGCTCTGAGCTGTTTTTCCATTTGTAGATGTGATGTAAAGATGGGGAGGCAAGTTTTAAGAGAAACTTAGGAGGAGATTCTGGGATCTTGTTTCCTCTTGTGTGTGCACATGTATGTGTGTGGGGACGAATGGAGCCATGGGGTGGGAGAGAGGCTTCAAGTGTCTGCATTCAATGCTCTTCACCATTTGCTGGAGGCAACCGCAGCTAAGACAACACAAGTCTTTGATTGTTCGATGTGGTATCAGAAGTATCATCCTCTGAGTATTGCAATTTTGATGCTCGTTAATTCCAAGAGGAAACCTGTGGTTTCAGACCAAAAAAAAAATGGAAAATGTGGCCCAGCTAGAACCAAAGACTAGAAGACAAAAGAAGAACTTTGCCAACTCTTCTGTTTCTTTGAAAGCTCAACATGAAGTTCCCAAATTTCCCCCAGCCCCACAAAGGAACAAGCAAGTGCTGAAGCAAGGACGGATCTTCGTTTGCTACAGGTGTCAGAAGTAAGGGATTTTTCTTCCCTTTGAACATCAAGCTGTAATTTGTATTGATTCTGGCTGTGATCTAATTGTCATCCGTTCTCAACAGAAACGCAACAATTTTGCAAAGGGAGGGAGGGAGATGGCCAGCAGGACTGTGAGATCGAGGTCTCCAACCTGAGTACACAGGGAAGGGAGAACAGAGCTTATCTTAAAAGCTGGCTAACCCACATCACATCCAACATGCATTTGTAAAAGACAAGTGGGTTCTGGTCCATCCTGCAATGCTGGGCTCACCAAAAATATCAGCGCCTCATGGGGTTTTTTTTGTTTTCAAAGGTCTGTAATTTGAGCATCTTAGGACATTGAGGAATGTGAGCTGTTTAGTGAGATTAAGGAATACCTTTGTGAAATTTATGCTGCTTTCGGTCCTGCTGGACTGTCTTTGGAGAGTTTAGCTGGCAAGCATCTACAGGCCGAGCTCCCAGAAAGTGGGGTTACTTAATGGGGAGGGCTCAGATGTCTCAGGTGCCAGTTCTAGGGGACCGAGTTGGTGGTCCAGATCCTCAGAACAGGTGTCACACAAGGAGAGTTTGAGAATATGCACTTATTCACCCAGGTTATAAACCATGAGGTGACTCTGTTCAGCTCCCTCCAGCAAGCACAGTTGTGAGTTCCAGTGACCAGATCTGCTCACAGCAGACAGGTGACCATGCAGTGCAGCACCACCCAAGGATGCAGCACGAACCAGCAGCAGAAGGAAAGAATGCTCCATATTCACTTTCTGCAAATCAAGGTACTTTAATCAAGTTAAATATTTAGGACAGCGGGAGCTGTGTCAAGTTTGGTGGCTTTCAGTTTTGGGTTACTCAGCTGTAGCCATGTGCCAGTCTCCCACCCTGGCCGAAACTCTGGTTGTTCAAGCAAATCTCAGTCCTATTGCTTGTGAGGTCCTACAGTTGCAGGTATTCACAGTCAGAGAACAATGTAGGTGGGAGGAGACCTCTGGAGGTCTCTAATCCAATCCTCTGCTCCCAGCAGATCTAATTCTAAAGTTAGATAAGGTTGCTCAGCGCCAGATGAGTCCTAAAATCTCCAAGGGAGAAGATTCTCCAGCCTCTCTAGGCAGATATTGCAGTGCTGAACCACTCTACCCTGTCAAAAAAACCACACAAAAACCAGTGGGATATTTTTTTCTTGTTAAATCTAGTTGGAATTTCCTTTTCTGCTACCTATGTCCATTGCCTCTCAGCCTTTCAACCTGGACCTCTGTGAAGAGTCTGACTCTCCCATAACCCTTTCGTTAGTCAAAGGCAGCAAGAAGTCTCCCCACAACCTTCTTTTATCCAGGATGAACAAACCCAGGTCTCTCAGCTTTTCCTTACACATTATGTGCTCCAAATCTCTGGTCCTGGTGGACCTCATTTAGTATATCAATATCCCTCATGCCCTGGGAAGACCAAAACTGGAAACAGTGCTCCAGACGCAGCCTCGTGAGTGTCAAATAAAGGGAAATAGTCCCTTCCCTAGGCTTGTTCTCTTGCTTCTGCAGTCCAGCATGCATTTGGCCTACATGGCTGCTGTGGTGCACTTTTGCGTCTTGTTTGACTAAGCTGTCCTCTGGAGGGCCAAGGGCTTTTTCTGCAAAGGCATTTTCTAGACAGCCAGCAGCCAGCCTGCACTGGGAATGGGGTTTTGAAGCAGTGCAAAACTTTACATTTGTCATTGTTGAACTTCGTGAGGTTTCTGCCAGCCCCACTTCTTCGGATTATTTTGGTCCTTCTGAATGGCAGTGCTGCCCTTCAGCATACCCACCACTTCTCCAAGTTCGCTATCATCTGCAAACTCTTTAAGGTGTTCTCTGCCTCCTTTTCTTCCTGTAGATGAGGATGTTAAATGGTACTGGCCCCAGTATTGATCCCCTGAGGAATGTTACTCGTAACTGGCTTTCTAAAAGACTTCAAAAAGCTGACCTCTATACTTTGAGCTCACCTATTCAGCCTGGTTTTCACCCATTTTGTAGTCCACCCATCCAGTCCATACCTCCCCGTGTTAGCTACAAGGATACTATGGGCCAATGTTCTAGTGACCAAACACTTCATTTGATAGAGGAGGAACACACATGCACCTAGACACCAGCCATCAAAGAGTTTTCCTATATCACATTTGGCCACATCTTCTCTGCTGGCAATAGATCAGCTGGACCCGATCTCTCTGGAAAGCGGTAGAGTGGGACACAGGGCCAGGACTTGCACACGGCAGTAAAACTGTCAGGGAGCTATGGCAAGTGGCCAGAACCACAAGCTGTGCTATGCCAGTCACAGATGGGAAATGGAAATTTGTGACATTTTGTATTTCTACCCAAAATCTGAACAGATTTGCAGATTGAGACCACATTTAAAAAAAGAAATTTAAAAAGTTGTCTTTCTCTCCTTGACTTATGTAACCTGCCAAATTTCATAGTCTTACCACAACACTGCAAGTATCAAAAGCAAAAAGAAAAGTCACAAAAGGGTGGGGGAGGAGCTTTTCATTTTATCTTAAGGAATGTGCCGGGCTGCCAAGATTTAGGAGTGTGAACTCCTCTGTAAAATCAAAGGAATCAAGATCCACAGTTTTCAGCCGGGGTCCACTGGTTATTTCTACCAGTTAACCACAGCAACCAGTTAGCTGTAGGCCTAAAATGCTGGGGTTTGTGCTAATAAATACAAACACAGTTTCCTGAGGGGTCTGACACAGTCAGCTGAGGATCCAGAAGAAAAAGATGAAGGAGATGTCTCCTCTCTCTAATCCAAAGTCCTTGCTTCGACAGCCTGAATTTCCACTCCTTTTTGGAATTATTGAAAAAATAAGTCTTCGCTGTTAAAACTATTCTTTTCCCCAAGCCTCTTTTCAACAAGCAAAGATGCTATTTCTGTAAGAATTTAAAAGGAAATACATGTCTGAGACAGAGAGCAAGAATGGAAAATTTCAGTACAAACAAACGGTGAACGTTTGGCAGCTGGGAGCTGACAGGGTTTTGTAATACACTGTAAGAGAAGGATTGTCTTGTTGGCTCTACCAACAGTCAAATTTCTAAGGAAAGAAAAAAAATGTGCTTCTGTGAGTGTTCTTTCTTTTGCAGGAAACGCTCCAAAAGGCTGCTGTGGTGGAGAACTGGCAGTTATTTTTTCAGATGGAGTCGAGTATGTTCCCAAAAACGTCTGTCCCCTCCTTTTCCTTTCCCCTGTTCCAGCCTTGGCCAAACTCTTTAGCCACAACCTTTTTTCTTCCTCCTGCTGTACGCAGCCTTCCCAACTCTAGCCTGCTTCCTCCTGCTTTTATTTTACTGAGATCAGCCTTGCCAGCAGTGCAGAATGCGAAACAAATGGCTTTAGCTTGTGTTTTCTGCACCCTACAGGGCAGTGAAATGATGGGAAGCTTTGGCGCAACCATAGATGTCTGTTAGGAAGGTCAGATAATGTTAAGTACAGTCATTAACAACAGAAGACTGCAGCAACCAGAGTTCACAGCCTTTCCCATCTACCTCGAGGAAATGACCAAAGGATGTACATTTCTTTGCAGATAACCTATTCCTTTTCCCAAGGGTACAATGCTCGTTGTCTTAAGAGGGCTTTGCTTTGTTATGTTCCCATACACAAACACTAAAATGAGGCATTTCCACTACAGAACAGTATTTTTGCTTGAAAGGCGATCAACCACAAGAAGGTAAAATGGAGGTGTGTCTGAGGAGGAACACCATGTCCATATCTCCATGCCATCACATCAGTTGAAGGCCACTGAGATGGTCTGCACACTTCCTGCACCCCGAGTGGGTGCGTGGGTACCAGCTCTGATCTTCACAGGTTGGGTGAAGGCAGCAACACGAGTCTTTTCACAAGGCGGATGAGTTTGTCTGCTTGACTCACAGCTGGAGGCAGGGAGACCGCTATTTCTGTGCCTTGATGGTGCATCTGCCAGTTGGACAAGCAGCTTGGAGAAGGAAAGACATTTACCTGCAATGCAGAACAGAGTGGCAAGGACCAGATGGGGAGAAAAGGATTTGTATTGGGACAAGCCCCCCGGGGCTGAAATAGAGAGAAGGCAGTGACTGTGTGTGGCAAAGGGTGGCCAGGGATATGTAAGACAGAACTGGTAGGGTCTAGACTGCTGGTGGAGATCAAACTGGGAGAGGGGAGACATAGCCAGAAGTAGCTGAGGTGGAGGGACTGTGGAGAGCCTGAGGATAGAGACTGGGAAGCATGGGTGACTGGACAAGGAGCTGGAAGAGGGAAACTGAGGAGGGAGACTGAGTCTTCAAAGCTGGAGGCAGGCTGGTGCTTTGGGAGCCGAGTGGAGAAAGCGGGCAGGTTCTGAGGAGTGGAGGCAGTGGGAGGAAAGAACACAGGACTGGGATGAGAAACCAGCCCTGGGTACAGCAAGGGCCAGGGCAAGGTGTGAATGGAGGAATGAGACCGGGAAGAGATAGGGCTGGGTCACACTGTCACCAGGAGTGGCTGGGCAGCAGCCAACCACCCACTGCCCACTGGACTCAGTGGGATGTGCTGTCAGCACATGGGCAGCATCTTCTCCACCTGCTGGTTCATGTAAAGGGGCCATCACTCCCTGTTGGAACAGGCTCCAAGCTCACTGTTGCTCTTGGTGGGTATCCATCTGATACAGTGATCTGGGGGTTTGGTGGTGTTTTTTTGGGGATTTTTTACTTTATTTTTTGGAAGATGGGGCAGATGAGAGCCTTGCCAAGTTGAAATGCTTTGAGTCGTCAAGACATGGAAGGTTATTTCAGATTGTCCCTTGCATTGCAGTGAAACCGCAAGCGACCACCTCACATCAGCTGCTCATCAAGAGCTCCACACGTAGCCTCTGCTCCCCACTTCCCTTTCTCTTCCCTCCCCTCTTTTGGGGGTTGATGTCAGTCTCTGGGTGACAGACTCATCTTCTCCCTTGAATAGTAGGTACGTCAGGAGACATCTACGTGTGCTTACTGTGTGGTCTGACCACAGGCTGCTCCTGAGACACCCGTACCTGCAGTGATTGCAGTGTGCCCTCTGCTGTCTTGCTATCCACGTAGTCTGGCGTTGCTGAGATTTACAGAAGCTGAGCCACCTCCCAGAAGCAAAACCAACTGTGACCCCCCTTGCTCTTGTACCGTGTCCACAATGTGTTGTCAGAGGTGTCCTCCCAAAACGAGAGAGGCAGTTTCTAGCTGGGAACTGCCGTGGAAGATGCTTTGCAGATGGCTTTGCAAGGGCTGTGTGTCCAGGCCATCTCTCGTGGGGCTCAGTGGGTATCAGAGTGGTTCCTCTGCATATGCACTGTGCAACTTGAAAGGAGAGCCAGACCCCAGCCCTGAGCTTTTGTACACAGACCAGCGATTAAGACATCAAAATGTAAACAAATGCAATATTTTTAAAAGGAAAAAAGCCATGCAGATGGGTCATTTGTGATCTAGCTCTGTTAACTACCCTCTCACTTCACTAGCTATCACCCTCCCTCTGAAGGACAGACAAAACATTTTTAAATTCTTTCCTTTCCATGGCTTTTACCATCTGTCCTGTCTTCACACTCTTTGATGCATCCCTCCAGATCTAAATTCTCTCAGTTTTTCTGCCTCAGTTCCTCAGTTCTGTCATGTTTTTTCCAAACATCAGTATTTCCTTTTTTTTTTTTCTTTCCCCCTTTTTTCTCTATTGTCTGTTCTTGCTTCTTGGTTGCAAAAGCTGATATCTCTCATTGGGTGTCCCATATCTCTCTTTAAACGTGTGTGAACTGACAAATGATGTATCGCTTCCTTACCAGAGTGGCTCATCTGTTCAGAACAGATTTCACTTGAGCAGTGTTTCTTGGCAGCCAAGGAAAAATCACCATTGCTTTGGGGAAAATGTCTGATCTTTGCTCTGACCAAACAATGTAAGTTGTTTTTAATTTTGTTTACCTTACCATTGCAGTATTATGTTTGCAAGAAAAGGAAGAACAAGATATGACCCCCAAAGGGGAGAGTGAATCAGCTTGGTGAGGCAGTATACCATTAGTCTTAACTAAATTTGCCAGGTTTTTCTCCTGTCGCTCTATTTGTGCTTAAAAAAAAAAAAAAAGGTTTTAAATCAACCTTATGCCTGATTGGACCACATGAACAGGAGCAGGAGGTGGCTTTGTGTAGTCGAATGCCTATTTACCTGCTATTAATGAAAGAAATACAAGCGAATAAATCTGTGGAAAAGAATTAATGTAGTTAGTTATGTATTTCCAGTCAGCATTTTAGGTTACTTTTAGGTTTGTAGCAAGTTTACACTACTAATGCCTGAATATAAAAAATATATAATGACCATAACTCCTAATTTACAGCCATAACCTAAATTCAGGCTAATTCCCAATGTTAAGTACGCTGTAATATCAGTCTCTGACAGCGACTCAGGTCGTCTATGCCAAGATCCATCCAGGTCCAGGAGGTTTCTCAGACTAGTTGACAGCTCAATTTCACATCACTGATCTCCTACATTTGGAGACCCCTACAGATGACGAGGAACCCCATGTCTGGGGACATAGGGACGGATGAGGGTAAGTTTAGGGACAGCATGTAAACACTAAATGCATCATTGGAACACTGGTGCAGCACTGAAAAAGGTGCCCAGGCAGGTGGTGGAGTACCCATCTGCAGAGATTTTCAAGACTTGGCTAGACAGAGATTTGGGCAACCGAGTGCATATGGGAGACAGCCCTGCTTCAGGTAAGGCCACCAAGATCCCTTCCAAGCCAGAGTTTCTGTGATTCTGCAGGACTGCCCAAATGCCCATGGAGGCCCAGCCTGGCAGAGGTGCTCAGATCATATCCCCTTCACTTCGATAGTCAGTTCAGCTCTGCAAACATCTGCCAAGGAAGTAGTTGCTGCCCATCTTTCACCATCTAACTAGGTGCTCAGGGCATTTATCCGGAGTGGGTGAGATATGCTGCTAGGCTTAGGGTCGTAAAAAGGGAGATAAGAGGAATTTTCCAACACTTTTGTTGAACTCATGGAGCTTGCAAGTGAGAATAAGTCAAAATTGTCAAACCAGTTGAAATTAGGTCCGGTCCAGAAGGTACCGATCATGAGCTCCAATCCTGGAAACTAAGCCTGCCTATGCTTTTCACTTCCCGGAATAGCCTGGTAAAATGCAAAATACAGGACTGAGAATAGCATATAGAATATATGCTGTATATATATAGAATAGCCCAGACCTCCCTTGTCCTAGGGCAGCCCTTGCTCATGAAGCAACAGAAGCCCACTCCTTCCTGGTCCGGGTGCTGACAGAGGAATCCTGGCAAATCTCCTTGGAGCAATATAAGATGTGGTTGTGAGTATCTATTTTACATCTCTGCTGTAGCTGTATTTCAGTTCCTAGAGCTGAGTTGGCTGGAAGGGTCCTTAAGTATGTGCTGTTTGGAACTTAATTTCATTTCTGGATTGTTCTCATCTGGTGGCTCCTTTCTTGCAAACACGAAATAAAGCATTGCAGACTTTCCTTCTCAAGGCAGATGAGATCATGATGTTTGGAGAAATTTCAGCAGAAGACTGCAAGGACCAGAATGGCAAAGTTATGCGTGGATGCACAAAGGAGTTTGGTGGGTTCTTTGGATGGGCCCTCCCATTTCGGTGACCTCCTCTGCAGCTGAGCTCAGCGGAACGGGGCATCTACAGAGCAGAGTCTGATGCCATTCCAGTACATGGTTTCTGTTTGCTTGGGTCTATACAGTAAGTAGGTGGTCCAGCTCCATACATCTGGTGCCCACAGCAGAAGATGATGCTCTGAGGTGGGGAAAGAATAATCCAAACAGAAAGCCTTATTTGGCTTCTCCTTCCCTTCCTCCAACCCCCTTTAGTAGTTTTCTGCAGCAGGGGCAGTTTGACCCCCAGATAGGGAGGTCTCACAAAATATGGGTAGGTCTCAATGGTGCAACACAAAGGCCCTTTGTGCTGCATGCTGCGGAGTTAATCATCAGTCACAGTTGTCTACCACCAGTCTCTATAGCCAAATACACACAGTGTGATTATACCTCATCAAAGTTAATTTACCAAGCTGTTAAAATGGCTGTACAGTACAGCGAGCCTCCTCCCACCACGAGCATCTTTTTCAGCCGTCCCCCTGCTGAGGATGCTTCAGACTGGGTGGTCCCAGCAACACCCCGCAGCATTTTTCAGTCTTGTCAGCAGCCTGGAACAGGGTCCTTTCTTCTGAGCTCTTGGCTTTGTTTCCCAGCCTAAGTTACAGGAGTCCTGTAGAAAATGATTTGGAGGACAAGAGGCAGCTCTGATAATGGGAAACGTCTGTGAGGGATTGGAACATTGGCTTGTAATCCCCGGACAAAACTGCCTCATTCAGAAAAAGCGGGGGGGAAGCATGCAGAACAAAGATCTTATTTCACTTCATGAAATGAACACGTGGTGTTTTCTCTGGAATGCCTTGCTGACAAGCGGTTCCAAATTTTCCAGGGACCGTGACTTTTATTTAGGCTCAGACAAGGCCATAAATGACTGAGAAGTATGTAAGTTCACAGTTTATGTCGTCATTTCCAGGCTCGACACTAACTCATAGCCAAGTTTGCATTTCCTGGAGAGAGGGATGGTGGGAGAGGCCTCTACTACCCCTGCCCCAGAGCTTCTGGCCAGTTCTTATGTTCACCATGTACAGCTTTGCATGCAGACAGAGTTGCAAAGTGTGGCTCCATCCAGACCTGCTGTGTCACCTGTCTGTTGAGCATATCCCACCAAACTGGGACTCACAGCCACAATAGGTACCAAAAGGAGCCCAAACTTCCAACCCAGGTGTTTTGTCTGGAGCAGATGACCTTACACCTGGCTAAATGGAGACAGGCGCAATCTTGTGAAAGATATTTGATGTCTGGGTTCAGTGGAGAGATTTTATTCAGCACTTTGGGCTCTAACATTTTTGTTAGAGATCTAACATTATTGCTAGATGGCTGCATCTCTTGCTATGGGAACTCATTGACACAGACATTTAAAGAGTCAAAAGTTCAAATCCAGTGAACAGACTCAATTCCTAAAGGTGAGACTGCTCTCCTGTTAAAGTCAATGAACCCCTGGGCGTCAGTTGTCCAGCTGGGATTTGAGAATGAGATGCCACACTTCCACCACAAATCTGTCCCCTCCCTCAGCCTCCCAGCAACAGGACGTCCCGTTAGAATCTGTGCTATTGCCTGTCCCCCTCTGCAAGCAAGCCCTCTGATGGCGCTTTCATCCTTTCCTTTTGCTCATGGCTTGCTTTGCTCATTTCTTCCCGGTTGTTGTGCTGCCAAAAAGGTGTCTCTCACCTCTCTTGCCTTGCCCATCTAAGGCAGTCCCGTGGTCTCTGCAGCATTGCACTGGCCCAGAGTAGTGAGTATGACATCTGAGCTCCACCACCCTGCTCTTGCAGTTTCCATTCTCCTGCTACAACAGGTCCAGTTCACAATCACAGTTTCTTACCCAATTTGCCCCCTATCAATCACTAACATTTCCAGTCCAAAAGCTTCCTCTCACACAGGTTGAAAGCAGTGACCTTTTCCTTTGGATTGGTTTTGTTTACAGCTATTTATCCTATTCTCACACATAAAAGGCCTGGCAAAAAATCCTGACCCACTGAGGCAGCTTAGCTGCAGCAACTAAAGGCCAACATGTTCAAATATGGACGTTTAAGGTCAGACACTTTCTCTATACTTAGAACCTAATGCAACAGCCTGATTTGCAGGTGCTCAGCAACTGCACTTGCCAGCCTCTGTGGTGGAGCTGAGGGTGCTCAGCATCTCCAAGGGAATGATAGCTCTGATTGAAGACAGGCATTGCACCTCTATATAGGGGAAAACTAAAACCCCTTGGTTTCCACCACCTAGCCCAGAGCTGGGAGGGGAATATATGATTTCATAGCATTGCTAAGCAATGACAAGAGCTGGTCTCTAGGGTGAGATGTATTTACTAACACACTGCACATTTTCTTGCTTAACAGCACAGTTTCTCATTTTATAAGGGTCTCTGATCTAATGTTTGTGTCCTAGATCAGCTGTCCAAACTTACCTTGCTAACTCCTAAGCTTTCACATCAAGACCACGAGAACAGCCATCCCGAATTTGTGTACTGAACACCGCAACAGCCTATAGTTAAATAAGGCTGTGTGGACCTCTCCTCCTGGTCTCACAGACCCCTGGTGACTCACAGAGCTGCTGTTCCACACCCAGCCCCCACTGACCCAGGCACGACTCACACAACTCAAACACGTTTTGAGCAGCAAAATTCCTGAACGCCTTCTAGCAAGCATCGCAGGCTCTGCCAAGGGCTGGGACAAATAGCTAAGTGTGTTTGAATATGTTCTGTGCTAGTGGGTTGCCCATCCTTGGAGGATTAGAAATAGCCAGCAAAATTATTCAGAGTGTGCGTAAGAGAACCCTGGAACTCCTGTCCTCTGATCCATAGACCTGACCTGCACAGTCTGTGAGAGGTTTTTGTATATGTATAATGCAAGAGTAAGGAGTAGGTAGCTATGGCATGTGAGTTCAAGATGCCGTCTGACAGTCCTGTAACAGCGTTGAGAGCCAGGATCTGCTGTGACAATTGTTTGTATGAATTGGTGGCATCTTGAGGTGCACTCAGTTTCCATCACCACACAGCTGTGGACAGATTATGTAGGTTAGGAGACATCCCCAGCCAGAGCTGCTTTGCAGAGGGTCACCTCAGAGGTCTCTGACCCCACATCTGTCATAGATGGATTGCACAGCGCTGAGGCACACAAATGGCTCTACACTAAATCCTCCCGTGCCTCACCAGGCCCATTAGCTCTGTGTCCATGCCCTCCCTTTCCAAACAGGGATTGGGTCCACATACCCCCGCATTTCCTATGATGCTCATATCAATCCAGGTGTAACCTGGCCCTGTTGCCTCAGCCATGGGGGATCTCACAGACCTTTACTGGCAGTATCCTTAGTTTGAAGGAGCTGATTTCCCCGACCAATGTGCCCCCACCAGCAGACACTTTTCCAGCATGTCCTGAAGCGTCATCCTCCAGGGGCTCTTCCACAGCACCTCCTCTGCCTAGCGCTGGAACAACTCTTCAGCTTTGGCTTCAAGCAGTGCTTCAGTGGGGTTCAGATACTGCAGGGAAGGGAGAAGGGCATGGCTGAGAGAGTGTGGGAAGCGGGCTAATAAACGCGTCCCTTTGAAATGCCCTCTGGCACTTGGCTCTCTCACTTGGTAGTCAAGAGCTGTGGGTCTCACAGCCAAGCCACAAGTGATGATCTGCACCTTCTGCTTTACAGCAGTATTGCAAGCATTAGTTAGCACCTCTCTGGGGACTTTTGCTGGATATTTCAGTCAAATGTTAAGCTTGCCTCTGCATGACAGCAGTGATTGAGAGGTGAGACAAGTGAGTGGCATGTGGAAGACTTGTGTTTTATTGCGAGTTGCAACGTAATTGATAGATTATAATGGCCTGTGCCTGAGGAGCTCAAGGCATCCTGGTTTGATTTCCTGCTACATTCACGAGCACAAGCCCCCTACTGTTTCAGCTAATGGAGAAAGTGCTCTTGATTGCGTGAATCGGGATTTGCCAGTGGTGGACAACTGCTTGCTCCACAGCAATAGCGTGTTGGGGATGAGATGCCTGGGCTCATTGCACAGAAACTGGCAGAGCCAAGCGCACCACTGTAGCTCAATGATGCAGAAAGACAAAGGAGCTGTAATACCACCATACCATAGGAAAGTCCTGGATTTGACTCTACGCTCTCCCAGAACCGACCTTAGCAACTTCTCAGCGAATGTGTCTTCAAAATGCGGGAGATAAAGGGGAGGGACGTGAAAAGCAGTAATGACTGCTTCCTCACTTACGGAGAATAATGTTACATTTAACAGTACGAGCTGTGAAACGCACGTGACATTAGCAGGTGTGGAGGTGAGTTGGGGCTCTGCCTTGCAGCGTATCTCCACGGCAGTAGGTACCCGCATGCTGGGTTGTGATGTAGCATTACATGCTAGAAAATCCATCATAGGAACCATATGGGCTCATTCACCCGCCTGTACGATGGACAACTCACCTTAGCTTGATGCTGGTCCCAAGGCTTATTTTGCCAGACTCCTGCAGCTGCCTTTTGCATTATCAGACCTCTCTGAGGGGCTTTCTGGGGCCAGGCTCCAATGAGCTGTGGCAGTAGCACTTAGGCTAGAACCCCTCAAATTATCTGAGCACTGGTGCCTTGCTAGCGACTGCCTCATTTGGGTGGAATAAGGTTCTTGCTCATCTAAGCAGATAAGACACATCTCCTCTGCACCAGGGTAGATGTGCCAGGCAGTCTCTGTGACCAACCAGCACGTACACTCTGTGTCCATACTGCCTGGGAATGCTCTATCCTTCATGCCAGATGTTGCTTCAGGCACATGAGCCATGTTCATTGTGGGTAAGGAATCACAGTAATTCTGAAAGAAGCGTATCCCCAGAGCACAGCTAATGGGTTTGTCAGCTCTGAGCTGTTTGGCCACGGGTTAGCAGCATCCTAGGGTGCTCTTTCAGGGGATGGTACCAATCTGCTGCTGGCTGGGTAGGACTTCACTCGTGAGAGTGATTTTAGTTTGAAGGCTGTAGTAGACTTAAAGGAATAAACAACTTCATTGGATAATTCAGGTTGGAAGGGACCTCAGGAAGATTCTGGTCCATCCTCCTGCTCCAAATAGGGTCTCTTCTCCAGGCTGAAGAAGCCCAGTGCCCTCGGCACTGCTCACGTAACTCTACATGGCACAGGTGCCTCCAGTCCCACACAAGCTGAGCCTTCTCAACCTTGCTGCCCTGCTTCCTAATTCCACCAAATGACACTGATACAAATTTCTTACTCTTCAGTGCGGCAGGTTACTGCCCCATCCTCAAAGCCACTTGCAAAAAGACTTGGTTTCTTCAGTCGTCACCTAAAATGTGGTGGGGGCAAGGCGGTCACTGACTTCAGTACAACTCCTAAAGCACAACCCCATCCCTGAGGGCTGATGTTTCATGTGGCCGGGGGGAAAGGAGGAGACATGAAGGCTGTGGGTGGTGGACAGGAGTGAGGTAATGTGGAGAGGGTGATATCATGGTATAGCCACAAGGGCTGGGTGAGGGCTTAAGAAGTGATTTATTGGCACATGTTTAGCTTAGTTTCCCCAGGAAATGAGGCTTACACAACGACTTTGGGTGTATATCTTTGCACATGCTGTAATAAGGGAGAGGCTGCGGCATGAGGGTAACCCTCGTGAGGCACTGGAGAGTCCAGGGGAGTGATGCTGACAGTGGCCCAAGAATGGAGAAAGCTCCACTTGGAGCCTGCACTTTATTAAACACAGGAGAATGTATCCACCCATGAGAAGTACACTTGCATGAGCCCAGGCTTCCTTCGCTCTGCTTCTCAGGCAATGGCTTGTTACTGAATCTCAGTTGTGTGGCCACTTGGGCATACGTGTGTATATCTCAAAATGCGTAACAAAATGTTTGTTTTAGAAGTAGTGGTGTCTGGAAAGTAAGCGTCAGCAGAAATGAAATATTGATGTGTGTAATAGAATAACATCTTCCCTCTAGAGCAATGATTCCCAATTTCTTTGGCCCACCAGAGCATTGCAACCTTCAAAATTTCAGGCAAACCTTGTTCACTCTTATAATGAAGCTTTTAGCTGAAAGCGTTTTTATGATACTACTTTGGTTGTGTAGCTAGCAATGATGAATTACCATATGCATTATGGCCACAGCTTGAAAGCACAACTGTAAATGCATTTACTTTCCCTTTATTCTAGTGCTTCCGATTCATTCTCCATGTTATGAGTCCATCACAAAAGAGCAAAGATTCCTGGCAGATTTATTTCTTATGCACTTAGGAAGTACACACCAGTCCTTTGCAGTTTACAGTTTTAAATGGTGAAAGTTGGGAATAAAAGTTTGCCAGATATCATGTATTTGGTTATAAAACGTCTGCCTTCATACACAGTGTATAGCAGACTCTGGTGTGTGTGCTGAGAGTGTTTTGTGCTGCCTGTGACAGAAGAAATAATGCATCTTTTCCCTGCCTCGGTAAGTTTCCCGACAGAACAGACATCCATGCTCCCACGAACACCTCCAGCTCTACCACCATCCTCATCTTTCCAGCAAAGGGCTAAAGACTGTTCCTCCTCACTCTACCAGAGATACTCAGGCCTCGTCTGCATACAAAAGTTTTACCTGATTTAATGGGGTAGCTGTACAAACACCTGTCTCCCCTCATGGGCACCTGTCCTCTGTGGGACAGGTAGCATCCTCTCTAATGCTACTGTTAGAGATGCACTTTGGTTTTCACCTCTACTCATTTCCACGTGATAAAAACTAACTCGAAGAAATACGCTTTGGTGCACATGAATGCAAATGCAGAATGGAGGATTAATCCTTTATATTGTGTTTCATACTCAGTCCTTTGATTACACAGAAACAAACAAACAAACAAACACGCTCCTGGTGACCTATATAATCCAGCACACTGGCTAATCACACTTAAATGAGGTGACTGCCCATGATATCAAGGTGGGAGCTGGGAGACCCCTGCTAATGCTCTGTTCCCAAGGGTCACTTTACCCTTTGGAGATAGACTCCTCACGCAGCTCTTGTGCAGAGCCAGGCATCAAGAGGCCAGGAATCAATGAATCTTTAAAAATATATTTACCGTTTGCTATTCACTTTTTTTTTCTTATCATGGCACTCTCATCAGGGCGACTCAGGGTGAGCCTGATCCTCTGATGCTTCTGCAAACTAGAGGCCAGCTGAGTTCAGCCATAACTCTGCCTGCTTTCTGTCATGAGGCAAGGCAATCTATGACTCCAAAACAAGGAGGTACATTGTGAAAGGTGAGGTATTTTTAAAAAAAAGACAATGAAAACCACATCGCTCAGCATTAGCAGTGAAATAATCAGACATCTCTTCAGGATAGATTTATGGCCTAGTACCACTCATAGTAAGAAGCAGAACTTGCTCGGAGAGGATGCTTTATAAATGCAAAATTAGTAACAGTAGTCTTAAAAACAAAATACAGTGAGGGAGCATAGCAGGAGGAAGCACAGCTAAAGGGCACAGCTGCTGTGATCAGTCCAGATGTGGGCTGATCCAGGATAACTCTTTTCCAGAGTTTACTCCTTCCAGCAGGATGCCGAAATAATCTTTGGTCTTGGTGAACGATGAGGGGACGCACGCCAGCATCTCCCATGGTGCCTGCTCAGCTGGAGGGCACAGAATAAAGCAGGGCAAGAAGGTGGACAGTCCATGGGGATGCTTGGTTACGGAGCGAAATGGGATCGCAAAGCTGGTGGCATCACTTTTCGTTCTAAGCAACCTTAAAACTCGAGGAAAAGCCCTTGACAAGCGGTGTCATGGCATTGCTTGCTGTGGAGATTTCTTTACGTGCCTGGGACAGCGTCTCTTTGCATTGTCAGATCCTGCTTTCTACCTACCAGAGGCTTCAAAAATCCAGAGTTGAAGAGATTGAACAAGGGGATCACTGGTATTTCTATGCGAATGACCACTACTGGGCATTTCAAGTGAGATTACAGTCCTCTGTGCCTGGCACAACATCCCAGATGCCTGTTCCGCTCCGGCAGTGCCATTTGGATCCTAACGCACAGCGGCTGAAACCCTTGTTTTCAAACCTCCCTGAATCCCGACACGAACGGTCCCTGTACCCACGGCCGGCACCTCAGCGGGGCCTCAGGGATGGAGGCCGCGGGTTTATACAGCTGAGAGCCCACTTTGCGCCTCAATTTCCCCCTTTTTTTTCGGTGACAACACGCGGGGGCGCCTGTGACCCCCTCAGCGGGTGCTCTCCGGCCGGGCTGGCAGACACTTGTACCCGGGCACGACTGCCCCCCGCTTTTCCTGGCCCCCCAACAGCGCAGGGCTCGGGGGACAATAATCCCCCGGGCACTCGCTGGGCCAGGGAGGCCCGAGCCCCCCGCCCACGGGCCGACCGAGCCCCCCGTGGGGCGCCGAGGGGCCGCCGGCGGGAGAACCGGGGACATCCCCGAGGAGCGGCGGGGTCCGGCAGGGGCCGCCCCTCACAGCGGGCCGGGGAGGAGCCGGCCCCGGGGCGGGGGTAGGCGGCGGGGGTCGGGCCGGGGGTGGAGCCGCGGGCTGGCGGGTCGGGGTGAGGGGGAGTCCTCCCCTCCCCTTCCCTTCCCGATCAAGCCGGAGCCGGGGAAGGCGCCTCCGCAACTCCTCCTGCCCCGCCGGTGCCGCCAGCCGCCCGCAGCATGGTGAGCGGGGCCGCCCGGCGGGAAGTTTGGTGGCGGCGGTGGCGGCCGCCCCGGCCCGCACTCACCGACCCCCCCATCCCCTTTTCCCGCTCCCTCTCTTTGCAGATCTGGAAAACTCTCCCCCTGCTCTGCGCTCTGCTGGCCGTCGCCCGCCTGCGAGCCGAGGTAGGCGGGGGGCCTGGGGCGGGCGGGCCGGCGTGTGGGGAGCGCGGGGCTCCTTCTGGCGTTTTCCACCGCGACCCCGTTCCCCGGGGCCGCGGGCGGCATCCCGGAGTGGGGAGGGGAAGCTGCCGGGACTGGGGAAAAGTAGCAGCCGGGGCGGGAGGGAAGTTGCGGGGCCGCCGGGCCCCTCCGTGGGGGTGAGGGAGATGCTTCCCCACCCGGGCCGGACCCCCCTGCCGCCGGGCTGGGCTCCCCCGAGCAGCCCCTTCCCCTCCCTCCCGCTCTTTCTGTCTTTCTTTCTCTCTTTTCTTCCCTTCTTTTACTGCAATGACATTGAAAACCGTTGAAAGCCCCCAACTCGCAACCCCCCCTCCCAGCTCTGTTGACAGAACGTAAACGGTGCCTGAATTCCCGGTTGCGGCGGCCTCCGTAAAAAGTGAGGTCAGAAACAAAATATTTGATAATTACGGCGGGGGAAATGTGGAAGTGATTTGAGGAAAATGAACTCAAGCTGGGCTGGGGAGGGAGGCCGAGCCTGCTTGGGGAGGGAAGCGGTCCCGCTTCGGGGGGCGGGGGGCGGCTCGGCTCGTCCTCCCCGCCTGCATTTTTTTTCCCTACATATTTCTCGCAGATGGCGAGCCCCGCCCTAGAGCATCGCAGTTTGGCTCTGCCCAAAAAAAAAAAAAGAAAAAGAAAAAGCATAAACACGTCTGATTTGCTAGAAACGGTTCCCTCTTTTTTCTGCCTCTCGCCCGTGGACCGTGCCGCCCTGGTTATGGCAAAGAGGGGAGTTTAGGGCGAAACCCGTCGCTCTTGTCCTGTCCCCAGAAGCAAAGCTTCTTTGGCGAACTCCCCGCAACTGCCAGCCGCTCACTGAAGGGTTGAACAATGCAAAAGCTGGGGCACGTGAGGAACGGAGGTGAGACAGGATGGTTGCGAGCCAGCACTGTCAAGCCGGTTCTAGTCGTGGCCGTCGTGAAAACAGAGGGGAGCGGGTCTGCGCTGTCGTGTGAGTTAGCGTTTCACATCTGCCCGTACGTGATAATATTGCGATATACTTTCGTCCCCAAAGCGTGACGTACTTATGTAGTCAGCATTCCCCTCCGACATTGTCCTGAAAAAGCCAGAATGGTTGTGTTTTACTAGGAACCCTAAGTAAACCGTAACCGGTTCTAGTCCAGAAACCTCCATAGGAAGGAAATATACAGCAGTGCATTCATAAGACAAATTATAATAACAGCTAAATAGTGATGGCAGTGGTCTGAGTAAAGCCTCCTGGAGTCCATAACCTGGAGAAACATTGCCCAGATGTGTTTGGCCCTTGATTTCACCGCTGCCACTAACATTGTGTTGACTTGGTCAAATTGCTAAGTACTGCTATTTGCCTAATGTACTCTAATTTGGAATACCTGGATGGCTTTCAAAGTGTAAGTACTGTCATGTCTCTGTGCCTCATCTGCAAACTGAAAGTAAGAAAAGTGTACAGCCATCATGTTCAAAACTTGGTTTTAAAGGCCAGTTGATGCTTAAGTGGATAAATGAATGATTTGCCTGTTTTCAGGGATAGTGGTCCAGGTGTCAAACCAGTGAACATTTTGCTTCGATGCCACAAGTTCAGCAAAACCTGCGAGTGATGACTGAGGTTTGGGTCTGGTTTCAGGGAAAACTGACACCTCAGACAGCTTTTGTTTTGGGGTTCGGTTTTATTCCTTGTTGATGGTAGCTGCTGAGTGATGACCATCAGTCCACTCACCAGCAGTATCCCACCCTCTGGGATATCTAGACCTTCTCATTTTCTAGGGAGTGGGCTGTGCTTGAAGCTAAGCTCTTGCATTTCAGAGGTGGCTTTGATGGTTGCCTGCCTCTAAATGTTTCTTATTACCACTTTCCTGCATCACTGATTGGCATTTAATAAAGTTAGTATGGCATTTTCCTGTGTGGTTTTCCCTCTTCCAGATTTTGGAAGTGATAACCTCTGTATTTCTTCAGTTTCTGCTGCAATTCGCACTTTGTGCCTTTCAGTATGTTCGGAATATTAACACTGAGCCTTAAGCTTCTAATCCTTTTGTCGGCAAAACTACATCTGAACTGTACCCGGGTTTTTGTACAAGGCTCATTTCTACAACATTGTTAGGTGCATAATTAGAGTCTTTAAAGAAAGAAAGAAATTGCTTCAGTAAATGTTCCTGGCATGACTTTGTGCAGACTGGAAAAATCTGAGGCTTGCCAAAACCTGGGAGCTTTTCTTGGCCTGGTTCAGTAATAGTAACAAGAGCAATAGATGGTGAACTTTCTCAGATGGAAGTCAGCCACCAGCTTCAGACAGCTCTTTTTATCGCTTTCTTCCTGGGTCGGGCTCTCAATGAGGCAGCCGTTCACTTGTATTAACAGGGATGCTACAGAGGTGAAGCTGCTTGTGTTCTCATCTGGGGCTTTCTGAAGCAGATGAAGTGATTTTTTTATTTTTTTTTTTTAAATTTTTAAAATTTTTTTTGGCAGTGGGGGCGAAGCATCTATTGCAACAGAGGAAAAGGGAGAGGCTCAAAATGTCTGATGAACGTATTAAAAGTTAATCAACTGTTCGTACCCTGCTGGAGTAAGTTACCTGGTTAACACTGGAGAGGAGTCCAGTTGCTGTTGGATGGTGTCCATGAGGTCTGAAGGGTGATGTACAGGAGCACTTCCACTTCTGGTACCACTGTAATTATACCGGCATCGTTACGTGTCACACCAGGATACTTATTTCAGAATAAGAGTGAGGTCGTTTTCTTAAATTATTTTGGCTCTAACCTGATTCAGAAACATCAAGGAAGTTATTTTTCACCATGGATTTTAGATGCTAGCGATGGGGCTTACTCCAGCATGAGTATATTGGCGTGAGCTGCGGACAGAAGCCTGTTCCTGAATCCAGCCTTGCCAGGAGCAGAGGTCACTGCCCTGGCCTGCCCTCTGCTTCTTGCCAGTTTCTGGCTGTTCAGATTAATCACAGAGACCCGTAGCTGTTCTCTTGAACTGTCCTTAACCCATTTCTGGCCAAATGAGCCAGCCTTTTGAAAGAGTTATGTAAAGAGTTTAATCTGACTTGTTTCATTTTGCCTAAAAAGGGCTAGAGGAGGAGGGCTAGAAGCTCTTGCAAGGAGATATACTGACAGATATGAGGGGCTATACCCCCGAGCAACGTGGCGATGACAAGCATCTGGAGGCAGATTTATGACCTTTTCTAATAGCACAGTGTTTGCAGTCTCTACGTGTTGTAACCCTGGGGTTAATTTTTCCCTCAGTGTAATTTTTTGACATGAAAAGCCGAAAAAGGACGTTGAGGTGGGGAGGGGAGACAAAGTTTTCAGCCAGGTTCTGTCTGCTTAACTCACCTAAGCGCTTCTTCTCCCATCTGACTTGACTGCTTTTGCATGCAGGGAGGACAACGCTCCAGCCCTTCCAAGTCCTTTTGCCAGCGAAGTGCTTGTGTGCCCTGGGGGGAGATGGAGCTGGCAGTTCAGCTGGTCTTCATAAAGCCTGGTGTGCTTCCTCCCATTGGGCTGTTCACATAGTCTGGCCAGCGTTGTCAGCTTCCTTTGCTTAAGCTTTTCCCATGGTTTTGCAATGGTGAAGACTGAAAACTGCTGTCTTAAGAAATTAAATTGAATAAATGAAAGTTGAGATGTAATTGCATAGCTGTATTTGGCCCAGAAGCTATCGTTTTAAGAAAGGTCCATTTAACTTTGAAATGGAGTGATGGAGACTTTGTGGATAGTTCAGTCCTCGCTGATATTTTTTGTCCATGTTAAAGGAAAGAAAAGACATCGTGGTGCCAGACATGTCGGTAACTTGGGCCATTTTTGTCATGTGGGTAACTCGGGCCGTTTTTAACACGCACTGGCTTTGTGCAATAAATCCCAGCAATCACATGTAACCCACTGATGTAATAAGACTACCTTCCTGGGTCTAATCTAGCAGGCACATCTTCAGTCTTCAGTGGAAGGAAATACAGCATCCTTTTTTTCTCCTGAACTGGTTTTGGAGTGATAGGCATCTTCCTGCTTGAAACTGTGTCCTTGGGTGCCAGACCGGGCGTTGCTGGAGTTCCTCATCAAGGCCATAAGCATGTTTTAAATGGAGAGCCAGGGAAAACGTGACTCTGTCCTGGGGACACGGCAAAGGCTCGTCTGTGCAAAGCCTGGTTTTTAAGGCACGTGCTGCGCCGTGGGGCAGCTGCTGTGCTGCGGACGGTCCCAGGGATCGGAGTCCGGGAGATTAAACAAGCAGTTCTGTCTGAGGCACCTTGTGTTGGGCTGGAGTTGCTGGCCAAGTGCCCCATGTCTGAGTGTTAGAGCAGCCTCCCCGGCTATTTTGGTGGGACCACAACCTCCGAGCAGCAGCAGCATGCGTGGCACGAGCTCTGTAGCTGAAGCAACGTCGCGAAGCACGTACGTGTGCGTGGCACCCTGGTGTTCCTTCTCAGATGGAGCTGCCGTCAGACCCCGAGCTGCTTTGTGCAAATGCTTTGGAGCTGAGTGAATGGCTTTATCTGCCAGAGTGCAAATTCCTTGCTGGTAATTAACAGGGGGCTGCTGCTGGGGGCTGCCTGGGAGGCAGCTCCGCTCCCAGCACAGGAGGGAAGGGCTGGCTGAGAGTCTCCTGTTGCATTTTCCAGCTGCTGTTATTGGTACAGCTGCTTACCCATCAGGAGGCACTGGGGCACCTTTGATCTTTCGTGTATGGTGTTATACGAGCTGGGGAATGTTTCTCTTTGTGCAGAAGAGAGTTTGTCACAAATCTCAGCCAGATGTGTCTTCCCGGGCTCATGAGACTCCTTTTAACCAGGCTGTGTT
Source organism: Pampusana beccarii (assembly GCA_013399365.1). Classification (NCBI taxonomy): domain Eukaryota; kingdom Metazoa; phylum Chordata; class Aves; order Columbiformes; family Columbidae; genus Pampusana; species Pampusana beccarii. The sequence goes on from VWYH01001492.1 coordinate 42,032, forward strand.
TTTGCCACATATCTTGTGAGCTAGATGAGATTGGTTCCCAGAAATGCCTTATTTAGCGGGGCTGCATCAACTCAGGGGGGTTGGCTTCTGCTGTACTGTGATATCTAAGCTAACCTATGAATAATCAGCATTTCTTTGGAAAGATTTATCCCTCCCAGCGTTTTCTCTGAGTTTAGGAAAAGAAAAGAGCAGATTGCTTCTATGCTGTGAAGCGTGCTTCCTTCCAGAACTGTGTCTGGGAGGCGGGCATGGGGTTATATGCATCTTGACTTTCCCAGAGGTTGTAGATTTTTCCACAGCTAGTGTGCTAAGTTAGATGTGAGATCATTAGAGCAGGGGCTTATTTGCTCTTGACTACAGTGCTCTGATTGCAATTCTTGGGCATTGCAGCAGTAAATAAACAAATGGCAGATAAACAGGCCTGGAGGTTTCTGTGCTATCTATATTAAAGCACAGATAACCGCAGCACAAGCACATGGTATTTTCTTACTACTTGCTCTCAAGTGTGCTTTGGCTCTGATCTGGGCTGAAGACACCAGCCAGCAGTAACAAGGGACTATGTCCCTTCTCTGCTGTGCAAACCAGCTACCCCAAAATGAAGTTCATAGAAGATACTATGAAATCTTACTACCTGCTCTATGCCTTAGCTCTCTTACTTATTACAGTGTACCTCTGGTTTTTGACATTGGGCCCATGGTTGCAGTGGATTCGATGTAGGTTGCCTGTGAGAGATGGTGAAGGAAAGCAAGCTTGTGCTCCAGTCTGCACACATGGAGTTTCTGGAGACACCCACACCTTGCCTGAAGCGTGTCAAGGGGTCCATAACCTGGAAATAATATGGAGGTTCCTCTTAGATGAACACATTTGGGAAGAACAAGGGGTTTGGGGCGGATGACTGAGGAGGGATTTGATATCTCATTAGCTGAGCTGTAGGTGGATCCCACATTTCCACTGTTTGACAGCTAAGCAAATATTTTGGCAGAAGAAACTAAGCACTGCGTGAAGACTGGAATCTGGTTTTTGTCTCACTGGGAAGAGGGTGCCAGTTCTCCTGTGCTTCTGAGGAAAATACCCAATGCACCAGGAAAATCAGGAGTTGAGAGGAAACACTTGTTAGAACCCATCTCATTCACCTCCACATGAGCGCTGCAGGATGGCTCTCTGTACAGTGTTTCCTGTGGCCATACCCTGTCATCTGCTGTCTCAGAGATGGACCACTAACCACTTTCGCTAAATACTGTAGTGCTATATAACAGACCCCATAGTAACCAGCTTTTGTTGTTCCTTCTCCTTTGTCCTTCCCTCGTTTGATTCTGCAGCTCTGTTGCATACACTGGTAAAGCATATGAATTTGGGGGTTTTTTTGTTGTTGTTTGCTTGGGTTGGTTTGTTTGTTTGTTTTTGTCTCTTTTGTCTCTCTGTAGATGGCCTTGCAATGCAAAGGGCAACAAACCAGCTTGAAGGAACAATGGAGAGAAGTAGATAGAAATGCAAACCAAAGCGGTTGGGTTTTGTTGATAGAGGATTTGCACACCTGATGCTCCAAGCACAGGAGGATCAGCTGGATGGCTGTTTGTCACCCACTGCTGGTTGTCCCTAGCCCGTACATGTTCTTCCTGATCCCATCCCTGCTGCTTGCTCAGAGTCCTAAGACAGGATCAAGAGGCCTTGGGAATATAGATGCTGGTGGAGACTTCCATACTTAATAAGCTTTTTCCCCCCCAAAGAAACTTTTCAAGAAATAGTAATATCTTCAAAGATTGTCTATAGCCAGAAGCAACTTCTTTGTTTCCTTATCTGTGAGGAGATACAGGGAGGCAGTAGCAGGACTTGCTGCAGAGGTCCCTGTGGCACGAGTAAGACTCAAGCCAGAAATGGTCTTCTGAAGTCTTCCAAGTCAGGGGATGGGAGAAGGGGGTATTAAAATCCTGAGTAAGAGGGAAGCAAGAGTGGGGTGACAGGGGTGGGCTGCAAAAGTACTTGCCTCTGATGGAGAGATGTACTGGTGAACCTTGTCCTACGGCAGGAGCCTGTAGGCTGGGTGTACCTCCTGCCATCAGAAACGCTGCCCTTGGCCGCTCTTTCCTCATCATCCCGCTGCTGGGTTGAGGTATTTTGGGGGTTGAGTGTCAGCAGGACAGAACAAGGAGTTTCTGTCCATCCTCCAGGACAGGTGGAAAAGGGACCATTCGACAAGCGCTGGCCAGCTGCCAGGTTGGCCTCCAGTGCCAGTGTCTAGGGGTGATTTTGACAGCAGAGTCTGCTTTTTCCCGACAATTAATTGATCCAGAGGACGGTGCCTGGGGGGGCCCCTCCATGCTAGGGCGGCCCCTGCCATTTAAGCGCTGTAATTGTAGCCTGAAGCCAAGAGCTTTCCTTGTGCATGACGTAACTCTTTGCATATGTACTCCTTGCTGCTCTGGGACTTTCTTTCCCCTCCTGTGTTTTGGCCACTTTTTCGTGTTTATGTTTGAGAAGCTTATGTATGAGGGATTGGAATTGTTGTCTCGTTTCCTATATGTAGGAGGAAGCGATTTCCTCAGGGAATTTTTGCTATGTCTGGATCGTTTCGTTGTCTGGGTGAGTAAAAATTCCTCAGGGATAACCGAAAAGGTTGTGACCCAGCTTTGGTCTGCAGCTCGCGCATTCAAACCCAGGGCTCTGGAAGATTAAGGTGGCAGGGGACCAAGCATTCACGTTGAAGGCATCGCCTTCAGCTTGGCAGAAAAGCTGCGGTATTCCCGTCTGAGGACAGCATGTTTGCTCCGCATGATGCAAGCTCTGGGGTATTCCAGGCCCTAGATGATGAATGCCGCGCAAATAGTTTACGCCTAATCTTCTTCAGGCGGTGCTCCCCTTCTCCAGTTGCCCTGGGCAGGGATGGTGGCAAAGTCAGGTCACAACAGAGGCTCCACGGACCCTCCTCTGCTTTCTCATGGAGCTCCACTCCTCATGTCCCCAGGACTAGGGCCTGGACCCGTTGGTGGAGGATGGTCTGTAAGGGTAAGGAGGGAGTACTTTTTACATTTTATTTTTTTTCTAGTTTTAACTGTCTGGTTTATACCCAGTCTGCAGTTAAATAGCAAGCCTTGGTGCCTGGGCTTGCTCATGTGCCAAGCTTTCATAGAATCGTAGAATGTCCTGAGTTGGAAGGGACCCACAAGGATCATCAAGTCCAACTCCTGTCCCTGCACAGGACAACCCCAAAATTCATACCATACGTCTGAAGGCATTATCCAAATGCTTGGACGCTGTCAGGCTTGGGGCCATGGCTGCCTCCCTGGGGAGCCTGTTCCAGTGTCCACCACTTCAGGAGGGCAAGAGGCATGTCCTCAGGCCTTTGTTCACCTGAGGAGCGTATGTGGGAAGATATGTGCATACCCGCAGGATCCTTCCCCGCAGCCCGTATGTTTTGCCAAGATTTTCTGAGGGGATAGTGACAAAACGTGGTAGTCCTTTTCAGCATCATTCAAAGCATCTCCCTTTAGAAAAACAGGCTGTTTATTCTACAAGGTATCACTGCATGCCCTGGGATTAGTAGCTGCCTGTATAAACTGTAGCCATTAGTGTGTTGTCAAATCCGGTTTTACACATCCCCGATAAGTGGTGCCCCCCTTCCTGTTCTGGGAAAAATGATACATGCTCTGGAGTATCTCCAAGTCAGAAACTGTATCTTCGTGGTCCTCTTCTGTGAGCAAGTAGACCATTAATCTTTTTATCCTGTCCCAACAATCCTAATTACGCCCCCGTGCTCAATGATAATCAGTTCCTCCCCCACACTGTTATTTCCATGGTGTACATGTAGCCAGTTTAGGGGGCCCCTCAGCTCCATGCTTAGCCCACCTCTTTTAATTTCCTTGCAGCTCCATTTTTCCTGTCAAAGCAGAACAGTTTTTCCCTGGCTGCCTAAAGTAATGGAGCTTTATGTGATCTTATTCTCTGTTTGTTGATATCTTTGAACCTCCTCAAATAACTTTTAAAACCAACACCCACTTTCAGCCATTTTAGCGGAGTATATTAATTTCCTACAAGATACTGTGTTCCTTTTAAGTTTTGTAAAAGTAGATGCTATGATGCAGTAGTTACTGCCCCACCTGAGGGAGAAGCTCCAGCCTAAGATCAGCTTTTACTACAAACCAGAGAAGTGTTTTGTGAGTATTCCCTGTTGATTGCAGTTCATACCTTTGTAGCCACCAAATGTGATCAGCCTCGAGACGGGAACCTGTGGGAAGCAGCTTGTTGAACAGCTTGTGGCTGCTCAGCTTCTCACTTTGTGGTTTGTCCTTCCCTCCTTGGTGCTCAGAGCTGTGTGCAGTCCTTCAGGAGGGTGTCATGGAGGAAACTGAGCCAAAGCATGCTTAATTGTGGGACACAAAAATGGTTTATTACCCCTCGCATGCACGTGTGCACAGAGCCACCTTACTCGGCCCGGTTACCTAGTAGCTTGCCAGTGACTCCCACAACCCAGAGCTGGGATGGGGGAGCGGAGAGGAGCACAGCAAAATTCACAATCTTTGTGGAATATTTGGGGATTTCATATTCTACTGGGTGAGTTTTAAATGTCGCCGTGCTATATGAATAGTCTAAAACCCGCAGTGTCAGTGCAGTGCCTGGGCCATTCTGAACTTTGTGCACGTGAAAACCGAATGAGACAGAACAGCTGGGCATTAATATGTCCTCACAAATCACTGCCAAGCTCTTCTGCAGTGCAGCAGCACACATCCAGACGCTGGGGTGAGTTGGGCCATCCTGGCTGCAGATGCAAGGTCAACAGTAAACCAGCATTAAACAGAGACAACTGTTGGGTTTGGGTTGGTGGTTTGTTTTTTGGTTGGTTGGTTTTGGCATTTTTTTGTGTGTGTGTGTGTGTGTGGTTTGTGGTTTTTTGTGGTTTTGTTTGATTGTTGTTTTTTTTTCCCCCCAAGTTTATATTTTTTTGTTATGGGGTTTTGGCAAGGTGAAGGGACTAAAGGGGAGTCTGAGTGCGTGTGGCTCAAATAACTTCAGAGTCTTATAGGCATCAGGAAAATGCAAACAGACTCTTCTCTCTAGACCTGTTTGTTCTCGCTCTTAGCATCATGCCCTGATTTGTCTGTAGGCTTCGGGCAAGGCAAGCTGCAGTGTTCGTATCTGTAAAATATGGATAATGATGGTGCTAAGCCTCTTGGAAGGGCTTAAGAAGCTGAATGCATTCCTGTTAAGAAAAGTTTAAAAGCTCTCATGCATAAGGTGCAACAGGCACCGCAGAGGGTCATTATCCTTATCAACAGCAAAAACAGTAGTGAGGAAAACAGAGATAAAATGTGAACCAGAATTGCTGTGTGATACGGGCAGTTTCTTGCCAGGCAATAAAGTGCACAAAGGGCTCTTAAAGACCACATTTAAGAAATGAGCTGATGGCCCACAGATGGGAAGGAAGAGATGGTTGCATGTTTGTATGGAGCCAGAGAGAGGAGGCGGGGTGTAAGGTGGGAGAGCTGGGGTGTCTCACAGTCGGGATTGCATTTCTGGAGCGTGTTTGCTCTCAGAGGGGAGCTCCAGCCATTTGTAGCTCAGAAGAGACAAGCTGGAGATGTGCTATAAGGGAAGCACTGGACATTACGGCAATGTAGATTTCCCTGTGAGCTTATGTTGTGGTTAAGTAGAGGATCTTGCATGGGGCATAGTCACTTGCTCTCCCTGGCAGGTCTGCCAAAGGTTGACAAGGAAGAGAAGATGGGTTAGCGATTTCTGTTGGTTGTCATGGTAACTAATGGAAATTACTTTTTTTTTTCTCCTGTTATATATGAAGATGTTTGTCAAAACAGCTGGGAAACATCCTCTATCATTTTTTTTTCTTTTTTTTTTTCTTCTTTGTTTTTTAAACATTTCCACTGCTGTCTCCTGGTCTTAGAAAGTACGTTGTTACCAGAATTTTTCTGGGGAGGTTATACAGAGATTTTGAGTGCTGTAAAGTGTGTCCTGGGGATGAACATCTGAAGCAGGCAGCTGCTGGGCAATTCTGTGTGCTGTGCCACTTCTCACCCCAAGACCTTCTGCAAGGCACCCATGTGAATATTTTCTCACCGAGAGGCCTAAAAGTAGGTGCCCAAGATCACAGGTAGCCTGATTCCCGTGTAAAAGGTGAGCAGATGATTAGCTACTCTGAAAAAGTTCAAGCTGGATGAAAAGGGCATGATAATGCCAATTTATCAAATGCTGAGTTGTCAGGCTTATTGACATAGTGACAATAAAGAGCTTGGAGAATTTCAGATTAGAGGTGTGGGTGAAACACGATGTATTATTATTACTATTTCATGTAAACGTCAGCATGTCACTAAAAATATGGCTGTCTACAAACTCCACTGACACTAAAAGAGACAATTTTCCCCACAAATTAGTAGATGGTGAAGCTGAAAGGAGCTCTTGTGCTTCACTTCTTCTGCCCTCTTCCATAATACAGCCCATATATCCACCTCTTTGATTAATTCCGTTTGCTCTGGACTCTAAAGCGTGTCTTAAAAAACATCTAGTCTTGATTAAGTAATTACCACAAATGGAAAATACCACTGTGTTTGGTACATTGCTGCAGTGGTTAATTACCCACATGCTGCTGCACCTCATTTCTGGGTTGTGGTTGTCTAGTTTTGATCTCTGGATGCTGAATCTTGAGTTTAATCTGCTAAAAAGAAGACGCCTTTAGTACCGCCCGTCTGTTCCCCGCCATCGTAACAGGTCTGTGACGATGGCTGCTCCCAGCCTTGTCTTTGGAAAACTAAACAGCCTGAGCTCCTCAAGCCGTCCCCTGGTGAAGTCTGTCTCCTCATCCCTTGCTCAGTACTGGGTCTCCACGCATTGCCGTCCCCTTTTCCCAGCCTGTTGGTGCTCCCTCGCCACGTGGTGACAGGGCATTTCCACGTGCTGTTGCTGGGAATCGGTGCAGCCTTGGGCAATAGGAGTTGTAAAAAGAAGAATGGCAAAAAAAACAGTAGGAACCCTAATTTAATATTATGGAGTTATATACATTAACCCACACGCCATCAGGAAGCGTAGCTGGCAAGGTTTTCGTAATAGGAGTCTTCCCATGGTATGCAAATTCGCTGCTGTCATTACCAACTAAAGCCTTGGTTTTGTGTTTCCTACAGTACACACTTAAGTTAAAGCTCAATATTTAGAGGCTTCTCAACCCTCTTGACCTCACAGGTGAGATTTGACTGGGCTGGGGGCCGGGGGAATTAATGCTCAGTGCAGCTCATGCCCCGTAGCAGGGAAAGGGCCCGCATCGCAGCACCGTGCCCAGCTGGAGCCCGTCCTCTGGCGGCAGCTTCAGTCGAGCCCTGCTAGAGCTCACACTGCTCAGCCAGCGCCCCCAGCGCGGTGTCTCTTCTGTCGCAGGGACCTTTACACCAGACCATTTGGCTGCTGGGCTTGTGGGCCAGTTTGAGTTCGTGGGCTGCCGGGATGGGGAGAGCAGCTACCACGGACTGCAGCATTTCATGATAATCGTGTGACCAGAGGTGGTGGCAGTTGAGATGACAAATGGGCAGTGCAGCTCCCTGAATACTGGAGGCATGCTTGCTGTTCCTTTGCTTGACTTAAACCAAAAATTGCTATTGAAGTTCTGCTAGTTAAGCAAAACTTAAATTTTCTCAAAAGGAGCTTGCAAAATAGTCACAGAATCCTGCGTCTGTCTGTACATTTCCCTGTAATGGGAACCAGTTAACCTCAAAGAGGTTCAAGCATGGTTCTGTAGAGATTTACTGAAAGATAGAAAATCTATGCTTTTGTTGCCTTCCTAGAGAAAGGTGTTTGGGAATTAACCATTGCTGCTTGTCACAGGGTGAAGTATTGAGTGCCTTGTGACTTGCACAAAGGGGTCTTTACGGGTTGCCCAGAGAGGTTGTAGCTGGAAACATTCCGGGCTGGGCTGGACGGGGCTCTGAGCAACCTGATCTAGTTGCAGATGTCCCTGCTCACTGCAGGGGGGTTGGACTAGATGACCTTGAAGGTCCCTTCCAACCCAAACTATTCTGTGATAGTCTGCTAGTGCTTTGGGCACAGTAGTGGGGAAATGCATGGTCTCTTGTATGCCTACACTTAAAGTATCTGAACCAAGCCGTGATGGTTTGTACAACTAGGGCCTGAGAGCTGTTCATGTCTCTGCACTGTGAAGTCCCATCTGAGTGCCAGCGCATTCTGCTGTTGCTCTGATATGTGTTGCTTTTCTCATGGCAGAAGCTGGTGGACGAATGAGGCTTTGTCAGGAGGAAGTGTCCTCTCTGATGTCGGAGGCTGGATCTGTTTCTTGGTGTGACTTGGTTTGTTTAGCGCACAGTGTCAGTCTGTGACTGAGGGGGACACAAAGAACATGCAGGCTGCCCCCCTTTAGTCAACTCAAGCCATCACCAGCAAGTCTGACCCGCCTTTGATATAATTAGAGAGGTGGAGGCAGAGCCAGCTCTCTTGCTGTTCACTCCACCCTCTTCAAACAATCCATTTCTAACCAAATAATGATATAGGAAATTTTTCCAAGAGCAAATCTTGCTCACTTGCTGTCCCCAGGGCCGTGGACTCTCTTCTGAGATGTGTTCATACAGAGCTTGTCACAGGCTGGGCTGGATCTTGACTTGGACCTTGGGAAGCTTCTGTTCTAAAAATCCATAATAAAGATGCAGGGATTATTACAATACCCCTTTTATGTTTATTTTTCTATTTGCATCTTTAAATATGGGTATCTGGGGGCTTTTGCTCCTCTCAAAGAAAGCAGAAAGCGCTCTGTGTTTTTTGTTCTCAGGTCCATTCCAGTTCACACCTCGGGAAGACAGAGTGGGCTAGGCTGAAGGTTTGTCCTTTCATAGCTTTAAGGCATATTTCTGTAAAGCAGTCTTAACTTTGTAGCAGAGGCGTTCGAATAAAGCAAGCTCATGCACTTTTTCTGTGGGCAGGCTGGTTGGCAGTCATTTTTCCTTTGGTCACTGACGAGACGTGAGAGGAGGTGGTTCCCTCTCCTGAGGTGATGTTCTCGCCTCTGCTCTGCTGTGAGCTCAAAACCCATGTTTTAATAAAAGTTTGGCAAGAGGCAACAGAGCCTTATGTTCCTCGGAGCTGTGATTTTTTTTTTTTTCCTTTTTTCCTTTTTTTCTTTTTTTTTTTTTTTTTTTTTTTCTTTTTTTCTTTTTTTTCCTTTTTTTTCTTTTTTTCTCTTTTTTTTTTCTTTTTCTTTTTCTAAACTTGGACCCAAACTTCCTTGCAACCTATCTCTAAAGGAGCGGTTTAGCAGCAAGTGCGAGCTGCTCTGCTCATGAGAGAAAGGTGAGTGCCTCCTGTACCTCTCTCCCTGCGTGCTCCCCATCTTCTTCCTCTGCCCCTGTGCAGCTGAAAATTGAACTCTGCCCCAAAAACCCTCCAATTGATGGGGAAGAGGGGATACATAGTTCTTTATTTTTTGTCTTTGCACAGGCATGAACAAAAACGTGAGGAAGCAGAACGCGGGGAGAGGAAAGGAGGTGCCTCCCTCTTTGCCCCATCCTGTCCGCTGCTGCTGACCACAACCCCTGCAGGAGAGGCTCCTTTGCTGGCTGCTCATTTTTTATCAGCTGCAAGAGAGCGTTAAAGCTTTCCCAGAGAAGCTGTGGCCTGTCCCCATTGTTCCTCTCGTACAAAACCTATGGGGGTCACCATGGGTCACCGGGATGGAAAAGCGTGGCCAGGCGAGCTTCTCTTCCAGTGCCCACCCTGCCGGGGGGAGCGCGGTGGCTCGCGGGGAACTGGCTTGTGAAGGTTTCAGCAGCTTTGGCAGCCCTGAGGACAGGGCCTGGCCCAGTGCTCGGGCCTGGCCGGGGAGGCAGGGAGTCTGTCCAGCGTGGACTGGAGCTGTGCTGCAGGTTATGCTGAATGTGGCCCAGGGATGGCTCACCCGTCCCCACGGTGCTTCCCCCCGTCAGAGGCTGCTGGAGCCCTTGGTGAGGCCTGGCGAGGCCTCTCCTTCACGGCTTCCAGAAGTGGACAGTGGTGGGGGGGCGATTTCCACCTCTCCGAAGGGCCAAGCGCCCATGGACTGCTTCCCCGCTGGGGATGGGAGAGTTGTTAAGCACTCTTTTATTGCAGAGATGACTCCGGAGAGCATTAGGGGAGGTACTCAAGGACGCAGGGTACCACGATTGAAGGATGGATGCTTCTGCATCCATCAGTTTAATTCTGTGTCAGGGGGCTCACCTGCCAGGTCTTGCAAGACCCAGTTTTGCTTCTCACAGACTTCCTATGTGGTACTGGATAAGCTGCTGAAACCCAGGGTGCTGGAGACATAATAGATCCAAGGTTCATGGAGAAAAAGGGGAGTTCGTCTCTTGAATGGTGATACGAGTCCTTCAGGGTGGATACTTTGGTAGGACCTTTGGTCCTACATCAGTGCATGAGATTGTAAAGGAAAGCTTTAGACCTTGTGACTGCTGTTTAGGTGATAATTCAATGCAGTTCGTGCCTGCCCTCAGGAAGCAGCTGTCCGATGCAGTGCATACAGCTATCTTGACTTTCAGACCTAGGGCTGTTCATTTAGCCCACAGGTTTTCACACAGTAAGTACCAGGAGTCCCAAGTTTGTTCTTTTCTGCCTCTGTCCCGTCCAGCAGCATTACACGTTCCTAAAAGGTTGTTGAAAGCATTAGGATGTCTCAGGGAGGAGTGCCCGTATTTGCATCATTATTTTTGATAGGATTTAGCTGTTAAAAGCCAGGCATACCACATACTGCTGGCTGCGATCCCGGTAGTAGTGTGGTCTGATCTCTCTACAGTTGCATAGTTTCCAACAGGGAAGTGGGGAGGCGGGAAATTACAATGTCTTGGCTCAGATGAAGGTACAAAACCAAGGTAAGATGAAGAAACACAGTGAAGTCCATGCATGGAGCATACAGAAGTTAAATTGTGTCTCATGGGCTGTGGCTTAGTGTGTTTGATCTAAGAGAAGGGGAAGAACCTACAAGGTTCAATGGGACATTGATATGACTGAAGGAACAGTGTCCGTAAGGCAGGGCTGTGCTGACATCCTGGTGGATATGAAGCTTGTGAAAGTCAGTTGTGTTTTGCTATAACAAAGGACTTAGAGGATTAAACTCAGGCAGCTGAAGTGTTTCACAACCAGGGACATCTGCTCCGCCCTTTGGCTGAAATGGCCATCACGCAGCAGGGATGACCGGACAGGTCACAAAGTGTGTCCTGAATTGCTTATGGCACAACGTGTTAACACTGACATGAGGTCAGCTTTACTGTGGTGGATGAAGCAGTAAGCTGCAACGCGTCAGGAACTGCTTCACAGACTGTTTAGATACCTTTGCTACAGGGTGAGCGTTCATTCCTAGAGAGGAGAAGCAAGCAGTGTCTCCTTTTAGATACTTTATTTTCATCTGCATCCTGGACTTGATGTTGCTAACTGCAACATTAGAGGCTGCTTGTATAAATGATCACTGCTGGGACTAGGCCGTGTTTATCTACAGGTTTCACGGAGTCAAGGGTACCAAGAGCGGACAAAAAAAATACTTGCATGGGTAAGGAATTTGTGGTTCATATGTTAAGTGAGAATCAGTGTCAAGTCCCCATGAGTGAATACCTCTTACAGATCAGCACAGATCTCTCTTTGGTCAGGGTTGTTCTCTTCTGAGTTAGCATGCTGAAATGACTCAGGTCTCATATATGCTAAAGCGCTTATAATGCAATGAGGGAGATACAGCCAGCAGCTGGCTTTGCATAGGCTGTGATAAAGATGTAAGATGTTGTGATTCCAGTAAATCTTTCATTGCAGGCTAGGATTATTTACCTTATCTTGCTTTTGCCATGGGCTGAAGAAGCACACATACACTGTTCCTTCAGCTCAGCAGGATAACTTTCTAGAGCTGGTATCTTATTTGTGCATCTGACCTGAAGTCTCTACACCCTCACAGGATCTGGGTGTTTGGCATGGTAAGACTGGGGCAGGCTTTGGAGGTTTTATCCTGGGAGGGCTGTTAGACCTGCATCAAGAAGCTTTTGAGGCTTCGTTGGGTAGTGGGCTTCTTTGTTTTTTAATTTGTTTCAAATGGAGCTAACCCAAATTATTGGGGAGCTGAAAAGTAAGATATGTTTTCTTTGAAAAGCAAAGCAAGAGGCTTCACTCAAAAACTGAAGTGGGGTATTGCGTTACTGAACCTTTCATTGCACAATATTAGACTTTCAGTAACTGCAAAGCCTCAGAGTGGCCTGCAGCACCCTGCATGTGTTTATTGTGGCTCAGTACATTGTTATAGTATTGTTACTTCTAAAATCATGTGGGGTGAAACAAATCATGTTAGATTTATTTCCTGCAGCCTGCACGTTTGTACAGGTAGCATCTAGTGTAACTTTGTTCAGCATGGCAAGCATGACATCCAGTATATGAGAATAATGTCTGCACATACATGGTGATATGTACTTAAGCAATTTGTTCTCAGTATTCAAAAGGCTACCACTGATTTCCTGGTGTGTTTGAGTCAAAGCCAGCTCTAGGAACACATTTTAATAAACGCCTTGGGTGTGTGGATTTCCTGGGTTTTCTTAAATCTTTGTTGAAAAAGAAAACGTATTGTCCTTTCTGAGTTTCCCATCTTAATTTATTTCGAAGCACACCATTGTACCGCTGGAATCTCTCCTCTGCATAGGAGAAGAGGATCTGGTGGCATTAGGAATTGTAAAAACAGACTGCTTATGCATTCAGGGGATGTAATTGCTGGAGCTGAGCCCCGGGCAGGGGCAGTCGGTGTCAGAAGGGCAGGCCTTCAGCGGCGGGAGAGCTCTTGTCTTCAGTATACCTGGTTTAAGCTGGGGGCGATGCGCGATGCTCCTGCTCTTACAGTGGGCTCTGGGCTAGCGGGGGGGTGAGCTGTGGTGATAACTCCTGCAGACCTGGCTTTATCTTCTGCGCCTACAGCTCCCTTCCCCCTGGGCAAGCAGCAGATAGCTACACCAGCCTTTCCAACAGCACAGGATGCAGCAGAGAGGCACTGCGGCAATTCCTGTAGAATAAACATCTTTCATAAGCTCTTCAGCTCCTTTATTTGCCCATTTTCTTTCAAATCCCTGCTAAGCCATTCACAGCTGGGGAGACATTTTGTTCTGTTCTCATCTGCTCTTCCTCTCCTTGGATATACAGCCACGAGTCTGCGACCGTACTGAAAACCGATGATCGTCAGCAGTTCAGTCTAGTACACCAGGCTGTGAACTGTGGAGGCTGAAGCACAAGCGTGTATTTCTTTCTGCTGACTTTATTAGAGGAGCAATAAATTCTGGCTGGCCGACAAGGTGGACAGCCAAGGCTGGCAGACAGCTGTGCAAGCTGATGTCTTAAACTGCTGCGGCTGGATTTGCCAGAGGCTGCCTTCTGAAACCTTTAGTCTGCCTCAGTTTTATGTCTATCAGAGTTCATTTTTTTTTTTTTTCTCATCTGAAAGTAATAGCAAAAATCCACTTGTCTTTAGTGGGTGCTGCCGTAGAACCTACCGTCCTGCAGAAGTATCTCCTGCACCCCCCGAGTGCAGCCCTAGCTGCAAAAAGAGCTGCTTAACTTCACACACAGACTTTGCTAATGGTGCAGCAGGAGCTGGGGCTGTTCTGTGTTTAATTGAAACTGCAGAAGCAGCATGACCTTCTTTTCAGTTACTTGCCACGTTCATTAAATGGGAAATTTTCTCTGTTGAATACCAAAAGTGTTTGTACTGCATTAAGTGAGGGAAACTTGCCAAATATTTTATGCTTGTTTAACTTAAAATACGTCCAAACTCAGTGTGCTCCCCCTGTCTTTGATTTGATTTTGACATGAAGCATGTAAACCACCGAGTTTTAGCCTGCCATGGATGTCTCTGTGGTGTCTATACAGTTCCACAAACAAGGGGATTTGTAGAGAAACAAACTCAGCCATTTCTATGGTGTTGCTAGCAAAGGCGGAGCATGGCAGCTGCCCTCTCTTTGTGGAGCTGAGCACCCAAAGAAAGAGAGTATTTTCAGACAGTGCTGTGGGCTGGGTTTCCAGCAAGGCTGAAGGCTTTTGTTTCCCTTTCTTATCACTGTTTCCAGCATCTGTGAACATCAGGCTGTTTGGGGGGGAAACGCTGCCTTGGCAGAAGAACCAAAGTAGTTCTCATTATTTCTTAGTCACGGAGGCATGCATAAAAAAGGTAAATACAACATCAGTCTTCTGTAGCATAGTTCCCAAGAGGCTGGGAAGCCAACCTCCTATGATCAGCGGGGTCACCTCCTATTCGAGGAGCAGTACCTGGGAACCCCAGTGCTTGAAAGTGTCAGTAGGGTTGTATTTGCAAGTTGTATCACAGAGACTCCTTCTGTTTAGGGGGCCTAGCAAAACTTCCTGATGTCTGGCTTCTCGGTGTTATATGGGAAAACAGATGCAGAAGAAAGTGCAATCATTAAATGAGCAAGCAAAAAAAACCCCATTGAATTAACCTGTCCCCAAGCCAACTGAGCTGGCTTTGGTAATTGGAGATCTGTTGTCTGTGCAGAGATCTTGGCTTCCACTGCCACTATAAACTTTCAGGTTTCTGGGACGTTTCCCAAGGTCTGGCACAATCACCTTCACTGCTCAGGGAGGAATGGCTGCTGTGCAGGTACCATTTACTTCTGTGTGTGCTACTGCCTTGTTGTGTATCTTGCTCCACTACCTTTTTTTTTTTTGCTCTGGATGCCCCCCAGCCCCATGTTCCCAAGCTCCAGGGCATAAATCTGCTGAGCTGCAGCTCCAGCTGCCACGAAAAATTCATTTACATTGAGAGATAAGTGCTGCTTGGGTGGTTGATGCTTGTGTGGTCAGGCAAATGGCACTTGGAGGCAGTGTCTTGCATTGGCAAGACCTGGCTGGCCAGAAGGACCTGGTCCCTCTAGGTGTGGGTCCTGGAGGAGGGTGCCATTCTGCTGTTGGGGGGAAGAGACCGTGTACCGGTGGTGCTGAGCTCTGGCTGCAGCTGGTTTGGCATTCCTCAGCACTGTTTGCCTCTGTGGTACAGAGCGTTTGTAATTAAATTTTGCCGTCTGCTGCATCATCTATCTCAGCCCATTAGAGCATTTGCTGGTTAATTACTTAAGCTGCCATCAGACCTCTGTAAGGTAGGTTGTTACTACATCTCTCTTACTGCAGGCAAAAAAAAGCAAATGTAACCATCACCTCAGTTGGTCTTTATGCTCTGTCTAGAGTTGTGGCAGCAACCCTTGACTCCGTGGCGCTAACAGCACGGGGCTATGCTTCTCTTTTGAGGAAAAAGTGAAGGAAAAAAGACAGTGGAAGGTCAGCAGTGAGGAGTGAGCCTCCCATGTGCTTGGCTCTTAGATCCACAGCACTCGCTCACCGAGTGGCTGAGGGGAGGTTGCGGTTTCATCAGTGGAGCTGCAGTAGCTCGGCCACCGTTGCAAGCAAAGTGTTTTAGTACCTGCGCATTCAGGCTGGTGCTGGTGCCAATTTAGGCTCTGAGCTGGATCCCACCACGCGGCTGGCTTGCTAAGGGAATGTAAAACACACACTGGGACCTGCTGCCGCAGGATCCGGGTCCCATATCGGGCTCTGGCTCCAGGGGGTGGTCATGTCCTACCTGCTGTGCCCTCTTCTGTCTAGTCTCAGTCGTGTCCTGAGCCTGCCTCTTCTATGCAAAACATCTGCTGCTTGATTTCTCTACCCTTGTACTATTTGTTCTAAATTACTGTTTTCTTCTGGCACCAGCCCTGCTGGCTGTAATGACTGATGACCTGCAAGAGAAATGTAGTCCCCTGCCTTTCATTTCATCACTCTGTGCTGTACCCCAGGCAAGAGCTGCTTGTGAAATCCTACAGTCCCAGAAGAGAGCTTGTTTGGTCATCGTGTTCAGCTAGTGTTTGATCAACATGATCAGGATCCGTGAGCTGTAAGGGGAAGGATTGTTCTTAGCAGGGACTGAAGTTTCAGAAGTTGAGTCTTCAGATGCTAAAAAGGTCACTGGCTGCGTGCAAACTGGTGATTTCCACAAACACACACTCGCACACACCTGCTGCAGCCTTTGAGAGATGTGGATATCTCCCCACAAGCAAGAGGCACCAGGGGGACTCTCCCACCAAACTCAGGTTCTTGCAGAGACGCCGAGGACTGTTCTGCCTTCTGAGCACAACAGCTTTAACAATTCCTCGAACACGGACGAAACAACTTATTTAACTTGTTCTCAGAAATCACTGACCTTTTTCTGTTGATGCTTCAAAAATGAAAAATCAGCCTGAGGCAAACACCTGGCGAGGAAAATGTCAACCTGAGCAGTTCAGTGCTGGCAAAGTTCTCAGCAGCAAAGAGGTGGTTTCGTAAGGGGAAGTGTCAGGCTGGTTTTAAGTGTTGGGTTGCTACCCGTTCCACCTGTAATGTGGTGTGACACCTTGACTTCTGTGAATCAGATGGCTTGTCTGCTCTCCATTCCATTGAGGACCTTTAGAGGAGGTCAGGCCATGAAGTACAAACCCAGCCAAAGGTGGAGGTAGATCAGAGCTGCTGATTCAGATACACAGCTCAGGGTGCCTTGTTTTTTTTTATTTTTCCAGCCACAAGGATGTCTTGCAAATACCAGATGCGTGGAAAATGATGCCTTTGTCTTGGCTTTTAATAGATTTCCAGTCATAGCACTTGGCTCCTTGCAGGTTGTGGCTGAGATTCTGCCATGGCTTTGGCAGTGTCTGCATTAATAAATTAAACGTGCACAAGGCTGTTTGCTGTCTTTGAGGCCAAGTGGGACAGAATGGTCCACATCTACGCTGTTAAACTGTCTTAAGTCCTAATTAGGGTGGCTGTGTGTGAATTACCTCTTGGTTACCGGTGGTCTGTGCGGACACCTACACCATGTCTGAGAACTTGCAGACCACACTGGTGGCCCTGCTCATGCTTTGACAGCACAGGCATCTGAGCTTGGGTGCTTAGGACTTTCCTGCCAGTGCCTGGCCCTCTTGAACTTCCCAGGGTGAGTGCAAGCTCTGAGCCCATTGCAGAACCACTCAGTTACCTCATTATTTTTTTAAATTGTTTTTCTTCCCTTTCCGGGTGGTGTTCAGGAGGGGGTTGCTGTCAGTCAACCCTTTGTGGCTTCTCCCGCAGCCTTGGGGTATTCCTGTCACCGGCTGAACTTTTCGAGCAGCTTTGCTGGGATTAGCCTAGACATGGAGGATTACTGAAATATCTGTGATATCTGTTATGAATGCACTCTGTTTAGTACTCTAAACTCTTTCTCCTTGCTCCTGGATTAGTAGTCTTAGCTATTGCTAATGAGTTTGTTAGAAACGCCAGTACGGAGATGAACTGTCGCTGGTGAACAGTCGTAGTTTGATGCATGCCACAGAGGAGTCTCCAGATGGTTGCAATTTCTAGTTATTCGTGACAGAACTGCAAGTAGCATAGAGGCAAGAGCTTGTGTAACACCGTTATCCGGCGTATGGGTTGTGTCCCCACTACAGAATCTCTTCTGTATTTCTGAGCAGTGGAGGTCTGTGCAGTAAAATACATCTCCCGTTAAAGCTTTTCTTGTCCTCCTATCTCTCCATGTAAAATTCTTTCACCACCAGCCTCGAGGACAATGCTACATTGCTGAGGTGCTTAATTCTGTAGAACTTGTCTTGGGAAATAATATAATTGTATTTTTTCATAACAAAGCCATTATATTGTCAAAGCTTAACTTTCTGTTGCATTAGCCAACAGCCAGTGGAGATTGCTGGGAAAAGAAAGCGCATAGCCTAACCTAAATTTTTTGCTAGCGAGAAAAATGGAATGAAAACAAAATGAATTTATAATGAAATGGATTTATTTCTGGGCTCTCCAGTTGTGCCGTTGTTTGCTTTCTTTGAGGGCATTTATTGCTCATTAGCATCCTTGGAGACAGGAGTCCATTATTTACCCAAAGAGCAGCCAGCAGTGGAGAGACAACAATGCAGCCTCCCTCCCTTTCTCTCCCCTCCATCCTCCGCATCCCTCTGACATTCCCAGAACCGGCCTCAAGTTTGTCCTGAGGGGGGAATCATTCTTTGATGGGGAGAGGACAACTAAGTCTGTGTGGTCTGCTGCCTTCTGTTGGAGGTGCCAGCAGGGACAGAGGATTCGCTGGAGGCCACCGGCTCCTCAGGGCCAGGTCCCTGTGCTGGGGAGGAATGTGGGACACCCTCCCGGACCGTGGGAGGCAAAGTGTTGGGTGTCCGAGCTCATCTGTGCTTAACCAGCCTTCTGGGAAGCAGGGTGACGAGGGCTGTTTGAGGAACGAGGAGGAGGGTGAATGCGCGTGTGATCCCACTGACAAGATTTTGCGAAGGGCCGCACAAAAAGGAATTGTTTCTTTCCGTGGGAGTTAAAGCCAGGGAGAAAGAAGGTGGGAGAGCCAGGTGTGAGCCGGTCTGTGGCAGCATCCCTACCCTCCTCTTCCTTCTTTTCTCCCAGGAATTGTTCCTCAGCCCTCTACAAGCTCCATCTGTGGGGGCTTAGATACGTGAAGAGATCCTAGGCATCTGCGGCAATTGTTGCCTTCCAGCATGGCAGTTTTAATTGCAGGATATGTAGCCCTGGTTTACTAGAGAGGGTTTACAATGTGGGGAAAATGCTGCCTGTTTTTCTTTCAGCTGCTCGTTGAGATAACAGCATGGCTAATAATGGCTATCGGCTCCAAAACAGTAGGGGATTGGGTTCGGGAGGGGGCTGCTCCCTCTCTGAAACACAACTGAGTTTGCCTCATGTTAGGAGCTGCTGTTCTGTTCGTTCCTAGGCTAATACAATGGAGAACAAATCCTTTTCTACTTTCTTTCTCCATCCCTAATCTTGCATGCCACATGTTGTTGTGTGGAGGATTCTTTTTCCCTGGAAGGAACAGGAATTTGGCGGTCGTGACTTACTGTCCCGAGTATAATCTTGGCTAAGCTTGCACTGTAGCAAAAATATTAAAATCAGTTTTGAAACTTTTCTTTGCCCTCTTCTGTCTGTAGAATAGTGTTAAACTGCGTATTTTCACCCCTGATTTTACCTGTCCCCCAGAATTCCACTGCAATGGAAGATTTTTAGATCCCATGCTGCTTTAAAAGTGTGGTTGGCAACAAAGCAGAGGTCACTTTTATGAAAGAGCATTATTTATTAAGACAGACATCTGTTATTGCTGTTTCTTTCCCTCCCTTATGCTGGGCAGGATGAGGTAATGAAATGCCAGGGAGGGGAATGTGCTGTTTAAGTTAAAGTATAGAATTAGTGTGCTTTAAGTTAAGTTAAATAATAGAATTTATTCATATGCCGGTATCAATAAATAGGTATGAATTGGCTGCTAATAGTCAGTCTTGACGTTACAGGAAGGCTCATAACTTTAAGAGGGTTTTCAGACCAGGCTTCCCATGGGCGTGAGAAAGGGAAAAAATAACATCCTTTAATCGGTGTAATGTAAATGGAGTTCTATGCAGAGTGGGCACTGGCAGCATGGAGATGGACTTGTTGACTCAAGAGGTGCCTCCCAGCCCTGTGTGTTGTCTACGTGTGGGTGACACCATGGGGAGCTTTGCCGTGTCACTCGAAGGCAAGCGTTTGTGATGGAGAGTGTTGCTGAGGGCAGCAGGACCAGTGTGACCCGTGTGTTGGGAAGCGGGCAAGGAAACTCATCTGGACAGACAGGGAGCGGGGAGCCGCAGCTCCGCGGGAGGCAGGACACAGTGAGACCTGCCTCTGCGGCTTGTGTTTCACCAGCGAGTCCTGCCACTCGGGTCTTGTGAAGGTCTTTTCTCAATCTCCAGGGAGATTCCTGAACAACAAAATAGACGGAAGGTTTTTATTCCTGGCGCCTTTGAGGGCATGATGTCCAAGTGTTCATTGTTGAAAAATGGGTGATCGGGTTTAAGTTTCCTTTTGACCAAAAGAGCCAAACCCCAAATTTTCCAAAGTGTTAGAAAGGGTTCAAAGACCATGACTGACCAAAAGCCTTGGAGAAAACGGAAGGTTCCATGAATACAGTGTTGCAGGAGTAAAAATCAGTCAGGGCGGGAAGAAAGCAGTCTTCAGTCTGACAACACAGAGCGATGAGAGCTGCTGGCAGCTGGAGGAAGTTCAGGGCTAATGAACGGAAGTTCTGGCACTCAAGAGAGAAATTACACAGCAAGTGGACAGCAGGAAAGGTGGTGTAGCAGAGAGACACCCCAGAGTTTATTACCAGGAGCATCTTTGCTGAAAACACCATGCTGCAGCGGTGGTGTGAAGGGAACACGACCAGTTTCACCTCTGGGCTGGTGCCTTTGCTGCTGCTGCTTGGAGCTCCCTCATCCAGGGCAAGGCTGGGGGTGGGAAAGGTGGTGCCAGGGGGACCTGCTGTGGCAGCCCTGAGTTGTGATGGTGATCAGGTGGGTGGCACAAAGGCTGTTTGTCTGTGGGGTGGGAAACAAGAATTATGATTGTCTTAGGGAGGCATAGGGAAAAGACCCATCTAAAGATGGGTACCCAAAAAGAGCCACTTCTTCAAGCCATCTTCCTTTACTGGCTTTAATCTGCCTTGCGTGAACGTGGTAGTGGTGCAGTTCATACACTTACAGAGAAAGTGCATGCTATTAATTCAGCCCACCTCTGAGTCACGACAGTGGAGGGAGATACGGGAGTACTTGCCTCAAACCGCGTGCTACACACAAACTGCAAGGGCCGTGCTTTTCAGAGCATGCACAACAGGAGTGGGCCAGCCCCAGCAACAGGGGCTCCTTCACACAAAGAAATGGGCATAGTGGCCAGCTAATGGAGTCCCATGGTTTTGTAAGCGGTCCCTGCCCCATGCCTGTGGATGTGCCTCTGGTTTGCTGACATGAAGCAATGAGGGCATCGGGATCCCCCCCAAGATGGGGAGCTTCACCTCTCGTTTCAATGAGGTTGAGGTTTTTCCCTTTGGATCCGGTTGGTTTGGTGGTTTCTCTTCCACACTCTCTGGTGGTTGGGCAGGTTTCTTTTAAACAGGGAAATGCTTATAATTCCTTGTCTTGGTGTGTGAGGGAGTGAGGGCTGCAGCTGCCAGCCAGGCTCTGAGCCTATCTCTGCCAGCAGCATGTGCTGCAGGCTGGTGTGATCCCTGAGAGCTGCCTTTGGCCTTCCTGAGCTGTGCCAGCCTCACCCTGCCAGAGGGAAAGGGGGGATTTGGAGGGGTACAGGCACAGGGAGGCCCTTTCTCTTGCTGGTTGTGAGGGTTGGGGCGGAGATCCTGCACCGGTGCCAGAACCGCTGGTGCAGACAGTGTGTTGGGCTGAAATCCTGCCAGACCACTGGCAGACTCTCCCTTTAACACCACGATGGGGCTGAACTGCATGCCAAGACCGGGAGCGAGCTTCCCCCCAGTGTTTGGGGTTGGGAGTTTGGTTTGGCTTGTGCTGAAGCTGGGCAGGGGTGGTGGGGTGCGCACAGAAGACTGCATTGCAGCCCCCTGGGCTCCTGCTAGCGCCCGTTCGGTGTTGCACAAATCCTGGAGTTTCTGCCCAAGACCTCAAGCGTTCTTTGGGTTTCCTCCCTGTAGCACGCATCGCCCAGCGGAAGGCAGTGCTGCTTCATGTGCCTGTGACTTGCTCTGGGAGCCCTGGGAACAAAAGAGATGAGAAATGCGTGTTGTTATTAAGCAGGTTTGTGCACCGATAGCATCATTCCCTCTGCATCTTGCACTCTGTTTTCCTTAAGGGCATCGCAGGGGAGCTGCCTTTTTTAATGCTGGGCTGGTTGGGGGCCCCGAGGAGTCACTGCTGGCTCCAAAGGAGAGGTTTTTGCCAGGGCCTGGCAGCATACCTGGCAGAGGCGGGTTCGCCGGCTGGCAGCTCCTCCTCCCCGCAGCTGCTTCGAGGAAAGCCTGCAAGCCAGGAATGCGTGAGGATGCCAGCGTCTGTGCACACTCGCAGCCTTTCATCTCTGAAACACAGGCCGGCCAGGCCGCAGGGCAGAAAGCAAAACATCCTGGGAAGAGCTCAAGAAGTATTAGAGAATAGTTTGTGCTTTTGGAGGTGGTTCAGGCAGCGATCCCTCTTCTAGGAACGTGGGCTGCCGGAGGTGTGGGGAGCCTCAGGGTCACTAGCAGGGCTCAGGGACGTCTCCCTCTAGCCCAGGGCTGTACTCAAGTTCATAGCAGGTCACTAATGCCTCAGCGCTGTCTCCAGAGCAGTGAGAAAAGAGAGACGGGCAAGTGCTTGGGTTGTCGTCGTTGCATCTGGCTGGCACTGGTTGCCTGCCCTTACTGGTCTGGACCTAGATAGGCTACCGAAGTTCAAAAGCCCCGTTTAAGGTGACTTCAGTGATGCACTAAAGTCCTTTACCTCTCTGCAAGTCAGGTCACCTCTGGGTGCTTGTATAGGCAGCGACAGTGAGTCTATTGAAATTGGCCATGAGGGAACGAGAGAGCTGGGAAGAAGACCTTGACACCCTGCTCCCCATGTTTCTTCTTGAGCCCTGGGCACTCTCTGCTTCTCAGGTGAGCCTGAGTGTCTCGTACCACTCCACAGGGCGGGTGTCAGCCTCCCATTTGAGCTTCAGCACGCAAACCTCTTGACACCCATTAGCTTCGCCAGCAGAGCGAAAATGATATTCTCCTCTGCGGAGAACTGTGTGGCTCAGCAGGGAGGCGGGCGCAGGTTCCTCGGGGTCTGAGGGGTGGGAAGCGATGGGACAGGACTGAGCGTTTGCGAGGGGACTGAAGCAGAGCCGGGGTGGAGAAGGGTGTTTGCAGCCCCGATGCAATTGGACTGGGACTGCAAACTGGGAGCTGCCTTGTTAAATCAGTGCTGTTTATTTTGCTGGAGTGACTCAGAGGAGAGGACGCTTTCCCTGAAGCAACATCTATCTGGGTTATCATAACCACCAAATAGAGCTGCGGCTTTATTTTTCTGTTTGTTTGTTTTTTAAAGTCAAGCCATGGGAGCCAGCATCAACAGTCTTCCCAACTAGACAGGAAAAAATTCCGTGATTGCAGAGAGAGGAGGAGAGAGAAGTCTGTAACAGTTCTGCCTTATTTCCAGCCACAGTCACGAAGAGCCAGATGGAAGGAGATGAAAGAATGAGAAGAATAGGTTGCTTTAGACACCAAATAACAATGGAATAAAGCCATGGAATTTTTTTCTTTTAAAATTCTTCAGCTGAATCAGAGAGTCAAACCAAAAATTTCGTTTCAGGTCAGCTGAAATTCATTTTTTATTCTCAAAAGAAAAAAGGAACTGACCAAACAAAAAGTTGCTAAGCTTATGAAAACATGTTTTTATTTTGTTCTCTTTGACCTTTAAGTTTACAACACTTCATGAAATATATTTCAAAATAAAAAAGACAAAACAGTTCACTTCATCTTAGCTTTGATTCCAAAATTATTTCTGTTCCCTGAACTAGGCGCAAATTTCCAAATAGTTTTGGTCAACCTCAAATTGCATTTTCCAGTGAATTAACGCTCTGTCTGAAAAAATGTTACCCAGCCTTATTTGGGAATTATAGGAAATCAATAATCACTTCTCATGTTTCTTAATCACAGAATTGCCTTTGGGCTCTAAATGCTGGTGGGTCTGTGCTGTCAGCCTGGCAAGGGGGCCATGGGGTAATAAGGGGAGCTCTGCTCTGGGAGAAGTGGGGAGTGACCGAGGTGACGTGTGGGTGTGGGGTGTGCTGCCTCTCGTGGACACAGCAGGGGTTATTCACTTCTCAATTATGTTCACCCTTCGCTTTATGTGCTGTTCTGCCGCTGTGAGAGGGAACGTAGTTGTAACAGGTACATTGTGAAAGCAACAGATTGTAAGCTAACACGTCAGGGGGGGTGTCAGCGAAATACCATCCACCTTCCTCACTGATAAACTGTGCTGTGTGGGCTATCTCCTGTTCCCCTTCTGTTTATGCTGGGTTAATTCAAGAGTGAGATGGGGGAGCCCACGAGGACACAGTAGTGTGAGCACAAGCAGCTGGCCTAAGAAGCCATGAAGTTTAGCTGAGCATCCCGAGCGAGAGCGGGTTCAGCGAGAGCTGCAGGAGCAGCGAAGGGACTGTGGGTGGCTTTGGCACCGATAGCCCGGCGCAATACCCATCCTTGGAGCATCCATGGGAAGCACTCTGGACTTGGGAAACGCTCGGGCTGGAAACACTTGGACTTGGGATTTTTTTTTTTTTTTTCCTCCCAGCTGTGGCAGTTACCATAGTGACTGGATTTTATAGCATATTTCACAGCGATGCTACCAATTTTCTCATGGCCTTCTCACCTCATCAGAGCTTCCCCTTGGCTGTGTCAGTGAAGAGATCAGCCATTAAGCACAAGTTTGAGAGATTTACAGTAGCGCTTTCCCTATTGCAGAGGGAAGCCTCTTCAGGATAGGTGTGAAATGGTGTTAGCTCTGCGCAGGGACGGTTTCAGGTGCTGGTGCCTGGGCTTGGAGGCTTTTTAGGGACAGCAGGGGCAGCAGGAGTTGAAAAGAAGTAGCTGGTTCTAGCTCGGGGGTCACAGTTCACCTTGCACTGGGTCCCAGATGGCCCAACACCACTACTCTGTGGTCCCGGTGTGTGGCTGCAGGGTGACTGCCCTTCCAGTTTATTGGGATTTGCTTGTTGCTGATTTCATGTTTCTGAGAGCAGAGAAAAACACATGTACACCTCTCCCTGTAGTTTGTATGCTTGTGCAGCCCTCCTCGTGTTCCTCTTGCAGCAAGGATTTTCTCTTAGTTTTTACAGCAGTGTTTTTCCTCTCCTCTTTCCAGTACAAATGAGTAGGTGCACACACCCTTCTGGCCAATGTCAGGTCTTCAGCAGTAAAAGCTGAGGTTACAAGAACCTAGAGAGCTTTCTTTGTGTTTGCCTACCTCCTGAAATCCTAGTTTGCATTTTGGAGGTTGAAGTATCACAGAGCTTTGGCAGACTTGCTTTCAGCTCCCTCTGGCTACAGGGACACAGTTTAACCTTTGATGGAGCTGCGCCTTTTTGGTAGGTGTACCACTGATCAGCAGCCTTCCCAGTCTTCTCCCCCTCTTGCAGGTTTGTTTTACCTGACTTATTGTTTTCAGATTTTCCCGTTAGTCTGATAACTATTCCTGACTGTATGGTTTCAGGAGGCAGATGCTCTGTGAAGACCATGGGCCAAGAAAAGTTGTCTACACAAAATAATGCCTAGTAACGGGGTTTGTTCCGACCTTTGCTCACTGTACCCGCTGTGTAAAGGGGATCTCATGACTCTTCATGAGATAAAGACGTTCCAAAGGGGAGAAATTACTGTGGCAGACAGCACTGTCCCCTGGGGATTCCCTCTTGCAGAGCCATTGAGTGGAGCAGCCATGAATCTGCTCCGAATTATGAAGGAGCTGAGCAAATTCTTGACCAAGGTTGGAAGATGAGAAATGCAAGACTGGCTTATGTCCAATTCTGTTCTCACCCTGCCTCCCACACTGAGGCTGACTCAGTGTTTCCCTCTAATCTCACAGCGATTTCCATTGCGCTTTTGCAATGTGATGTGGTAGAAAGTGGGTAAAGAAGGACCAAGGCGCAGAGCTAGGAAGAGGGATCGTCAAATCCATTGCATTAGTGATGGGAAGAAAACCACTGAGGTCTCTTGCACAAGGAGCCGGAGGCTGCTGGTAAACCTCAGCATTTCCTGCACTCCGTGTTCGCCTTGTGTGTCCAGTTACTGGAAGAGGTGAGGAGATGCCCTAGGGTTGTAAATCCTAACTTGCCTCTAACTGCTTAGCTTGCTCTTCCCTTCCCTCTGTTGGAGCCAGGTGATGGCTGAGAAATGTGCCAGATTTGGATCCCGTTCAGAAATAAATCATCCCAGCTGTCTGGAAGAAGAGGCAACAAAACTTACTGGCAGGACTAGTAAAATCTGCAGGGCTTCTGAGTGTGGGAAATTAGGCGGATGAAGGATGGAAAAAGAGGGACTGTCATGACACAGAAGGGGCTGTAGGTCACCACAGATTTAGGTGCTAAAAGGAAACAGCGGGGGTCATTTATGGCATGGACAGCATCAGATTGGGTAGTGAGGGGAGGGGACTGCGGAGCAAGTGCACCCCAAAATGGGGAAGATGATTTCAGGGCTCTGGTGCTGGGCTCTGTGGTGCTTGGAGAGGGAAAGGGGTGATGGAGTCTGTGTTTAATGGCTAGGAGGAGTCTGTGCTCCCCTTTTTTTGTGTCTGGAGGCCAGGACAGTGCTCCAGCTCTGCCTGCCTGCCCTGAGGAAGAACGCCTCCTCATCCTCCTCCCTCACACCTTCCTGTAGGCAAGGGCTTCCTCTGACTTGTCTCATGTACTACCCACGAACAGAACAGCTCCTCCTGTTGAAATTCAGGAATCGATGCTGGTTGTGTGTTTATTTTTATATTTTAAACAAAAACAGCATGGGGAATTGTGGCTCCCGGAAGTCCAGCCATGGCCAAATGCAGCCTGGCCCAGGGCACTTGGGGTCTGGGAAGGATTGTTGTACCCCAACAGGGAGCATGATTCGTATGTCAGATAGCTTCTGGCCCTGGACCAGGGAGCAAAGGAGCTGAACTGCTGCCTTCTGGTAGTTCTTGAGCAAATCTCCTCCCTTGGGCCTTTCTTTGTCAATCTGCCACATGAGGAGAATTATACCGATCTCACCCCACAGGCCCTATGGGACTAACTTAATTTAGGACCTTTCACATGCACTGAGATCCTTCCCTGTTCATGAAAATTATTTTCTTATGCAAATATGAAGTGATTAACTGGATTCCTCCCCCTGAGAACCTCGGTGCAGCAGCAGCACCAGCACCTTCCCTCCTCCCATGGGACTGACTCTGCCCTGCTTGCAGCTGAAGCCCCTCCAGCCAGCTTGGCGTGCACAAATCAGTCTCTGATCTCCTGCCTCCGTGCCTTGCCAGGAGCCAGCGCTAGCAAGAAGGTTCCTGGTGGCTGCAGAGGAGCTGGCAGTTTCACCGCACCATGCAGCAGGAGGTAATCCAGCCCCTTCTTCCAGAAGCGCTGCAGTGAAGGGTGCCAAGAGACAGTGCAGTTTTGGGCCATCACATTTTTTGGGGCTGTGAGTGCAAGGGGGTTTTTAGGGTGAGTGGCAAAGCGAGGCTGCAGCAGGGAGAGCGCTGCCAGACGCGAGCTCCCTTCCTTCTTGCAGCCGTTTTCCAGACTTGTTTGCGGTAGAGATTTCCTCTTCCCCAGACTCCCATGTCATTGTTCCCCTTATGGGGCCTCACCGGTCATTGCCTTCTGGTGGAAAATATGAGGTTGTGGGGGCCAGAGCACAGACATTCCTTCCAGTTTAAAAGGGAAAACAGAGTCCTTGTGCAGTGGAGTCCCCGAGGGAGGTATGCCTGGCTCCGCCACTGTTAGCAGCGTCGCACTGGAAGAGAAATCAGCTGTTCGGCAGATGGCTTTCTCCTCTTGACTAGGTTGTGGGGAGAAAAGCCTTCTTCCTCCCAATTCCTGCTTCCCTTTCGTTGCAGCCACCAGCTCCTGGCTGCTTGCTGTGGGACGTGAGAAAGCCACGGCTGGTATGTTAGGGCTGCGGTCTCTGTCAGGGGCCCAGGCCATATGGCCACTGGGGTCATTGGGGAGGTAGAGCTCTCTGTATCCACCCCGCCAATCTCTGCAAGGCAGTACTGCCAAGGCAGTCTTTTCTGTAGGAGCAGTAGCATCAGACGTCTTCATCTCCCTGACAGAGCCACAGACAAATGCCTGCAAGCAGGCTACCCTGGGCAGTGTTGTTTTTCCACAGCCCTACACAGAGGTCACTGACCTGATGGGCCCCTCTCATCACAGAGGTCAGTTATAGCCTCGCTGCTCTGGTGTGATGGACACAGCCAGTTCATGGGTCACGGACTGAGCAGCCAGCAAGGCAGGAGGGGTCACACACAAATGGGTGAGGCACAGGTTTTGCAGAGGGAACCTCTTCTGAGCTCTGGGAGTTGCAGATCCCTTCCTCTCTTGCCTGCTTATCTCTGAATCTGAGTTTTCTGGGAACACACCTCAGTTCCTAGCATGGGCAGATATGTGTGCTCTGGCTTGTTTCCCATTAGCGAAAGTCAGCTGCCATTAAATATTCATCTATCAAGCATTCAAAAGCCTTTAAGGGGTTGCATTTTGTGTGATGTATTTAGTGAGCCAGGCCTGGATGTCAGCTGAGAAGACGAAGAGATACCGGGAGAGCTTTGGGAAGGGGGGTGGTGACTGGGAGCTGTACGGGGAGTGCAGCAGCTCCAGGCACTGTGTCCAGATGGCTGTTCGCAGCCCCGGATTGCAGCTGACTGAAATACCTCAGCAGTGGAAGCTCCAAGGGATGGATGAAAGCAGAAGAGAGATGCGGTCTGTCCTCCAGCGCAAGGAAGACATTGGGGAGGGAGCACAAGGGTGAGCGTGGGGGAGACTGAAGCGGAGCTGGAGTCATGGCAGGGGGGCTGGGGTGAGGACCTGCCCCCAGGGCTGAGAGCAGCAGTTGTGCCAAGTCTGCTGAGACAAGAGGCTGAGCCGAAGGCCTGTTTCATGGGGCTCTGCAAAGAAATTGCAGCCTGGTTCCCTAAGGAAGCAAAGCTATGTCAGCAGGCTGTCCGTGCCTGCCTGCCTGTCTCTCACCTCCAGCGAGTCTTGAATCTATCAGCCTGTTTCCGCCACAGCTGATAAAGCAGTAGAGGCCTCCGAGATAATGGGATCCAGCTGGTTTTGTGACTCTAGGTGAATGGCTTAATGAGGGGGGCTTGCAAAGACCCACCCTGAGGAAGGAGTCCATACGCTGCCCTGTGACTCGCTGACAGACAGGCTGTGCAGAGAGAGCTGTTGGAAACTGGGCTTCATTAGTTCTGCTGCTCGCAGGTCAGCTTTAGGATTTAGGGGAGGAGGAATCCTGAAGTTCTAATGGCGCTGGACCCCTTGGCATCCAGCGCAGGCTTCACGCTGACACCCTTCAAATAGGATATTGTTAGGATTGGAAATATTGTCAAATTCGTCTGGTTGCAGGGCCCTGAGGAATCGAGTGCTGGTCCAGACTTTGCCTCACAAACATCTCTTCCTTTTTAACCAGCTAGCTTGGGGACAGCCTGTTTTCAAGCCTTCTGGGCTGCCCATCAACACCCTTGCTAGTTTGAGCCCCAGGATGTGTACCCTGTGCCTCCCAGAGGCAAGGGGGGGGAAGCTCCTTGGGGAGGGTGGGGGTGGTTCCAGAGGGTGCCACTTTGGGACTGAATAACACCAGACCTGAGGAAGGGTGCAGCTGGGTCTTGCTGTGACCCTGCACCGGTGGGTTCAGCAACCTCTGATGGCAGGTTTCCTTCCAGAGCAGAGGGTACGGATTGCTCCACATCCTAATAGCGATGATGTCCTGGGAGGCAGGTTTTATCAGGGAGCTGGACCAGAAATCAGGTGTGGTTCAATCCCCACACGCTGGGCTTATCTCCATCTTATTTTTGACAGCTGAAAATCAAACCTTCCAAGTCGGACTTAAAGGTATAATTTGTGTGGGATTTTTTCCAGAGCCTGCAGGTGTCCTGAGGCAATAGCCCTAAGGAAGAGAGATTGCAACGTTCGCCTTACCCATCATCTATTTATGGCAAACCCAGCGTCAGGGGTGCCTGCTTGTTTCACGCTAATCTGCTCGGTTTACGCTGCTGCCAAATTTCCGCCCCGTCACACCAGAGCGTTAGAGGATCCAGGGAGCTGCCACGGGAATTGGGTCAGGTTTGCAGGGAGGGCTGGGCACTTTGCTTGTTAGTCACAAACCGGAACAATGGAACAGACACGCTGCCAGAGCCAGCAGCACAAGTGGCCGGAGGTGACAGGCCGCCTGCCCGTGCATGCCCTCCAGCCAGCTTGGGATCCCTCTCCTCAGGCCTCTGCAGGAGGGGAGGATGCAGAAAGAGCTGCTTTGCCCGGAGGCACGCTTGGGTAATGGGATGAAATCTATGAGCCAAATGCTTTCCCAGGGCCATCACTGTGCAGGAGTTGCTGTTAATAAGTTTTCCTGATCCCCCTGAGCTGCTCTGCAGCCCAGCCCTCTCTTTTTGGATACTGCAGCACAGTATAGCACCTCTCCTTCCCAGCCCCACAACAGGGGAGAAGGGAGGTTTGGGAGTCGGGAGACATGGCTTCTCAGCTTTCTGCGTTGTTGACCTAGCGCTTTGTGTCTCCAAATCTTTCTGCACTGAGGAGAAAACATTGCCAAGACAACAGCTGAATGAAGCGCTGGGTTTTGCAGCTGGATGTTGAATTGGTTTCGAAATCGTTCAGGCAGCTCTAGGTACAGGTGGCACCTTGGTGCATTCAGAGACCCTTTCTTTATATCTCTGTATCTCTATATACTATGTGTTAATCATGGCGGGGAACAGGCAAAAAGGATGCGGATGGGAAGACATAGTGGGGAGGCTAAAATACATAGCTGCAAAGCTTGTTTCTCCCTGTCTGCATGAAGTGAGTCTATTGTGAATTGTACTGGTTATATCTGA
Organism: Pampusana beccarii; assembly: GCA_013399365.1. Classification (NCBI taxonomy): domain Eukaryota; kingdom Metazoa; phylum Chordata; class Aves; order Columbiformes; family Columbidae; genus Pampusana; species Pampusana beccarii. Next base: position 72,409 of record VWYH01001492.1, read on the forward strand.
AAGCTTCCTCACAGTTTTTTTTTGCTGCTGCGTTTGCTGAGGCGTGAGAATCTGTGCAAGTCTTGCAACCCCAGATAACATTTTGGTGCCCTTTAGTTTTGCCTTATGGGTGTAATACTCAAGTTTGTATAATAAATGGGATTACCTCCTGGAGGAGATTTCACTGCTACACCTCTAGAGCACTTTGATTTCCTTGCACATCAGGCAGGGCGAAAATGCAAAGCCTTGATTTTACAGCAAACAGCGCAGAGCATTGTGTGAGGGGTCAAGTCATTTTACAGGTTTCCATAGACTAATGCCAAAAGAGGAAAAAGACCTACAGTCGCTGCTGATAGCAAGAAAAGCTTTTTACTCATGTCGGTAGGAGCAGGACAGCAGGTAGTATTAATATTTCTCCAGTGCAGTGTGAGCTGCTGAGGGAAAGACTTTTGAGATCTCCAAGACAAGATTTCATATGGAAGGATGTGCAGAAAGCAAAAAGCAATCTGAGGGGTTGTTTTCGAGCACATTAACTCCCCACCTTGTAGCCGAGTGGTCTCCCCGCTCACTTCCCAGAGCATGCGTAATAGCAGGAATCCCTGCTGCTCCCTTTGGGCAATGGGGCACTGCGGGCGTGCAGCTGCTTGCACAGCTCTTCTCTGCAGGTGAAAGCTCATTCTTCCTTACAGAAGTCTTTTGTCACTGAACTGTTAATGGTTTCAGCTTTCGCAGGCTGGTTGGGAAAGTCCCCATTTCCACCAGGCGACACCATGCAGATGCGTGGCTCAGCAGGGGCCAGCCAAGGGAGAGTGGCAGCGAGCAGCACCCTTGCAAAGCCAAAGAGCTACGCATCTCTTTTCCTTTGTGTGTGCCATCACCCATGTCTTACTGCAGACACCACACTGTTTCTGTGCAGTCCCACCAATGTGGAGCAGGTGCGGCAGCTCACAGGACCTTGGCACCCTGTGCAGACCCATGTGTGACGCCCTGTGTTGGGCATTGAGTCACGCTCGGTCCCGGACACACTGGTGCAGGCAGGGGCTCGGAAATACTGACATCTGCGCCTGCACCGGGCTGGGTGTCCGGCTCCTCAGTGCCGGTTGCTGCTGGAGATGAGAAACAGCCCATCCCGCTGCCTAATTTTAGCTCTCCACCTTGAGGCCCTGCTTTGCTGGTTGCCATGGTGATCCCTCGCTGCCGGCGCTGCCTGCGGGTGCCTTGGAAATGTCTCTTTTTCCTCCTTGCTCCCTGGGAAGCAACAGCTGAGGCAGAAGCAGTGCCTGTGGCTCACTGCGCTGTCAGTTCAGGTCTTCTGCTTGGCGCTGGCCCGTTTGCATGCGAGAACTCTTTCACAGAACGTTAGTGATTGGAAGGGACCTCGAAAGATCACCCAGTCCAATCCCCCAGCCGGAGCAGGAACCCCCAGATGAGGTTACACAGGAAGGTGTCCGGGCGGGTTTTCAATGTCTCCAGAGAAGGAGACCCCACAACCTCCCTGGGCAGCCTGTTCCAGTGCTCTGTCACCCTCATTGAGAAGTTTCTTCTCAAATCTAAATGGAACCTCCTGTGTTCCAGTTTGTACCCATTGCCCCTTGTCTTATCGTTGGTTGTCACACAGCCATTGGTTGCCTGGCTCCATCCTCGTGACACTCACCCTTTACATATTTATAAACATGAATGAGGTCACCCCTCAGTCTCCTCTTCTCCAAGCTAAAGAGACCCAGCTCCCTCAGCCTTTCCTCATACGGGAGATGCTCCAGTCCCTTAATCATCTTTGTGGCTCTAAGCGTAACCCTTTGTCCAAGAGGTTACACTCCTCAGCACCCCAAAAGCGGCGTGCGTTCCTGTCCCGATTCAGGAGACGGTCTGGGCTGTGCGTATGTGATGCTGATGCTGCCCAGCTGCTCTGGGTTTCTGGCTCATGGGCTGTGACGAACAGCTTTTTCTGTGGCCTTTGCCCAGGGAGGTGTCCGGGTGGAGGCAGTGGGGTGAAGAGCCGGGAGTGCCCCTGGGCTGTGGTGGATGCTCGGGGTCCAGGTGCTTCTGCCCTGTCTTCGTGCCTGCTGCTCTGACACCTTCACGCTGGCTCTCTGGGCAGCAGAGGAGTAATTAAAAGCGTTTCCCAAATGGAGCGAGCTTGGGCATTGCACCTGAGGCAGAAAAGGGGAGCTGCCTTGTCACGGCTTGCGGTGTAAATGCCACCGTGCAGCAATTAATAACGATTCTCTGCCCTTTCCCTTCCGCCTGCCCGAGCGGGCTGTGCACAGGGATGAGTGACACTTCCCAGGCCCACAGTGACAGAAAAGGCAATGGCAGCTCGCAGGGAGGAAGCAGTGTAAAAAAATGTGATTGCAGCCCTCAAATCCGGAAATGAATTTAAGGGCAATGGCATTGAAACACTGTGGAGTCCTTTTTTATGTGTGACCTTGCATTTAAACCTTTGCAGGTCATATTTCCAAGCTTTTACATGGTAGGTGCGAGGACGAGCTATTTAATATTGAAGTGGCAGCTGCCATCCCCGCTTACTCACATGACTCCAACAGACGGAGCTTTATAAAGAGCAAACATGGCGAGGTCCAAGGTAAGAGCAGAATATCTGTCACAAGAAACTAGTCTGGCTGGTATCATCTGGGAGCTCACCAGAGAATCGGGAGTGAAGATTATAAAGCCTCATTTGCAGACCCCCACCGTGCTCGTCCATTCATCCACCGCCGCCTCTGTTACACTCCCAGTTACACACAGGACACTCTGGCATTTGCTGGAAGTGCAGCTGGGGAGCCAGTGGAGAGAGCTCCCACCCCATGGTGTGCCGTGAACCACCTTAGGGCTGTGTGGCCGTACCAAGTGGTAGGGCTGGCAACTGCTAACTTCATCTGTGTGCAGGCTGGTGGAGAAAAGTGTTTCCTGGCTCTTGCAGGAGGTGAAGGCAGGATCTACAGCAGCAGTGGCTGCTGGCGCCTGGCAGAGGGGGACACCTCGACCTGCAAAGCCAGCTGCACTGGGTCAGGTTCCAGGTGCAGAGTGGGGTAGGGAGAGGTGATGTCTGGTGAAGAAAGGAGGTGAGGGTCTCAGGGATTTTGGGAGGTGGGCGTGTGAGTAGAAGGGACTATGGTTTGTAGGTTGTAGATGGAGAAAGTGTGGTTTGTGGGGTGAGCATTGCAAGGATGAGGGGTGCAGGGGGCTGAAGGAACTGCGGTGGAAGCTGAGAGCTGCTTTCACTGAAGCTGGAGCAAGCACCCAGCCTGGTAGCTCTTGCCATGGCTGCCGCTGCTGAGAGGGAGGATGAGCAAGCTGGGTCTGAGAAACCGTGTGCCGAAGTCAGAGGGCAGGCAGGCAGAGCAGCTCGATTCCTTTCTTTCTCTGGAAAACCCCTGAGGTGGATACAGCAGTGCCAGGACATGGCAACCAGCTCCGACCCGCTGCCAGCCTAGGACAGCTTAGAACAACAACAAAGAATGAACCACCAAACCATCTAGCTGTGGTTAATAACAAAAATCAGAACAACACGGCTCTCTAGCCTGGTAGGAGGCAGATTGTTCTCAGTGGCTGTTCTGACAGCGTGTCCCCACCCTGGGTCCCAGTGGGAGAGCTGCGGGATGGCTCCTGGGCCCGGCACTACAGAGGAGGGAGCTGTGGCCAGGACAGCCTGGTTTCCAGCATGCCGGCGAGGGAAGAGGACTCTTGCCATCAGAGCTCGGTCCCTGCGGGCGCCGACTGAGGCCAGCTGTGGTTGTAGCGGTGCCATCTCAGCCCAGGAGGCCAAAGCCAGGTTTGGCATTGGTGGGCACAGCCAGGAGCTTGGTGCTGGTGGTCCTGCCTGGCTGTGGGTCAGGAGAGGCAGAGCACTGCCATCTATTGCCAGGCACCTGGATCATAGACCTTGGTGGGTTGCAGTTCAAACCCATGTCTAGCTCGTTTTTTCCTGGTCTTTGGCTCGGTAAAGGGGTGGGCACGTTGTTTGAAACCCCTCAAATAGATGAGCACTTAGGTGCCTCCAGTGCGTTTTAGGTGTTGGAGTGCCGTAGCCAGACCCCAACCTGGGAGAATTTGTTTTTTTCTTTGCACTTTTTGCAAAAGGAGTTATTCTTCCTTTCCTGTCCTGTGTTGTGTGAGCTTGCTTTGTGCAGTGAAGCACTTGTGTTGGTCCATCCCACCCCAGAAGGGCCTAGATCATTTCCCCCAGCCCTCCACCAGAAACCAGGTGAGGAGAGGTAGATGCAGCAGAAGAGGCAGTGCGTTTCACAGCTCAGAAATAAAAATGTGAAAGGAAGGTGAAGCGGCAGAGGGACAGTAACAGATCGTCCGCATGGGGTGAGCAGGCCTAGGACACTGTGTGTCTGAGCACTACAGTCTGTTTCAGAAAGACGGACACAATTTGAAATCACTATGTCTCTGCAACTGGGTCCATCTTTTTGAAACACCCTGTATATTTTTACTTTATAGGATAAGCAGCGAGATGGGAACATTTGCAGAGAGTAGGAAAGCATTTGTCACTATGAGAACCTGGAGGGAATCCCGCACTGCTTTGGAAAGACCTTCTTGGGCTTGATGACTGCGCAGTATGCTAGCAGACAAATATTTTGAAGACCAGGGCATGGCCATTCAGAAAATGATCTGGCTGTCACTGTGGGCTCTTCAGTAAAGTCAACAACCTACTGTAAAATCGTGGTTTAAAAGCAAAACAAAACAAAACAACACAAATTAGTATAAAGAAGCAATAGAAGAAAAAATGTGCTCAACATTTGTTATTAAATGTATCAATAGTGCTTGGTCCTCTGGCAAATTCTGCTCTTTTTTGATCACCTACTTTCAAAAATATATGATGGAGGTACAAAGATATCACAGTGGACAGAGGTTAAGAATAATACTCGGATGAGAAGGTAAAAAAAGTTGTGTATTGTAGAGAAGAGTTACAGCAGATGACCTATCACACTGGTTATTTTACATTCCTTAATCTTCTGTCTCTGATACAAAAGTGTTGAGGGAGCCAGTTGGCTAGCCTGAACCAGATACTTAACATACAGGTAGAAAATGAGTCACAAGGGAAATTAATGACAAAGCAGGGAATTAAACCAGGGTCTCCAAAGTCTGAACCCCTGGAACCATCTTCTCTTTTGAAAGTCTAAGGAAAAAAGTAATTCAATTGATAAAAGTGAATAGTGGTTTTATTGAAAGCATGATTAAGCTGTGGAAATCTTCCCTGCTAGGTGTCACCAGTTTGAGAACACAGTAGGACTCAAGAAGAAAGGATTTGACAGTTATGTGAACAACAAGAATACTTGTGATGACTTTGGCTAGGAGAAAACTGTACAGCGTATAAATTGTGCTGCAGGGTATAAGTCAACTGCTGGCTGTCAGGGACAGGAAGAAATTTTCTCTGTGAGAAGGCTACTGTATAATTATCTATGACAGTGTTTCCTCCTTTGAAGTGTTTAATCTTGACCAGTGGAGGCAAGATAACGGGTCATGTAGTTTTGTGAAGTTTTTTTGTGACAGGGGCATTATCTGGTGCCTGATGGACATTTCTTCCACCTGCTTGGTATCAAACCTTTCTCCAGGGTAGTGTTCACCTTCTTCTTAAATGCCTCAAGCAAGAACATTTCTGCTCCCTACCTTCCATGGAAAAAAATTTGAAGACAGCAATCCTTGACATGAGCAAATTATTCTTGCTATTTGTGCTAGATTTTCTGTTGCTGATGCTCGCTTGAGTTCTCTTAGCTGATTTTCCAGGAGCGACCTCAAGGAAGCCCTCTATTGCTGGGGCTGTAGTCCCAGCTCTTGTGTCTGCTCCTGTTTATTGTCTGAGCTGTCCCGTCTATTGCAGTCACATCTTTCTTGTCTGTAATCTGTGCCTTACAACCCTGGTGCTCTTTGGTCCAGTCTGGAGTGAAATGTGATATTTTTTTAAACCTGCGTTGCTGCTGTTTCAGGTAAATTGATGTACTTTGTGTCTCTTGCTTTGTATCTTGCAGGAAGAGCCAAGGAGCAAATCCAAGATCTGTGCCAATGTCTTCTGCGGAGCTGGGCGGGAGTGCACAGTGACTGAGAAGGGAGAGCCAACCTGCCTCTGCATCGAGGTAGGGGGGCAGCACAGCTGCTGCATCTGGGACAGGTGTCACTACCACCGCCCTCCAGCTGGGTTTTGGTTGCTGGAAGGATCCTGTGATGTGTTGAGGACACGACTGTTTTGGAGCAGCTGCCAATTTCCAGTGGCTCTTTAAATAGCTGGGTCTTTCCTGGTGTAGTGTCGGGGAAGAGCTCTGTAGGGTAGATATTGTCTGGAGCTTGCAATTTTGCTACTCGCACAGCTGCCTCTGGGGTCTTTACATGCACAGGAGACTTGGCTGGAGGTCTTTTGTTGGGAAAGCCCAGTAGGGTATTGATATGCAGCTGGCTTTGAAGGGCACTATAAGGAGTGGTCTGCAGGCTCCAAGACAGCCTGTCGTCACTGGCATCATTTGAGGAGGCTACAAGCACCCTACTAAAAATCTGCTTTTGTAAAATGGAAATAATTGTGGTAGAGTGCTGTGAGGATGAATAGCTTCATCCAGCAGGGAGCCAGAGATGATTAGAAGAGCCTTTACCAGTTGTAAAGTCAGAGTGTTTGCCTACTCTGCTCTGCCCTGTGATTTCAAACCATTCCTGCCTGGCTCCTGGGAATGGGTGTGAGGCTCTTTGTTCCCACTTCTCCCAGAGCCTGCAGCTCTGATGTGGCCAGCCTGAGCACTGGAGAGTGAAACGCCCCATGAGCAGGAAGAGAGTTTGTCACTCAGGGTAGGCTTGGCCAGACTGAGAGGGACACAAGAAAGAAGCCCACAGCCTGAAGAGTGGCACTGGTGAGCTCTCTCTCTGCTGTAGGCTGTGCTGTTTGCTCATGGCTGATGGCTTATTCTACATTCGGTTGCAAAAAGGTGGAGCAGGATCTACAAAGAGATGTACAGAGCTGAGCACGCACAGGTGCATGGAAGAGATTCATAGAAACACCTCCGGGCAGGCCCATCCATGGCATGCTGAGCAGCAGTTGCAGGATTATACTCAGTATTTATGCTGGTCACTGATTTCTCTTCTGGGCTCTGCTTTCAGGAAGGCTCTTGTGGTGGTGGTGATGGAGGCTGGGATAAAGGGAAGCCTTTGAACCCACACCCACAGTCTCCTCTGTGCAGGTTTTTCTGAGGTGGTAATGGGTGGGTTCAGCCTGCTCCAAACACCTTTTGGGCTATTCCAAGGGCTTCTGTCGAGCTGGACTGATGCTGGCACTCATCTACTTCCCTCTAACTGTCCTGAAGAGGCACGTAAAATGCTGTTTTCTCTGGATCTCTCACACAGAAATGCAAACCTCACAAGAGGCCTGTGTGCGGTAGCAATGGCAAGACGTACCTGAACCACTGTGAGCTGCACCGTGATGCCTGCCTCACCGGCTCCAAGATCCAGGTGGATTACGATGGCCACTGTAAAGGTAACCCTGTGTTCAGGAGTGATGAGGGCCAGCAACTCTCTTAGGGATGGAGAGCTGGGAGCCAAGCGTGATAACAAAGCACAGCAGAGGTCTTGCCCGCCAGGACCCTGTCCCACAGTTACTGAGTGGGCTGACAGGGCAAGCCTGGGAACAACGGCCGGGTTCAACCAAGAGTTCAGATCACCAGGCAAGTTTGTGGTGATGAAGCAGACATGAAGTCGAGCCATGAAATCAAGTCAGGGTCAGGTCCAGTGATGGTAACCAGGATCAGGCACAGGCCTGTAATTGCCAGACAAGTCCATAGTCATGCAGTCCATAGCAGTCTGAGATATACGTGGTAAGACAGTCACCAGGTCAGGGCCTAGAGCAACAGGACCTATGGCAAGTACAGGAATGTTTTTAACAGAGCTGGAGACAGGCATACCTACAACATAACCCTCCAGGCAAGGATTAGGGGCCACGGTGTCAGCTGTAATGGAATCACGGGTAGAGAGTGTGGATGGAGACCCTAGGTGAGGTTGGCAGGGCCATTAAGACCCTCATTAGTGCACTCAGGGTCCTGACACCTTGGCTGTAGTGGGATCTTGGAGCTGTTGTCCCCATGTGTTGGTGGGAGAGGGCACTCAGGAGAGCAGGGCAACTTCTTGTTCCTGCCTGCCTCTCTCTGAGCTCATGGATTCAGCCAAGCAGGTCACTGGATCTACCTGCTGAATAAAGGTCAGGCTCTCAAGATAAATCCCCAAAGCCCATACTACCATCCAAGTTCACGAGGGACCTCAGAAACTTTAGGAGGAAAGATTTTGTCTCAATGATGAGGCTGTTTAACTCACTCCCACACCTTGTGTTCCAGCCTTGCACATACCTATCTCTCCTGAGTGAGAGGTACCTTTGTGAAAAGACCTGTTCCAAGGGTGAACAGATGACAAGGGAAAAGTAGCACAGGCCCAAACTGCCTGGCCTCCTTTGCTGCTTGAGTGAAACTTCTGCCAGAACCACGTGTAGCCTGTTGCTAAGCAGTAACTCAGAGCCATGGCATCCCTGAGATAGGGAGGGAAGTTCCTCTCCTGAGACCATCTAGTCTAACCCCTCTGCTCAAGCAGGGTCGCCTAGAGCAGGTTAAACAGGTCTGTGTCCAGTCCAGGGTTTATATTATCTCCAAGAATGGAGACTCCACAACCCCTTTGGCCAGCCTGTTCTAGTGTTCACAGTAAAGAAGTGTTCCCTTCTGTTCAGATGGAATTTCCTGTTTTTAAATATGTGCTCGTTGCCTCTTGCCCTGTCAGTGGATGCTACAGAGAAGAGTCTGGCTCAATCTGCTTCATTCGCTCCCATCACATTCATAAACATTGATGATATTGCCCTTGAGCCTTCTCTTCTTCAGGCTAAACAGTCCTCAGCCTCCCCTCGGGTGACACGTTCTGGTCCCTTGATCATACATGTGGCCCTCATGTTGCCTAAGGTTCCCAGCTTCCTCTGCCAAGTGGCACCCAGGGTAGAAAGAGATTTGTATTGCTTCATGTTGTGTAAGAAATATCTTCTTCTGTCTTTCCACTAACAGAGAAGAAGTCTGAGAAACCAGCTGCAAGTCCAGGTAAGAAGCCATCTCCTTGTGTGGCTGGGGCCTCTGTATGTATTTGGGAAGAGAGGCTGGGGAGGAATGTCTGCTGGGGGAGTTGAATGGTTCTGTGTAAAAGTGATACCTCTGCACAGGCTGCTGAAGTCTGAGGTGGTAAATCAGCTGAAATGTGATTACCCAGCTCTCTACTCCTGTGTAATCTTCCAGAGCTCATACATCTCCTGGGCTCTTCACTGTGCTAGGATGTCTCGAGGGCTGTACAAGGTGCAGAGAAACCCAGTTTACTCCTAGGGACACAAGCTGTGTTCATCACCCAGGCTGAGGGAAAAGACACTCTTTTGCATAGTACATTGGGGGATATAAGACAGAGGAACTGTGGGGCTCTTGTCCCCAACTCCATGAGCACCCTTTTGAAAGGAGACTTTGCTTCAGGAGTGGTTAACTGATGAGAGCGTTGTTTGGGGGAGTCAGGAGACGTAGCTGAACCACCTCTCCCATCAGCCAACAAGTCTCTGTGATTCCCTGTGCCTGGTTTCTCCCTTATGCATTGCCTTCTGTACTTAGACTGTGGATTTTGGGGCCATGGCCTGTGCTTCATCAGGGGACACTTTTCCCATCCATGGCCTCCGAATGCTGGATCTGGATAACTGTCAACTTCAGCTTCCTAAGACAGATGAGAGCAAACTCTCATACAAACTTTAGGGAAAGGACCATGTTCTGGGCACGGCCACCACCTCAAAGCAGTTTCAAGGAAGTTCAAAATTAAACATGCAGAAGCTGTCCATCCGGTTGTGATTGTAGTCACTGGATTCAGAAGGAGATCCTTAGTGTGTGTAAGTGACACAAATGCACACTGATTCCCCTTCTGGCTCCACTGGCCTCTGGGCAGGTGTGACAACTCACAGAAGCCAGAAGATCTAGGCTTTCAGTTTTGCTTTGAAATGCATAATTCAGTATTAGCACACAAGATGATATCCACCTAGAGAAACCTGTGACTCTGGAGAGCACTACAAACAAGCCCAACTTGACCCTCTCTCATTTCCAGTCACAGTGGGCAAATCAGGGCTTTGAAGAAGTGAAATCTCCTGAGATATTAGGCCCTAAAATCAAAGTCCTCTGGAGAGCATGGTGGGAAGGCTTGCTCAGTTTAGTGTTCACCCTTGCAGAGGATATACGTTTTGGTACTTGAGGGCTAAGGCCCAACGCCTGTCCTGCATGGCATCAGGAAGCCTGGAGACACTGTTGGTCCTTCCTCCCTCAGTCTGGGGACTCTTCACACCAGGATGAGTCAGCCCCAGCTTGTTCTTTCACAAGCTTCAGGGACAGGAAGGCAGGAGAGGTTTGGGAGGAGTGTCGTTTTCAGGCCTTGCCACATGGTGTCACCCACAGCCCATCTACGGTCCAGCACATGGCACCTCTGCTTTGCTCTGGCCCTGGTGCGTCTCCAAGGAGGAGGGGGCCTACAAATAACCATCAGGGTCGCCTGTCTGGGTTTTGTTTCTAGTCGTCTGTCTGTGGTCTCCCTGCTGGCTTCATTTCTCTCATCCTTGCTTTTTCTCCTGTTACACCTTCTCCCGTGACAGTCGTCTGCTACCAGTCGGACAGAGATGAGCTTCGTCGGCGTGTTATCCAGTGGCTGGAAGCTGAGATTATCCCAGACGGCTGGTTCTCCAAGGGCAGCAACTACAGCGAAGTCCTAGACAAGTATTTCAAGGCAAGTAGGGCACAACCTGGCTCAGAGGCCAGAGAACATTTCTGCAAAGCACCTGCCATGCCCCCACCCAAGAGGCTCCAGTGTGTGATGGGCTTGTCAAGCTGGGGGCCAGGGTGGGCTGGTATGTCCTACAATGTGGTGTGTTACGGGCTGCCTGCAGCAGCTGCTGACAGAGGCACATGACAGCCCAGACCTGGAGCATCCCTGGGGAAAAGGAGAAGGGCAGGCGAAGTGCGCCTGTGGCAGGGAAGAGGAGAACTGATCTCAGGGGACAAAAGACAGCCAGAGGAGAAAAGGTGGGTGAAAGGGCTGGAAATGCAGGTAAAAGGAGCAGGAAGCCAGTGAAGCAGTAACCAGGAAACCTCCTTTGTTCCAGACAGCTCCAAGGCCATGTTGAGATGGGGGTAGGGGGCACTTTTGGGCTTCAAGGGGAATATTTGCTTGCAAGGAGTATGGCTCAGTTGTCTCCAAGGGCTGGCAGTTCCCTAGTACTCTGCAGAGAGTGAGGAGCCGCCTGTGAGTCTTGGGCCCTGCAATAATCCTGTTCTTCTTCCAGCCTCCCTGTCAGTCTGTCCCTCAGCGCATCCCCACCCCCTTTTGTAGCCTGCAGATCACACGCTTCTCCCATGCTCCTGCCACATGTACTGCTGCGTCCCTCCCCCTCACGCTGGGCTCCTGATAAAGACTTCAAAGCATTCAGGATGGAGCTGGAGGAGCAGGTGGGGAAAGGGCGAGAGTGTTTAAATCATAAGCTGTTGACAGCAAGAGATTAATGGTGCCTGACAGGAGCTAGCACTGCAAGCAAATTTGCCATGGCAATGGCACCCCCTGGTGAGACAGAGGAGCCGGTCCCGTGCTCCAGAGACCATCTTTGCCTTTGTGGCCATTAATGCTGCTCAGTCTGTGGAAATCTGCCTGTGCCCCACTGCCTTGGGTGCCCCCACCAGCACCTAAAAGCTGCATGCAGTGTCCTGTGGAGCTGCTCAGTCCTTCCCCTGCAAACATGCTGTCCCCAGCTGCCTTCACAGAGAGTCTCCCCAGGCCATGGGCTTTGCTGAAATACATGAGCCAGCCAGTGGCTTGCTCCAGTGCTGTGGCACAGCCCGGTCACCCAGCCAGCCCCACGCCTGTCGGGGCACTGGTGAAATCCTGTGGCTGCAGCTCAGAGGCTGACAGCTTCATGCTGTCTTTGTTGTCCCCCTTTTTCTGGAACAGTGATCCCAGGCACGAGCGAGTGAAAGTTGCCATGACAAAGCCATACCTTTTCTCAGACCAAAGGTTGGTTAGCCTGGAGAAAAGGAGGCTAACGGGAGACCTAATTGCTCTCTACAACTACCTGAAAGGAGGTTCCAGCAAGGAGGGTGTTGGTCTCTTCTCACAGGTAACAAGCGATAGGACAAGAGGAAATGGCCTCAAGTTGTGCCAGGAAAGGTTTAGATTGGATAGTAGGAAAAACTTCTTCACTCTTGTCAGGCATTGGAACAGGCTGCCCAGGGAAGTGGTTGAGTCATCATCCCTGGAGGTGTTTAGAAGGCATTTAGATTAGGTTCTTGGGGATATGGTTTAGTGGTGGACTTGGCAGTGCTAGGTTAATGGTTGACCTTAAAGGTCTTTTCCAACCAAAATGATCCGAGGGGGGAATTTCCTTCTTTGTCGGGTGGTAATCCCCCATATCAACAACCCTTAAAGCTTTGATGTACTTTTAAAGCAGTATTCAGAGCCTGGAGCAATGTGGGCCAAATCCAAGCAAAGCAAATTAAATGGGTTCAAGCACACACAAATTTGTTTCACCAATGAGGGTCTGCTGTCATTGGAGGAATTCTGCCATGCCCAGCCCCAGGGCTCTGCACAGCTGCCCTGCAAATGGCCTGACTCCTGCCCTGCAGGTAATAAACACTGGTGACAAATACGACGTGAAGCTTTTCCCATTTCTCTTTGATGGGGAGGTTTGTAGATGTGGCATTAAGCTGTTTACCTCCTAGAAGCCTGGCTTGTGTGGATCACTGAGATGTGGATTGTTTGTCAAGCAGGCCATGACCTTGAGGGATGCTACTTCAAAAGGTGTGAGGCCTGTAGTGAGAAGATGCTCTGTTTTGGAGTGTCTCTGGGGGACCACGTAAATGCAGACCATAGCATTGAAAGACAGAAAAAATAGCTTAACTAAGTCTGGCTCATGAAGGGAACTGCAGCCACTTTCACAAGAAATAGCGGGATGAGAAGCTTCAAAGTCTAGTAGAAGCTGAGACATGTTAATGGAGCAGTTATACACAGGCTACAGTGCGCAGAGTAATTTTCCTAGCCCTACAGGTTTCTCCTGAACCACAACAGAGATTAACAACAGGCAGTGTCTCCTCCAGCATTCCTGGAAGCACTGCACAAGGAGACAGTGACCTGCCCCAAGTCACACAGCAAAAATGAGCCGGCAGCAGTCTGTGTGCAGAATTCATTTTCCCCTCACTGCAATGCAGCTGTCTCTGAGGGGGCCCAGCAGTTCCTGCAGAGTGCCCAGCGCTGTGATATGACATCTCCAAACAGGAAGGCAAAATGCAATTACTTGTTTGGGAATACAGCCAGGATTTGGGAGCTGAAGATCCCACTCTTCAGTGCCAGGCGTCCTGCAAGGACTTTAAGAAGTTAGTGGCAAGGCGCTGTGCTGTTCCGTTAAGTTGTTCCTTCCTTGGGATCAGCAGAAAATTGCTTCCTGTGATTTTCCCTTTTGTCACTGTCACGGTCCAGGCACAGCTTTGGATTTGCACATATTGGAAAGCTGACACCTCCTTGAATGCAACTGGTCTGCTTCAAAGCAGGAGGTATATGAGAAGGCTAAGAGCTGGCTGGAACAAAGAGAAGAAATGGAGTTACAGCCATAAATCAAGCCTCAGGAGGTGAATGAGAGGCAGTGTAGCTTATCGGTGAGAACAAGGCTAGGATCTTGTCTCTCAGTTCTGATGCTAGTATGGCATATGTTGCTGCTTTTTTCTGAGCCTCTGTTCTTTGTGCAAAACAGAGATGATGCAACCTGTTTCACTAAAGCTTCAGAAATGCTAAGTGCATAGGGAAGAGGGAGAAGAAAGGGGTACCCTGAACTGATAAAGCAGACCCTCTCATATCTTCCCATCTTTCCACACAGAACTTTGACAACGGTGATTCTCGCTTGGACTCCACTGAATTCCTGAAGTTTGTGGAGCAGAATGAGACTGCTGTTAACATCACCACCTACATGGACCAGGAGACCAACAAGCTGCTCAGGTGGGCAGTGAACAGGAGGGCCAGATGGGGTAGAAAGGGGTGTGAAAAACCTGCTCATGGAAAATATGTTAGAGCTTGCACTAACAAAGCTAACTGTGTATGAAGTGGCTTCTCATTTAGTTGGATGTGAATACCATGAAAAGAAGCAGTCCCACTCCTACCCTTCACATTAGGCCTAGCATTCCAACCTTCTTTTGCATTAAATCTGGTAGGTATGCAGCCAGAAGATGAGTTAGGTGACAGAAAATTTGTTGTCTTTTTTATTTCCTAATAAATTAGCTTTCCAGTTGACTTTACTCACCTTTTGCCTGGTAACTAGATCCAGTGCCAGGAAGATGGTGGGAAAACACAGCTCTTGGGCAGCCCACAGTTAGAGCTGGTGCAAGCGTTGCGTGAAAATGCAGTTTGAGAGGTTTTAATATTTCTCTGTGTGTGGCCCTGTCTGTGAGACAGCGAGGAGAACAGGCTGCTTGTGGTTATGCTGTGCTTGCCTCTCTGCTCGCACAGCAGCCTGTAAATTTCAACAGGGTCTTTTTCCTGCTCTTCTGAATATCTCCTCACTTTCCAGCCCTTCATCAGAAAGGGAGTATTTTTGTGTCTGTTTTTCTTTTGTCTGTATGCTGTGAGGTTTCCTTAGAGAAGCCACTTCTGCCAGGCATCTCAGAGCCTTCCTGGTTATTACTGGGTTTACTCCTCTGTACTCTGAGACCAGGAAAGGAGGAATGTACCTGGTACAGCCCTGTGCCAAACATGCCTCTGTGTTTCCTTTCAGGGGACTCTGCGTAGATGCCCTCATCGAGCTGTCGGATGAAAATGCTGACTGGAAACTCAGCTTCAATGAATTTCTCAAGTGCCTCAGCCCATCCTTCAACCCACCAGAGAAAAGTAGGAACTCCTCACTTATATTGGGGAACCAGAGGGGTACTGGAAAGGGAGGAAAGAAAAGAGACCAGCTTTGGGCCAGACATCAGATACTGTAACTCTGCTCCAAGAGATGATGTTCATATACGTGGACCTCCCATCTGACAGCACCCCTTGTCCCTGCACTGTCAAAAGTACTGCTTTTTCTGTCCCAGAGCTCTTGTGATGAAAAAAGTTTGGATTTTAGAAGCAAGGGTGTAGGTCAAATGGATGTGGTGTGTTCAGGTCAAGGCATGTATTTAGCAGTACAGAGATAAATCATGAGGAGTTCACGTCTAGATAACTTAGGAAAGTCAGACCAGACCAAAGTCCTGCCTTTCACACAGAGAGCCTCCCTGATGAACATCTCGAAGTTCACCATCCTTCCAAATCCTGCTTAGCGCTACAGTTCACGTGGAAGCAGCTTGGCATTCTGCTGACCAGGCATGCCTAGCCATTCAGCTCATTGTCTCCTCAGGGGGTGCCGGTCCAAAGGTGCAAGACTTGCATCCCGCTGCGGTGGCACCATGGAGCAGACAGAGGGAATAGGGAATATTAAAGTTCAGTTCTCTGTTGCCTGTTTCAATGGTAAGGCAGAGATGCTGCACCTCTCACAGAAAACACCTTCAGCAGGTTTTTCACTTAACGCTATACATGCGTTTGAATGCTTTGGGGTCCTTGATTTAAACATATAATAGAGCTGTGAGAAGAAATGTCAGCTGAAATGAGATATTGCTTTTTCCTCCCTTTTTCAGGGCTACAGCAAATACACAAAGCATTTCCCCAACTTCTCCCCACCTAGAACAGGAATTGTTTCAGAGTAACCAAAACTTTCACTTTGGGGGTTCTCTTTTGTGTATAACAGATTAGGAAATTCAAACAAATCCAGTATTAAGATTTCATTTGGAATTGAGAATTTGAAATGTGTTCTTTTAAGGAACCAAAATGAAGCGTTTGACTTTCCCACATTATTTTTTTTGGCTAATTTCACTCATCGAATTCAGCATGAATGTTTTAGTCATTATGAAACTTTTGGTGGTTAGTGGAAAGAAGGCCTCTTCGAAAAACTTGTACCTCTTCTCTCTCAAGGCATCTGCAAAGTGTGTTGTCTTTAGCCTGCTCGCTGTCTCACAACCACTGCCCTTGTTTTGTGCCTCTCTAGAGTGTGCCCTGGAAGATGAAACCTATGAGGATGGAGCAGAGACCCAGGTGGAGTGCAACCGCTGTGTCTGTGCCTGCGGGAACTGGGTGTGCACTGCAATGACATGCGAGGGTCCGTATGCTCTCCAGACTATTATTGTATTGGGTTTTGTACAAAAGGGATTTTTGCTTCCTATCTTTCTGAGGGCACCAGCTATCCAGGTTTCTTCTCTCTCCAGCTTTTCCTCAGCTTCTCTGTGGGTGGCTTCTGCACTACCCTCCCATGCTCCATGTTGGCCAAACCCAAGCTGGTTCTGTTCTAGAGGTCAGAAAGTGTGTAACTGGGCTGGGGGTAATGCTGCTGGGATTTGTAGTTTGGATTTGCTGTCATGAGAATTCAGCACCAAACCTTCCAAACCAGAGCTACTCTGCATCCAGCTGGCTTGGGGCATGCACAGACCAAAGAGGTCACTGTCTGCAACCATATGGGTTGGTGTAAGTCATCTTCCCTGTATGTTTGTCAGTATCCTCCCTGTATCTGTATTTACAGTATCTGTAAAACAGGACCTAAGGTCTTGATTTGTTCCAGAGGGGAGATAAGAGACTTCATCTAGTAATGTCAGAAAGCACTTTAGCTTCTTGCCATAGAAACTGTAGAGGTAGAAGAAGATAATGGTGATGGAGATGAAAGGAGGTGGTGTTCATTGCAAGGCAGGGTTGTTGGTCTGTCTGTTCTTCCTCTGGAAAGCCCTTTGTAAACTTTCAGAGTCATGTTATGATTGTGAGAAGTCATGGTGGGCTTGTGGAAAACAGCTTTCCATTTTGCCTTACCACAGATGCTCTGGGGCCAGTGGCAAGCAGCTTTCCCCTGCCTTGGGAAATGTAGGGGTCCTTTTCAAAGAGCCATGTCCACTTCTCTAGAACTGTGCTGCATTTTTGGCCTCCTTCCCTAGAAACCAGGCCTTTGCCTGAGTATTGTTTTCAGTGCTGTGCAGGAGCTGTCAGCAGTACGTTAGTTCAGATCTATAGCCAGTAGCTTGGGCATAGCAGGAGAAAGGGGAACAGCAACGAGTATGTACAGAGTTTCTTCCATGTTTATCTGGCCTTCTGCAGCAGAGGCTTCAGGATTACCTCAGCTCAGACTTGACTGTGGCAGCAGGAGCTCACCTCAGAAAAGATAACTATAATACTAGTAGAGCTGACAGAGGACCTGTGGGTAAGTGTCGGAGCTTAAGCAGCTGAATAAGAGACTTTTTGCTGCCTCCCCAGAAACAACTTTCAAAGTTGCTCTGCAACACCTGGTCTTGCTGCCTACTTTGTTCCCTACATCCATGGCAAAAGCATGCAAGGGAAAAACAATTCCTTGACTTTTCTGCCCATGTCAGAGCAGCAGAGGGGTTAGAGGCTATTATTGGAGGGATAATGAAACCAAAGAATCAGATCAGACACATCAGCAAGTTGCATCTCCAATGAGTGAAGTTACCTCTTTGTTAGGCATCAGTTATTGGATAGCACTGAGCTTCCATTTATTTCCTCCAAGAGGCCAAGATGTTTGAACTAACTATAGATGCTGCTTTTAAATAATATGTAGCCTCTTCCTTGTGGTTTCAGTTGTTATCATCTGTGAGGGAGAGACTGGGACAGACTGGATACCCAGGTTCTGAAGTCCAAGGCCGCCACAAGGCCCATTCCCTTTCTAAGAAACCAACCAATACCTTCATCCAGCAAAGCTTTCCTAAACTTGAGGTGTTTTTTGTTCTGTGTGGTTCAGCCTCTGAAGCTTGCATCGCCTATTTGTGATAACGCTCAACTCTGTTTGCAGGGAAGAATGGGAAGGTGCCTGCTCAGAGACAGCGACCCGATGAAGACTTGACTGAGGAGGAGCTGGCTAGATATGTTCAGGAACTGCAGAAGCATCAGGTTAGTATAAGGCTGGGAAGATCTGCTTGTACTAAGTCTCTCCTTGCTAAAGGGGTTCCCTCTGCTTCTGTCACCTGGAGACTTCTGGTACACAGTAAAGGGGGATCACTCTTGCCTGTGAGGACAAATACAGGTGTGGGGTTTTGAGGTATAAGCCAGTGTTGGCACTGCCTGTGGATGGCCAAAGGCTTTGGGGTACTGCCAGCTCCTGTGTCACTGTAGAACTTCACTTTTGTGCTCTCTTTCTCTAGGAGACGGCCGAGAAGACCAAGAGAATGAGCACCAAGGAGATGTAAGGGGCCTCCACACGGGAGGAGCCCAGGAGGATGGGCCCAACCTGCCGCCCTGCCCTCCAGTGCTGATTGCAGTATGCACAAGTGTCTGCTACAGTTGCCCAGTCACAGATATTTACATTGTATAGCGATGGGTTATTTGTTTTGTAATACACAGAGAATGGGGCCAGGAAAAGGGAGCAGAGCCCACCCATTCAGGGAGCTTCATTGCTGGGGCCTTGGAAGGCTGGAGGGGACTTAGAGCAGCCTCTGAGACCCTGTCCCAGAGCAGACAGCTGCTCCCTCCAAGAGATAACAGGGATTTCTTGTTCCCTTGGATCTGGGGAAAGGACGGAGGTCAGTGCTGGATAGAAAAGGGAGTCTTCAATCCATACAACTGTCAGCACCGGTCTTGGCTGCAGAAATACAGGCCCGGCAGTTTTGTGGCTGAGCACGTGTGCTGCAGGGCATCATTAGCCGAGGGACCTTGCCCTTGCCCTTTTGTTCAAGCTCCTCGACGCTGGTCAGCCTAGTGTGACACCTGGAAGTCATGGTACCATGCTGCTGGCAGGAGTCCAGCACATTCCTCCTTGCTTTCCACCAAACTGTCCCCAGCAGCTCCTCCAGTACATTGTGGGCTCCAACATAACATTGTTCCTTTTGACCTCATCTCACTCTTACTCTCCCTGCCCCCTCCTTAGAGGTGCTATCATATTTTTTTCTTATCACATTCACATGCTGACTCCCCCTTTTGTTTTGTTTTTGTTGTGGGTTTATTACGTTATTTCCTATGGTAGTAATTCAGCTTTTGTATGTTTTATAGCTCTAAATCTTTCAGGAAAACCCAGCCTGTTGTTTTTTGGTTTTTGACAGTGCTGTAATGCCCATGCACAATTTGTATCATGCTGTGCTCAGCCACCGCAAACACTACGAGCAACTTGTGAGCCCTGCGCTACAGGGTATTTCTCAACTGGGGACAGCAGTGTCCCTCGTGGGAAGAAGAGACAGGGCTGGATGTAAATAGTTTCACCAGGCAGGGATTGACAATGCAGCTCTAGCTCTTGCTCACTTAGCTAGCATTGACCATGTGCTCAAAGTCCATGCTCATGCCTCTCTAAATTGACAAGAGGGATGCACCAAGTAGTCTAGAGACAGAGGGACCAGGCAATTCCATTAGTAGGGTATTTGAAAATGCTTAACCACGTTGAAGTCTGGGCCATTAGCCATCGTCTTGGGCTTTCCATCTCCCCCTGGAGTGAGGCAGCAGCATTATTCTTTGATTCCAGGTCTGGGTTTGGAGTCAGGGCTGGAAGCCTCATTACTGATGCATTTCACAGTGTCTATGATCAGACTGTCTTTGACCACCCTCACATCCCTTCATGGATAGTTTTTGTCTGACCCATTTCTCAGAGCATTGGTCATAGATAGAAATGAAATGCTGTTTTGTTGACAATCATCTCTGTAGCCTCGAGCTCAGCTGATTTTCTCCTGCAGTTGTTGAACGTACTTCATACATTCACACACCTGAACATCCTGTTTCCACATTCCCTTCATGCCTCTGCTGTATATCCCAAGCAGGTGCACATACCCTGAGCCGAGATGACTGCTTGTGACTTCCATCTTCCTGTTTGTGAGCAACTTCAGCAGTTGTTGCCAAGTGTCTTGTAGTCTCTAGTGCTTACTCAAGTGAAACTCCAGTTTCATCTGCAAAAGCCTGTTCTGTTTGAGTGAAGATCAGCAGGACTTTTGTCCCAACCTTCCCCTTTTTGCACAGTGCTTTCCTTGGAGAGGAAGAATGAGCTGGTACCTTGCAAGTGTAGGAAAAGAAGAAAGCTTGGTCCCTCCTGTGATCTCCCCCATGAGTCAGATTTGTTAAAGGCTGTCTGGTCCTGTTTTCCTGATGTGAGCCCAGAGGACTCCCACTGACTTTGGCACAGTACCACATTTCCAGTGAGAATCATCGTCTGCCCTACCATCCTTGGAGGTTTTGGCATAACAGAAAGAAGGAAGTTGGTTCTTTTCCCATGAGGGCCTGGATTTGAGAAGCTATCATCTGTGAAGGTGAGGGGAGTGAGTCCACAGGAGATGAGAGTAGTGTGGACAAGGCTACATTGGGATGGAGTCGTGTTCTGGTGGCACTGGAGGAAGAGGTGGTTGGAATAGGAGCACCTGTTAAGACATACCCTCGCTCCTCCCCAACAGTATGAGCAAAACAGCTTCGTGTGCTGGATCTTGAGTCATCACAGGAACATTGTTAAGAAATATTTTGCTTTATTCTGACCCTACTCTGAAAGGTAGTTCGTGCCTTCCAGCTCACTTGTTTCCAGCTTGGATCATTGAAGTGCCTTAGAGAAAACACAACAGCTTGCCTTAAAGGCTTTCCCTGGATGGAGAGAACATCTTGTCCAGTCAGGAAAACCTCCAACTGGGAGAAGCCAAGCATGTGCAGGAAGGGGGAGGCTGATCCATGGCTGAAGGGCTTCTGTTGGCTGCATTACGTGATATGTTCTCTAGTCCCGGTCTCCTGTGGATGTGTGGTCTGCAAGGCTGGCTGCTGGGGACAGCGAGAGAGGTGGGTGCTGGCGGCTGAGGTTTATAGAGCTTATGCTGAGGGCAGAGGGAAGGGCTGCTGTTGGGCAGGGCAAGCTGAGCGCTAAGAAGCCATACAACATCTAGGATGGCCTGGGGCAGGGAGGCAGGAGTGCAGTGAATGTGCCTCTGCTGCCTGCGGAGCCTTTTCCACCTTATGCCATCAAAGGAAAAATGCAGCTGTGGAGGGCAATACCAGTTCTAAGGGCTCCAGTACCCAGAGGGGACTGAAACATCTCACCTCCCTGCTCCAAGGGGAGGGACAGCCATTTGGTGAGCGATTGCAGGCTGTACCCCACAGCAGGCAGGCTGGTTGCTGACTTCTGCAGGGTGACTTGGCTGCCAGGGAAGGAAGTGCTGGATTCCAGCCATTGCCCTCTGGGACACTTGCTGTACCGACTGCAGGGAAGGGAAAGCATTTTTTTTTTCTTGCAAAAAAACAAAATGAAGCAACGAAGTCCCCCTCCTCCCTCTATATTCCCTCCTCTACGTGTGTGAAATTTATCAGTATTCTGTAGGTTTCCTTAGCGCACTTATTTTACTTGATTTTGTAATTTTTTTGAAGCAGGGGGGTTTGGATATTACTGCCAAATAAATGAAACAAAATTTTAAACATAATACATCGTGGTTTATTTCTCACAAGCCATGTTCCTTGCTTTCCAAATAAAAAAAAATCAGCTGTCTTTTTTGCACATTTATACACAGATCTTAATGCGCTTGAGAAATGTGAGACACAACTGTCTCTATTGCTGGGGAAACTGAGGTACAGCAGAGGGAAGTGGGAAGGTTCAATCACGTTGGGAGCCAGTGGCAGAGATGCAGCCGGCAGC
This sequence comes from Pampusana beccarii, assembly GCA_013399365.1. Lineage (NCBI taxonomy): Eukaryota > Metazoa > Chordata > Aves > Columbiformes > Columbidae > Pampusana > Pampusana beccarii. The sequence goes on from VWYH01001492.1 coordinate 94,034, forward strand.
CACGACTCCTAGAACCCAGCCAATGCACTCTGAGTGATGAGATCGCTCCAGAATACTTTCAGTGTTACCTGTTTGCTCCCCTGTATGCAATCACAGGAAGAACATGTGTTAGGGTCATGCTGCCAATAGAAAGGCAAACCACTGGAGAATGGGAAGAATAGAGAGGGATACAGGTAGTGGAGTATGGGGCAATTGCTGTCCTGTGTGGCATTATGGGAGCCTCAGCCAAGTACCTCCTGGTTTGGGCAGTACCTTTCAGGAAACAGATGGATCAGGTGAAAAGAACCCAGAGGTGAGTAAAAATAGTAACTAGAGGCTTTGAAAATGTGGCTTAGAAGGACAGATCAGAAGCCTTAAGCACAGTTAAGAAGGGCATTTGTCTTCAGGGGGACACTGCTACCAAGATGAACATACCCGTCTCACTGTGGCAGATGGAACACCAGCTTCAGTTGCAGACCTAGATGAGACATAAGGGAATACTTTTGAATGCCAAGGTTAGCACAGAAGTGGAAGACGCTTCCTTAATATTTCACAGACTTCCTCCCTGTATAGATTTTAAGAACAGACCAAGTGTAGCTGATCTGACCTTAACGTGGGAGAAGAGCCTAGTGACCCTCCTGAGGTCCCTTCTGTTTCTGATATGTCCTTATGAAGACAGGGCTGAATGGCTCTTGTCGCCTTTTGGAGAAGAGGAGACTGAGGGGAGACCTCATTGCAGTTTACTGCTTCTTCACAAGGGGAAGAAAAGGGGCAGGTGCTGATCTCTTCAGTGACCAATGACAGAACCCGAGGGAATGTCAGGAAGATGTGCCAGGGGAGGTTTAGGTTGGACATTAGGAAAAGGTTCTTTGCCCAGAGGATGGTGGAGCACTGGAACAGGCTCCCCAGGGAGGTGTCCCGGCCCCAAGCCTGACAAGTGTTTAAGAAGAGACTGGACAACACCCTCAGACACACGGTGTGAACTGTGGGGTTGTCCTGTGCAGGGACAGGAGTTGGACTCCATGATCCTTGTGGGTCCCTTCCAACTCAGGACAATCTATGATTCTATGATTCTATGATTCTACTTTTGGTGAACTGAACAATGAAATAACTTTTAATGGTGGTGTGTAATGGGAGGATAATGTCTGACCATTCATCTCCCTCATACCTGTAATGGACTTGGCAGCTTCTACTCCTGTGAGCTCTTCTGTGCGAATGACAGTCCAACAGAAGAGAAGGCTGAGTTGCCTCATTTTCCTTGGTATACTCCAGAGCTGTTAATAAAAAAACAAAAAACACAACACATTGCATCTTATACGTTACTTTTCACACCAAGTGGCCTCTTTAGCATGTACCAGCTGCTGTGTAAATAGCTTTAACTGTGGCATTCCCTGCCCATTCACCGCTCAACTGTCAAGTGGGTCTGCTTTATTACTTTAATTTCTACTGCTAGAATTTCCCAGGATTTTAGGAAGGAATGAAAGGAAGTGTCAGTTACAAATTTAACTAGATGGCACTATAAATAATTTGCCTTGTGTTTCATGCTTACTTACAGAAGCAAAATGATTTTGGGCTGGGAGAGAGGATGAGCAGGAAGGTTATTACCTCTAGCAGAGACCTGGTAAAAACTGGGACCTGTCTATTCATGGAGTTGAAGCACATCTGAGTATTAACGACTTGCTGCACTGTGTAGCTACGTGCACTTAATCACAATTCTCCAGCATTGTTAAGCATCAAACTGAGAAATATGCTAATTAAGTGGTTGATAAGACTCTGAATTGTATTTGTAAGGTATTTATAGAATCATAGAATCATTTTGTTTGGAAAAGACCTTTAAGGTCATCGAGTCCAACCATCAACATAGCACTGCCAAGTCCACCTTTAAACCACGTGCCTAAGAATCTCATCTACATGTCTTTTAAACACCTCCAGGGATGGTGACTCAACCACTTTCCTGGGCAGCCTTTCGAGTGCTTGACGACCCTTTCCATGAGTAAATGTTTCCTAATATCCAATCCAAACCTCCCCTAGTGCAACCTGAGGCCATTTCATCTTGTCCTATCACTTGTTATGTTGGAGAAGAGACCAACACCCTCTGTGCTACAACCTCCTTTCAGGTAGTTGTAGAGAGCGATAAGGTCTCCCCTCAGCCTCCTTTTCTCCAGGTTAAACAGCCCTGGTTCCCTCAGCTGCTCCTTATCAAACTTGTGCTTCAGACCCCTCACCAGCTTCTTTGCCCTTCTCTGAACTTTCTCCAGCACTTCAATGTCTTTCTTGTAATGATGGGGCCCCAAACTGAACACGAGATTCAAGGTGCAGCCTCACCAGCACCAAGTACAGGGGGACTATCACTGCCCTAGTCCTGATGGCCACACTATTTCTGATATAAACTTTAATTCTGAGGACAAGAACAAACTAATGTATTGTAAGACTAGATTCCTAAAAAAACTGAACCAGTTGACAGGACACAACTTTGGGAGAGCACAGTCTTAAAGCCCTACAGGAAAACACCAAATCCAGATGACCTTACTCTTGTGGTTACACAAAACCTCCTCCAAACTATCTGGTTACAGCAAGAACAGCATAACCTTTGTAGAGTGGGAAAAACTATACTGAAAAGAAATAACTGTACTTAAATAATCATACTGATGCAGTTTCTGCTCTTCTGCAGCTGTCTCTGGGTTCACATCTGTCCATCTACAGAGACTTATAAAACAAACAAAACATGTCCAATGGACAGTCACCTGTTCATTCTCACCCACTACAGCACACCCTTTCTTGAAGGCTGGACACAGCCCTGACAACTCCTTGTTCTCAGGAACAGGAGCTGTCACTTCAAAATATTTGTAGTGGTAAAATCCAGAGTTCATTGGAGCACCAAAGGACGGACAAGTGGACCACCTGGAGTGGAGTTTTTTCCACAGTACTCTGGACACCTTCAAACTCAGCACCTTTGCTGCTTCACACATTGTTTTTAAACACTTGCCTGGTACAAACCAGCCGTGGTTTGTTTATGCTTCTTCCACTCTAAGATGATGAGACACTTTTGTGTATAAGAAGTGTTTTAAGCAGGTAGGACATTGTTGTTCCCTTTTTTCTCTTTCTTCAATGCATACCAAAGAAGCAAGTCTGTTTCTTAAGCCTGAACTTTGTCAGGGCAAAAGTTCCCTTGGGCTGTGAATCATCTTATTGTCATATACAGCTGCTGCTTCTTCCAACAGGTGATTACTGATTACACTGCTGCTAACCTGTGTCCAAAGGGCAATGAATTGAAATCACAAATCTCAAGCTGCCTGTTCGTAGATGGTACAACCAGGGTCAGCTCCATGTCAATCTGTAACCTGTATCAGGCCTCTTCACCTGAAAGACTCACTTGTTACGCATTAACTCCTGCCAATGCTCCAGCTCAGGATTCAAGCTGTCTTTTCACGTCCAGGCAAGGAGATACAACAAGGTCAGCTCTGGAGAGGCACCTCTGGTTTGGTGCTCCACCAGCAGCGGGTCCGCAAAGACCAAAGCATAGAAACCCTGCACCAAACACCAGCTGGACAGCAAGGCCAGTGACACCACGGGTCAGGCTCTGCCACCAGCAGCCACAACAGAGGCCTTGGGGCAGACGTGGGACAGAGAGCACCTTTCCTCCAGGGCCCGAGGATGGGTGAAAAGGGCAAGAGGAAGGTTACTAATTGATTTTTCAGTTAGAGGGACTCAGAGGTTTACCTGACTTCCGTGAGCCTGGTGTAAAAGGCTGTGAAGGGAGCAGGCGCCATTGCACAGGAGGTTCCATTTAAATATGAGAAGAACCTCCTCAGTGAGGGTGCCAGAGCACTGGAACAGGCTGCCCAGGGAGGCTGTGGAGTCTCCTCCTCTGCAGACATTCAAAACCCGCCCGGACACCTTCCTGTGTAACCTCATCTGGGTGTTCCTGCTCCGGCTGGGGGATTGGACTGGGTGATCTTCCGAGGTCCCTTCCAAGCACTAACACTCTATGACTCTGTGGTTCTGCGACTGTCCCAGCGGGTCCCCAGCAGCCCGGCTGGCCGGGCCCGCCGGCAGCGCGCGGTAGCGGTAACCCTGGGCTGTAACGGTAACCCGGGCGGGGGGGGTGAGTAACGGCCCCACGGAGCAGTAACGGCGACTCCCTCGCGGGACGCGGGGGTGCCCGCCTCCTCTCACAACCCCTGTCCACACCTCCGCGCTCCTTTCCATGCTCGCTCCGGGGCCGCGGCCGGGCTCGCTCTCTCCTCGCCGCCAGTCCGCGGGCGCCCCGCAACCTGGATAAAAACACTCTCCCCCTCTCCGGCTGCGGGGGCCGTTCTCTCCTCGGCGGGCCGTGCGCCCGGGATCGAGCATGGGGCCGTGGGGCCACGGGGGCCGGCGGCGGTTATTCAGATTCCGGGGCGGGAGGGGGGAGGCGGGGCGAGGCGTGGGAGCCCCGGGGGTGACGCAAGGGGCCGNTGGCGGCGGCGGCGGGCGGTGCGGCCCCGGAGCTGCAGCCGGAGCCACCGCGGCGCGGCCCGGCGGCGGAGGAGGAGGTCGAGGAGCAGGCGGCTGCAACAGCAGCGGAGGCGGAACTGGCGGCGGAGCTGTCGGCGCTGCGCAGCGCGGATGCGCGGCGGCTGGTGCTGTCGCCGCGGCGGCTGTCGGGCCCGCTGCCCGCCGGGCTGTCGCAGTGGTTCCCGGCGCTGGAGGTGCTGGACGTGAGCGGGACGGGGCTGACGGAGCTGGGCGAGGAGCTGCTGGCCCTGCCGCAGCTCCACACGCTGCTGGCCAAGAACAACCGGCTGGGCGGGCCCGGCTCGCTGCCCAAGGGGCTGGGGCAGGCCCCGCTCGGCCGCTCCCTCCGCGTCCTCAACCTCAGCGGGAACCGCTTCGCCGAGGTGCCGCCCGCCCTGCTGGAGCTCCACGGGCTGCAGAGCCTCAGCCTCGGCGGCAACCGCCTCCACAGCATCCCGCCCGAGATCCAGGAGCTCCGCAGGTGAGGGCAGGGCAGGGCACCGGGCGGGACGGGCCCCCCGCGCCTCCGGGGCCGGGCCTTTGCCCTTGGGGGGAGCGGAGAGAAAAGCCCCGGCGGTTGCCAGGCAAACCCAACCGGATTTTCCCGCTGCGGAGCTGGTTGCCGCCAGCAGTGCACCTTGTGTCTCGCTCCTGCTCGGGGAGTGAGTTTTGTCCAGCCTCAGATGTCTCTAAGCACCACTGCTGCTAACATGTCGCTTCCCCTTCCCAGGAGAAGAGTTACCAAAACTCAAAGCTGCTCCTCAGGTGGACGATGGGCCTTCTGTGCTCGCTAAGTGGGTGACTCTTTCAGGATTTCCTAGTCTTTGGGCTGCCTTGGTGCCGGGGAAGGCTCTCCTAATGACAGCGTGGTTGGTATGAGTGAGTGTTGAAGGTGCTCTGTGGCTTTGCTTTAATACAGATCTCTAGGCGAGAACAAAATAAAACTCCAGGTCTCATGGAGCTCGCGGCTGCACAATGGACTGCACAGGAGAAAAAAGGTCTGGTTGTGGCTTATGCAAACAATAGGACCTTTCTGCTGATACAGCTCTATCTCATGGAGTGCTTGCTGGCATGGTTGTTTTTTTGGTTGTATTTCTCTCCACCCATCCAACTCATGTAGATTTGACAGATCATCTGACAAACCTTCTGAAGTGTAGAGCCCCAGGCTGTGCTCAGGTGCAGTGGTACATCTGGCTCTGGGGCCGGATCAAACCACCACAGGCCGATGACATGGAAACTGGCTGAATCACAGCAATTGGTAACATTGGTGGGGTGGGAACAGATCCTAGGTGGGACTGGGCATGGACTGCCCGCATTGACCTGGGGTAGCTATTTCCGAAGCCTTCCGTCCTCCTGGGCAAGCTGGAGGCTGTGTTCTGACTCACATGTAACACATGGACACTTCAGTGTGCTCTGCTGGTTTCTTAAGCCTCAGTCTGGGTTCTTTGTGCCTCAGTGCTAAGACTTTGGGTCTGAACTTTTTCACCGCAGCTCTTTGCCAAGAGACTTGCCAGAGGCAGCCTCTCTTACACAGATTTCTGCAACCTTGACCCTGAGTAGCTGGATTTGCCCCCATGACTCAGCAGAGCTGCATCCAGTGGAAGCAGAGGATGTTGTATGTGGGGTGCTGTCTCCCGAGGTCCTACGTTGGAGGTCCCAGAACTGCTGGAGTGCTGTCGAGAAATGGTTTTGTCTGCTGCAGTATAATACAATTGGGTATGCAGCCCTTGCCCAGATGGCACAGCATGTGTCCCTTGAGGATCTGAAGCAATTCTGAGTTAAGCCAAGTTTGAGAGATGCCATGAGGCATTTAGAGTGCTAGAGAATGCCCAGGCCCTTCTTGGCAGCGTTTGGATGCGTCCTGGCTTGGGGCTCTCAGGAGGAGGACGAACCTCAACTTTCTCTCTGTTCAGGAGCAGTTGCTTCAGGGATTATGAAGGAAATGAGGGCAGTGGCACCAGCTTCATGGAAGAGGAGGCCAATGGAGGAGGGTAGTTGTGCGTGGGACGTGATCCCCATTGCCTCCATAGCATGCATGCCTGGTAGCATCCAGGATGTGGTTGGGTTCTGATTGTTGCACCCACCTCTGAGGCAGAGGCTTCCTGCTGGTGCTTACATGCTCTCGTCTGTGGTTATGGTTTCTCTCTGTCTTTTCCTTTTTCTTTTTTTTNCAAACCTCAGCCCTGCTTTTTGTTATGCTGCTGACCCTGGGAAGGTAGTCGACTGTGCTGCACTGCACATGGTGCCCAAAGGGGTTGTGTGCTGCACTCCATGCTGTGCTGTTGTCAAAGTGCTGCTGCATGGCTACTCTGCTTTGTTTTCTGGCCTGCCCTGAAGCAGGGCTCCTGTTTGTCCTGTCCTGCAGCTTTTCTTGGGCTAGTCATACTCGAACCCTAGCATGACAATTCTGAGAGGGCAAATGCAGACAAGGCTATTGAATTGACTGTTATCGTTACAAAGTGATGTGTCAGGTAGAAAAACTAGACTAGACCCAGCTTGTGTCTGCTGCCTGCGTAAGCATTGCTGACTCAGTGAAATTCTGCTGATGTGTCACCATAATATAGTTGAACTTTAGCTCAAGATAGCAAATCTGTGTTCCACCAGGATTGTCAACTTCTTTACCACTGTGCCATCAGTGACCCTTCTGTATATGGGACTGCTTAAGTAACAAAAGGGAGCAGCACACTTGCTTGCCAGAGCTGGGAGAAAACAATACTTTGTAATGTAGTATTCCTTCAGAGGGAATTCTGAATCTACTCATTGAGAGCCAGATAACTAGTGACCTGACACCTTTGCCAAAAAGATAGTGAATATGTACTGGAGAGAAACTGCTGCCAGACCCTCCTCCCACCTGCCAACAAGAGCGGTATCTGCAACATGAGCATGTGTCGTGTTGCAGTGGGTAAAATGAGCCTGAGCAAGGGCAGTGCAGAGCCAGCTATTGTGGCCGGGCAGCACGGAGACATCTTTTCATTTCTGAGCCCTAGGCTGCGAGGTGGGACCTGGTATAGGTCTTGGGGCTTCTGTTAGCCTCCCAGCTCAAGCTGCAAGTGTTCATCTCACTACTGCTGGCAAGCCAAGACTTTGAGCTTCTTTCCATATGGAACATCCCATTAAATACATTTTTCTCATGTCTCGTGGTCTCTGAGACCACAGAGGAATGCAGGCAGCACTTTGACTGGACATGTTCCTCCTGCTGGTACTAGAGTTCCTGAGGCCAGCAGTTGTCTTCATCCCGTGACCCTGGCAGCTTCCCATTTGTTTCAGTCACTGATTATAAAGCAGAGTTGCAGAGATCTAGAAATACTTCTTATGTTTCCAGGAAATGTCTGACCTCTGATGAGATTTACCAAAAAAAAATTTAAAAAGCTGGATAACTAAGCCTCACATCTTTCCTCTGTACCCTATAGTTTCCTGTTGTAGTTTTTGGAGGAGTAGCATGTCAGTTTTAGTGAAGGCCAGGAATACAGCAGGTAAGGAGTCTACGGGGTGAAGTTGAAAGAAGAGAAATCTGATGGGTCTGATCTGCCGAAGGAGGAGGAACATGCTGGCACCTACAGATGCAAAGGCCCTGGAATGAGAGATGTGTGCTATGTGTACTGTCTTCCCATGAAGATACCAAATCCACAGCTTTGCAGCAAGCTGGGGTCAGGCATTTTGTGCAGAAACTTTTCCCTAGCATGTTCCTAGTGATTTGGCAAGTTCATGAACAGCATTAAGAATCACAGCCAGTCCTGCCGCTGTCTTGTTTTACTCCTTCCAGATTAATCCATTTTCCCCATCCCTGCCCACACAAATCTTTGTGTGCGGTGCAAGATCGTGCACTGCAAGTGAGTGCATTTCACCTGGTTGTCAGTTACCTCCTAGGCCATTGTAGAAGGACCACCTATAGATGCCCTGATGCTTGAAGCTTCCTTCACATGGCTTCATCTGGTGATGACAGCAGGTTGATGCTGATCATAGCATGCCAGCATCAAGGATGAATAGCCTTTGCTTCATGTTTTCCATTAGGAAAAAGCAATGTTCTTTCCACCTAATTCCACTGTGTCTATGGTGACCTGCAACAGCCTCTTAGGTTTCTGAGAAAGGTAGGTGTGAGCCCTGCTGAAGGGTATTTTTAACCATGTTGAGGCTGTGCCAGCCCCTTCTGTATGCCCACCACCCCCAGTTACTGTCAGCTAGCGTTGTCAGTTCAAGACCTGAATTGCAGCATTGGCTGTTGCTGTGAATTTAGAGTAGGAAATGCACCAGAAGGATGAGAGCAGCCTTCCTTGCGTTGCTTTCCTGTTTGTTGCCAGATAAAAGATGAGCTTAGCGTAGGTGGACATAAACGTCGTATTTTCTGTAGTTCTCCATTCAACATTGACCTTGCTGTGTTTTCAATGTGAGATGTTATGGTCAGTCGCTCTCTCTCTGACTTGATTCGTGTTCCCCAGCGACTCCTGAACTGTGACCTGAGTAGACATCCCACCGCTGTGTTGGTTGTGTGGATCCTTCTGCTGATCCAGCCAGGGCTGCACTAAGGGGCATTACGTATTATAGTTGGTGAGCTAGAAATGCAGTCATCTACTTGTGCCCGTTCTGGACAAAATTTGTTTGACGAGTCTGGTGAAGTGCCACTCTGATCTTCACTGTCCAACTGCAGCTTTTGGTTTAATAGTGCCTGGATTGCCCTCATCAGTGTGCATGCTTGGGGAAGGTGTAAAGGGAAAAATTCTCGAGAGCTTAGCAAAATGCAATTGATACGTTGAGCCTCCTAAAGTCCATTTTGAGTTTAGTCTTACTCTTGTAGTTAGTGCTGTTGCACTCAGTATAGCACCAGGAGCAGGTGGAAAGAGCTTGGAAAAGAGCCACACTCTTTCCAAGCATCTGCCGTGCCTGCTCCGCTCCTTTTTGCTGGGATTCCTCTAGGAAAGCCCAGTTGTGCAAGGACTGGGTGGGATCAAAGGCCTCAAATGCCTGACTGGATTCATCCAAGTTTTGTGTGAAGGCTTAGATGCAATGAAAGTATTTGAGTATTTGCTTTTATTCGTGGGTAGTATTAAGCATGTTGGACAAGCATACGCTTAAGAGTGGCTGTTACAGTGTGGGAAAAACGGCAAGTGAAGCTTTGATAAAGATATAGCATTAGGAAATCTGCTTGCTGCCTCCGTTTTTCTTCCCCTCTTCAAACGTTTTGCAAATAGTTTTCAGGCGACCGTTTGATCTTAAATTTGCATGTCAGCAAAGGTAACGCAGTTCTCTCAGGAATTAGCAAATTGTAGAACAGGGTTAACAGGAGCATATTGTGGGCTGCTTTTAAATTCCTCACTTCCAGGAGCCTCAAAGCTGCCCTGGAAATTTTGTGCTGAAAAGTTTTATCTTAAAAAGGCCTGGAGCTATTTCAGGCTCATTGTGTCTTTTCTAGATTACCTATTTACATGCATCTGTTTGATGTCAGCTGTTAAATCTTACCCAAAGAAGCATCTGTGGGGAAACAGGGTGGGTTGAAAATTTGAGTATCTTCTATGCCAGAATCCATTCTCCCCTTGAAACATGACTATGATAAAGTGTCATGGTAATTGGTAGGGTATCAAAGATACTTTTAATGCTCAGAGTGGGCTCTTCTTACTGAGTGTTTTGGGGCTTTTTGATTGTTTTGTGCTATGTGATGACTTGGAAGCCTCAATGACATATGCAAGCAAGAACATGCAGTCACTTGGCATGTTAAACTTTGCTGCCACCCCCTGAATCGATTCATAGTTGTCTGAGCATTTCCCCACTCCCTTCCCATATGTAAAAGGATTTACACGGCCACCTTACAGCCCGGTGGTATGAAATCCCCTGCTAGAGAGGGGTGACGTGCGATGGGCTTGGTGTGCCCGCTGCTGCTTGGCAGCAGTTAGTACTGGCTGTGCTGTGTGAGCCTGAGTGTGAGGCTGAAAGGGACTCTGGGCTTTTATTAGTATATTTGTAAACATTGCTAAAAGGCAGGAGGGAAAGAGTTGGTCCCCACTAGTTACTCTGTCAGATGGATTTTTCTGTTTTTGTTGAGATGGATTCTGTTAGTGTTTGTCCACTTTTGAAACTTGTTCAGCCAGATCATGTGTAGCAGGTTGGAAGTACGTAGTTTTTTCTAGCTTTAAAAATAGTAACTGAGCTTGCGTTCATTTGAGGCTGGTTACTCTCTGTTTTTTCTAAGTTCCTGGACTGACTTTTGAAAGTCCAGAAAAATTCCAGCCCTCCCTCTGTGTACACAGTGATGCGTGAGACCTTAGCTGGCTGGTCCAAATGGCACTGCAGATTAATGATTGCCAGAAAAAACAGGCCTTAGTGTGAAAGGTTAGTTAGAAATATTCACTAAATTCAGTCCCATCTCTGTTCAGGGTCCTCCTGTGAAAAGCTGCGGTAGATGTTGTGGATTGCCTGGTTAAAGGGGCTCTTTTGTGAGGAGGGCTGAGCTCAGCAGTGCTCTCGTCTTGCCAAGCAGAAAACCGCCCCCCGAGTAGTTCAGCTGGAGTTCTAGCGTGGCCTTGACCTCTAGGTACAGGCTTAGTACAACGTGAAAATTGGGCTGGGAGTAGATAAGCTGGGAACAAATTGTGATGCCTGTGTTTTGGTCAGTGCTCACTGCAGAAGGCTGATGTCTCTTGAAAGTCCTTGCCTGCGTCATGATTAGTTTTGCTCAAGTGATTCTCGATGCTTTAATTTGATGCAGAAATCACTGCTACTAATACTTCCATCTTGCTCAGCCAAGACTAGGCTAGATCCTTCTTTCTACCAAATTGTATTTGGGCAATAGGAGTTAGGGATTTCTTTTGCCCACTGAGCAGGATTTCAGTGGAAGCTATAAGAATATCTTTGCTGTATTTAAAATAAGTTTCTTTATAGTTTTAAAACTTATTCAGTGTGCTTTTTTTAGTAAAGTTACTATCCAATTCGTATCTTAAGTTGATGTTAGGAATTCTGAATTTGCTGTACTAGACTGAGTCCAGTTAGTCTACAGACCTCTGAGGTTCAGGAGACAGGTAAAAAGAAAACAATTTTTAAGAAACCCTTTGTTGCCACTAAAGGAATTATCTTATTTACCAGATTTTTAGTTAGTGTCAGTTTGTAGTCTGATGTTGGGTCTTTATATACTAGGTAGTATAACTGAGCGTTCTCGTTACACAGATTTAGGTTGTGTGATAAGTTGATCTTGAAACTTTTACATTTTGCACCTTGAAATGAATTTCAAAAACATTACTGACTATATATTTTGTACCCCTCTTCCCCTTCCCTAGTAGTATGTGGTTTTAAGTGTGGCTTTATGGGCATAATTAATTGTCTTTAAACACAAAAAATGAAGAATTCATTATTCATTTTTCCTAGGAAGCGGAGACTTGTACCCATCTAAACCTTGTTTAAACAATGAAATCCACATTACTAGAATTCCCTTGCCCACCAGTTTTCTGCGTTCACTCCAGCAGTGTCATGGAGTTAAAATATGCCTAGGAATTGTATGGTCAGCAGTTAAGTTCCTAATGAGAGCCAAGCAGCCTAAATCCACCTTGGGAAACAATGGAGGTTGAGGGAGGAATTTTGGTTAAAATTCTGAGCTTTGTTAAGGGATCAAAATTTAATTAAAATTAATCCTCCCTTGACATAGTGTCTGCCCAGCAACTTTCCTCCTGCCCCCACTCCTCACCTGCAGGTTGTCTGTGGAAGAGAAGCTGCTTTTGAAATGTGGGGGTTGAGTGGTGGGATTTTTCTGTGCACTTCCTTGCATGTTCAGAATAACCTCCAAACGTGCTGTTCCAATTTATCTCTCAGCTCAAGCAAGTATAGTTACTTCCTTTCGTATAGTCAAATTCAGTTTAAATCTGAGGCTTAGAAATGACTCAATTTAGTGCCCACTGTTTCAAATCTCGGGTATCTAGCTTTCCTCTGATGTACACCAAAAAAGTAAGCGAATCCAGGGGAAGTTAAGCTCCATGAGCATCTCCTCATGTGTTGCTGTGGTTTTGTTGTTCTGTTCTTTGCGGATGGGCAGGTGGACCTCTGTAGCCCAAGCAGATGCTGTCATTGGATCTTTAGGATTGAAGTTTCTTGCAAGAATTGAATGAAATAGTCTCTTTCTACTGTTCTTCTGCTCCATCCCAGGGAAGCCTCAGGGAGGAGCTTCTATGGCAATCCACACATGCTGTGGCACAGTTGCAGGGTTCAGGCCTTCTCTGGGTTGACCACCGTGTCTCTTGGGTGGTTTGGTCCTGTGTTTCTTTGCCAGTTATATCACAGAATGTTCGGGATTGGAAGGGACCTCGAAAGATCATCCAGTCCAATCCCCCAGCCGGAGCAGGAACACCCAGATGAGGTTACACAGAAGGGGTCCGGGCGGGTTTTCAATGTCTGCAGAGAAGGAGACTCCACAACCTCCCTGGGCAGCCTGTTCCAGTGCTCTGGCACCCTCACTGAGAAGAAGTTTCTTCTCATATTTAAGTGGAACCTCCTGTGTTCCAGTTTGCACCCAAACCATCCATAACCTTTCTCAGTTGCCTGGGTGAGATGAAGGTGTCTCCTGTTCCAAGGAGGTTATAAGCTGTTCTTGAAGAGAGGCTGACGGAACCTGAATGACTTATCTTTCCCTCACTTGCGGGGAATGCTTGGTGGATCAGAAGGGGCCCACGTACCCTATAGTTAGGCAGCTAACCCTGTATGTATGTACCAGAGATCTTGAACCAGCACCTGCAGACACGACTTTGGGATCCACCTTTTTCAGGCATGGGAAGAAGTGTCGTCTGGACTGTGATTAGCAATGGTGTCTCTTCCCATCCAGAAGTACCCAAACTGAACCTGCCTTTGCTCCTCTTGCAGACAACATCTGAGAACAGGGGAGAAAAACTATTTCACTCTGTGAAATACAGACCTGAAGCTATTATGTCAAAGAAAAGTGCTTGCCAGTTTTTCTTCCTAGAAGGGCAGAGATGCACAGCAAATGCTGGCCACTCCACCTGGCAGAAGGGATGTGGTGCCTCTCTTTGGTCCTGCCTCCCATCCACTGAGTTTTCGCAAGACATCCAGTGATTTTTTTATTATTATTTTATTTTATTTAGGCCCAAACTGCACTTAAGTCCAGCTAATGTTTTTGGTAGCTTTGGGCTCCATGACTCCATTATACTGAAATCAATCTGTCTGAGAAATTGTGGGTGGGTGCTTGTGTGACTTGGATGCACTCTGTGCTGTTTGTCAGTGTGTGAATTGTATCAAAGCCGGACTGAGTGCCTCTGACTTCTGCTGAAGGGTTGCAGTTAGTCACTGAGGAGTCAAATGATACTGTAAAGAGTGACTAGCGCTTGTGCAGGGCCAAGATTTTCAGGGAGAGCCGCTGCTCTATTGCTTTGCTCCTATTGAAACTTGAGAGCTCCCACTGGCAGCAGCAAAAGCTGTGTCAGCGCTGCAGACCCTGCGTGCACCGGCTGCTCTTCCGTGGAAATACGAGCAAGAGCTTTGTGTGTGGGGTTGGTGTAGGAATACATAGTTTTCTGGTGCGTACCTGTAGAGTTAATGGTGACTGCAGGAGGTTGGAGGTAAATTTCAACATTATATGTTGTGAAGCAGCAGCTCTGTTGTAATTTTGATGTGCAGCTCAGCTTTTTTTTCTTCCCTCAGCAAATTATCTCTTACATTGTCATCTGTTAGTTTTCTTTAAGAAATGAGATGGGAGATGAGAAGACCTAGTGTTAAATGAAACTGGGGATGACCTTAATGAAATAATGCAGTATTTTATCTTCTCTTTTTCAGTTTAGAGTTTCTGTACCTTGGAGGGAATTTCATTACTTCAATTCCACCTGAATTGGCAAACCTGCCTTTTCTAAACTACCTAGTGCTGTGTGACAACAAGATCCAGAGCATTCCACCTCAGCTGGCACAGTGAGTATTTACAGACATCAACCACCAGCTCTAATTAACTCTTTGAACTTTTTATTCTGTGTGTGTGGATAAAAGCACCTGGGAGGACCTATTTGTCCTTCAGTTTGTTGATGTGACTGGACTTGAACAAGAAGATCCTTGGCTTGGTGTACTGTAGGAAGACCATGAATATATAATATGGAAATCTCAATCAAAGGGTTATGGAATAAAAAGTGTTACCAAGTATACACTTTAATATTAAATTAATAGATTTGTGCAGCCATGAGAAGTACCTGGGCAACATGGAAAAGATGAACTGCCATGCTGCCACATTCTTAATGATGAAAGCTTGGTCTGTTTTGTCTTTCACCCAAAGCCTTTTTGTGTGTGCTTTTGTGTTGTACCATCCCCTGTGTTCCCTTGGTGTTTCTTACTCTAGGATCCGAGAAAGTTTTGGTGTTCATTAAATCCTACAGCACAGCTCTGGAGGATAAATTACTACTTCATCTGTTTCATAATGGGATGATAGGACACTGCAAAAACCATATGGGTAGCCTAAGATAGGTGAAGAATTCAGTGTGTAACTGTAAACCCAGCAGCAGCACGGGGTTTTCTGAGTTAGAATTTGACAGGTGTAGTGGGATTTTTCTTGATGTACAATACCCAGTTGTCTTGTAATTTGTCCTGGTTGGAGAGCATTCCTGGATGCTATGCTGGAGCATTGCTTTGTGCTTCCTGTGAGAGGAGAACACCTCCTTCAAAAGCCAAAAAACTGCTTGTCACCTGTGCCGATGCTAGCCTGGCCTGACCTCGCTTAGCTTTTGAGATCTGGTAGTATCACAGCACAAGGCGATGCAGCCACAAGCAATGAAAACGTGGGGTTTTCCAGGGCTGGCTGCCTACCAGCAATTACGCTTAATGCATGAGTGAGAGCAGGTGACTTATTCACAGTATTGCATGGAATCATCCATGATGCATGCACTGGGTACGAGGAAACATTATTTCTTCTGAAAGCACTCCAGTTTGTATACTTTTGTTCTGGGCTACCTTTTTTTGGGTTGTATGTGGAGGGAATACTGAGAGGGACAGCATCATATTTAAGGCTGTGGTTCTTCACCAGGCATTCCAGAGCTGAGCCGAGTTTTCTAGAGCCTTGTGTGTGCTGGAGTAAGAGCAGCTCTTTTAGCATTAATTTATGCTTTAAAGGGAAGAAAAGCCAACGAAAAAGAAATTGGTGGGAGAGGGCAGAGTAATCAAGTCTCTGTGTAATGCAGTTGTGGAATGATTTTGCTTGCACATCTTCACTGGGTTTCCATCTCCATCCTCAGGCTGCACTCCCTGCGTTCCCTTAGCCTGCACAATAACCTGCTGACTTACCTTCCTCGAGAGATCCTTAACCTGGTTCACCTGGAAGAGCTGAGCTTGCGTGGGAACCCACTGGTGGTTCGGTTTGTCCGTGACCTGACCTACAATCCCCCAAGCCTTCAGGAACTGGCTGGACGCACGATTAAAACTCGCAACGTTCCCTATGCTCCCAGCGATCTCCCAGAGAATCTTGTCCGGTATCTGAGCTTGGCCAGCAACTGTCCCAATCCTAAATGCGGGGGTAAGTTCACCTTCACTGCTCTGCTTCCTGCTTTTACCTGGTGGGTTTTCTTTCCCTCTGACTTGCCATGACTTCAGTAGCTCAGTCAGGTTAGACGTGGTGTTGCATCCAAATCCTAGCTGTGTTTTATTGCCTCCTGCAAACTTGTCCTCAAGGAACCTTGTTCGCTTAGGAATGATGTTCAAAGTTGTACTGCTGGTTTACTGTATTTGCATGGGAATGCAACGCAGTGTTTCTATCAGAGTCTTTGCAGCTCATCCCAGCCCTCCGCTATCCTTTTATGGTCTGAAGTCTTCAATCAGTCTACCCTGAAGTAGCTCAGACTAAGTAATGGGCAAAGAGAACTTTTGCAAACACTCTTGCTGAACAGCAAGCTTCATTTCTGGATGGAAAAGAGAAGAGAGGCTGTGGTGTTTGGCCCTTACCGAGAGCAACTTATTTAGCTCTTGCTTGGGACTACTTGTTTTCCTGGAAGGAGAGGGCTTTATAGAAAAGCCTGGAATGCTTGGGCTTAATCTTTATCCAGAGTAAATTATGTGATCATTTAGCCTTCAGAAGATTAAGGAAAAAAATTAATCATTAATTAGTATCTACCCTGCAGTCATAATGCAGGCTGTTACCTCCTTACAGGACGATATCAAAGCATGTTCCATAAGCAAAGACAGAAGGGCTGGAACTTGTGTTGGAAGGGAAAAAAAGTTTCCTTTTTTAGAGTTTTGCAGTTTGGATAACAGTGGATTGGTTTTGCTCTTTTTTTCGCTTTTCCTTAGGAACTAGCACAGTACTGCAGTGTTGCTCTAGCACTGCAGGAGGAAAGCTTACTCCAGACTAGCTAGGACTTAAAACACCACTGGAAACTTCTGAAAATGTCAGTGTCTAAAATCACTTGCTGTGACAGGAAGAGAAGGTAATTGTATGTTAGAGCAACACTGTTGCCATGGAAAGTAGCATCCAAACTCAGCATGGTGACTTCACTCAAGCAGAAGAAACCTAGAGCTGTGAAGGTCTGTTTGTGAATGCATTTTTGCTAGCTGGTAGAAGAGGTTTTACAAGTTTGAAATAGAGTAAATGAATTAATTTGACATTTAAGAAGTCTGCAAATTCCCAGTCTGAGATTTCTCCCTAATGGTTAGAAGAAATTGCCAAATTCTTTGGAAGCAGCTGCCCTGTGTCATTTCATGTGGAGTGTGCTGTTCTGAATCACCTACCAAATACATTTTTACAGGATTATTTTTTGTTTTTGCGAAGAAATGTTGCATTTCCATAGGTGTCATGGTTCTTTCTCTTCCTCCAGTGTCCCTTGTCCTTCTGTGTCTCGTGCTGTGTCAATTAAATGCTAATTTGAGGCATCTGCACCAGACACAGCAACGTTGCAGAGCTAACAGATTTTTCCACACGGGCTCTCATGTGTTGTTACTGTCCCCTCCGCCCTTACAGGTGTCTACTTTGACAGCTGCGTCAGACAAATCAAGTTTGTTGACTTCTGTGGGAAGTATCGCCTCCCGCTGATGCACTACCTGTGCTCCCCAGAGTGTTCCTCTCCCTGCAGCTCTGCCTCCCAGAGCTCAACTTCCCAGAGCGAGTCTGACTCTGAGGACGAAGCCAGCGTCGCTGCGCGCAGGATGCAGAAAGTCCTTCTTGGATAACGGGGAGCAAGAGGAGAAGACTGGAAGGCAAATGTGTTTGAAAAGCAATAATGGAACAGCAAAGCGTGAGCCTCTGGCCTGAAGGGCTCACGAGAAACTTGTCCTCAAGTCCATGTAAGGAGCAGAACATCTTAGCAAGCCTAGACTTGCTCAGTGCAGGGCTACTTAGGAGAACTAACGCAGTGGCATACTGACTGTAGGGTGCCTGGGGTGGTTAGAAACATCTGCTGTCTGGGAGACGCTCCCCTCCCTCGTACGGGCTGGGGGCGGGATTTGTTCACAGAATCATAGAATGGTTTGGGTTGGAAGAGACCTTAAAGATTATCTGGTTCCAGCTGTCCCTGCCATGAGTAGGGACACCTTCTGCTAGACCAGGTTGCTCAAAGCCCCGTCCAGCCTGGTCTTGGACACTTCCAGGGATGGGGCATCCACAACTTCTCTGGGCAGCCTTGTTCCTGTGCCTCACCACCCTCAGGGAGAAGAATTTCTTCCTCATATCTAATGTAAATCTGCCCTCTTTCAGTTTAAAGCCATTACCCCTTGTCCTATCACTACATGCCCTTGTAAAAATTCCCAGTTCTCACTGGCAGATTGAGAAGAATTTTGATATATGACACTTCACTGGACTTCAGTCGTGCTGCATAGCAAAGGAGGCTGACCAGATCTTTTTATACTGTGGTAAACCAGAAACAGGCTAATGATGCCATGTGAGTATGGTGTGTGGACCCCAATGTTTTATGTAGCGTTTT
Source organism: Pampusana beccarii (assembly GCA_013399365.1). Taxonomy (NCBI): domain Eukaryota; kingdom Metazoa; phylum Chordata; class Aves; order Columbiformes; family Columbidae; genus Pampusana; species Pampusana beccarii. The sequence continues at coordinate 112,378 of VWYH01001492.1, forward strand.
GATTCTTTGCTGTCTTTGATTTCAGTTACAGGTTTTACACCCATCTACTAAAAATTGGAGTTGTTTTTGGTTTGGTTTGGTTTTTTTTCAGGAGTAGATGTTTCCAAACTCTGGTTACTCTGCCTAGAGGCATAGAGTCTCTGTGCCATTACAGGTGTTACAGCCATCATAGAACTGAGCCACTTTTTTTCTCCCTCATTATACCAAGCTGCTTGTAGTGTTTCCTCCTGTCTGTATTCATTGTTTTTCCTCCATCTGCCTCTTCCCATTACACTTGGAGCGTTGCTGTCTTTATGGTGCCTTCAGAAAACAGGCAAGTTGTTCTTCTGAGACTTGGTATTACTTCAGACTTGTGGCTATATGTGCCTGTGCAAGGGACCAGATGCGATGCTGTGTATCATGTTTTTGAGTCTCAGCTTACTGGAGCAAATCTATCTTGATATCTGTGAATTGCAGGAAAGGTCTTGATTCACATTTACTGTTTCTAAACAAGTTTGTCTCCCTGCTGCAGGTAGCTCTGCTGTGCTTGGTACAGAGTTACTTTCTGTCTTTAATGTCATCTGCAGGTAGGCAGCAGCTTAATGAAGCAGAATTACTGAGAGAAGTGCCATGGAGAATTTTTTTTTTTCTTATTCATAACATGAGAGGAAAAGCTGGTAGGGAGGATAAGGGTGTGTTGGCTGAGCATCACGCACAAGGTGGTTTTGAAACCTCTTGCTTATTTATTTGTTTGCACTTGCTCTTGTTATAATACCTTTGGTAGTCTGTTGGATTGTTCAAATAACACATTCCGTTGTCTTAAACTATATTTAAAGGAAAGACACAGAAAATAGTTCAGAATAGTATCAAGAAATAGCTTATAAAAATAAGTATTATGAGTTGACAGGTATCTATAAATCTGCTTTATGGGCCTATTGTGTTTTGCTCAATGAGAGCTGCCCCTTTATTAGTATTTCATAGCAGACAGTTCTTTCGATGCAGTTTCAGAGTGAATCCAACTGTGCCTTCAAGTGCACAAGCAAAGCAAAAACATTGTGTTAAGCTAAATGAAGAAGAAAAACTTTTCTTAACCCACTTTGGCCCTATGTGGGAAACGAAAAATGTATGCTCCTGCATTCAGAAAACCCATGTACCTGTTTGAATATCTTATGGCAGCTCTGTGTTAATGGTCCTGTTTAATTATACATGACACTTTATATATTAAAGCACTTTGATAATTCCACTCTTTGTAACTAGCTTTAGTGATTTTTTTTTTTTATTAGACTACAATTTTTCCTTTAATGTGACCTGAAGAACCAGGTCTGTGAAACTTTGTACATTCCAGTCTGTCTTGGTGTGCAGGTTGAACTTCTTGCCTTGCATTTCCTTGATAGCACTGCTCATATCCCCAGTTTCCTTTGGAGAGAACTGGAATTTGAAAGAAATTATCCGATTGTAAAATAGCATCCTGTCCATTATTAATCATTGCAACTTAGTCTGAAGATTCCCCACACTCACAGATCCACAAGGAACTAAATTGCCTGTGCTCTGTGCCTTTCCAAATATTTTTAAAGTATATTTTTACGACACAATAGGGTATGTGTGCAAAGCAACTGGATGTCACTTTAGCAAATTCTGTGAGGTTTGCTTGGGAAGAGGCACCTACAGATTTTGAGAGAGACCGACTGCATGCTGTTAGTTGAACTGGGGTGAGTGAGTGGCCTGTGTTTTGTTCTTCATCTCCTCTTTCAGATGCTTCTTCCTGTCCCAGGTGGACATTGTCATACCAATGCTGAAGGACAGTAAACTGATTGTAGAGCCACAATTTTAAATTGGCTGCTGCTATAACAGTAGTGAGCAACTGAGTGATGAAGAGCTTGGTTCTTCTGCCAAGGGAAGCGAGTCACACAACTTGAGATCTCAAGATCTTGAGCTCAGGGCCGTGAGGTACCACCTTCCTTTCTTCTCTTTAGCAACAGTTGTCTTGAAGTCATGGACTTTTTTTTCACTTCACAGGGTTAGATTTCACCACAGTTCCTATTTGCACAGTGGCACCTCTGTGTGTGACAGGCTGAGACCAGAGGTGACTGGTTCTAATTTATCTCCATCCTTAACTGCATTCTCTTTCCTAACTGAAGAAGGCATCCCCTTTATGACCCAATTCTAATAGGGCTAATAGGCTAATCTTTTTCACAGCTTCTTCACTGTAGCCATGTCAAAACTTGACAGCTTATGCAGTTAATGTATGCGTTTTTAGACTTGATAAAATGTCTTGTCTCTTTAAAATTTATATATATTCCCGAATATAGCTATCAAATTTTCTTTTTGCTGCTGGACTTTGAAGTGCAATTCAAGTAAGTCAAGAATTCAAAACAATCAAGGACTTGTAAGAAAAAACAAATGGTTTGTTGATTGTTTGGGGTTTTCTTTCCTCGGAGGTGGATTTGAGAGAACTAGGTATGCAGGTTTGTACTGTAGTGCCTAAAGTACTGAGCCCACAGGGGTCAAGTTTTTCAGCAATTGTTAGCCCCTGAAGACTGGAAAATGTACTGAGCAACAAAATAGGTAAGACACAACTTGCAAATATAGTGATGGATGGTAGGGACTAGTTCCTACTGTCCCTTTGTCAGGGGCCCTGAGAAGTCGACAGTGGTTTGCCAGCATTATAGCCCTTTGTGTCAGTTTTAAATAGCGGATTTCAGTTCCGACAGATGTGTCTCCAAGTGAAGTCTTCAGTCGGTGTTTTGGTATCAGTCCCCTTGTTGCTACAGCAGCCCAGCACGCCCGGCTTTTGAAACTGTTCTTAAGCCGGGACACAAGTGTGTGAAGCAAAGTTGCTGGTTGGCTCTTCCCTGCGGGGCCGGGGCCCTGCCTGCATTCATCCCCTGCCCCCTCGCCTCCCCGCCAAGGGGAGCTGCTGGTGCCTTTCTGAATGCAGGTACTTCATGTGAACAGTGGGGTCGTGTTAAAAAGAAGCAAAATATCAGTTTGACTGGAAGCAACTTATACACTTGCCAATCCTTTTATGTTTCTCTTTCTTTAATAAGAGGTGAGACTTGAGGAAGTCGGTAATGAATATTTAAACGTACTCTGAAGTGGCCAGATGCAGTTTTTCGTGGGCTTCTGTCCTGGTCATTTTAAGTCTTTGAAATCTTGTGTTGAATTATAATGGGAGTGGGGGGGTAGGAGGGGAGAACCAGCTCCTTTTTGTTCCTTACTCTTGTTGGAAATAATGAATGGAAGGAATTTAATCCAATGAAAGTAATGAAACTTAATCCCTGCAATGTGTCTTTGTTACTCATTTCAAAGAACTATTTTAATGCATCTTATTCACACCATGCCGTCCCTCCCCAGCTGAAGATACTTCAAGTAGACTACTTCACAATGCACACAAATACAGCGGTAACTTTATCTTGGAAACCTTTCTATTGATTATTTCATTTGCCTGCCTGACTAGAGGATTGATCTTTTACTGACCTGAACATTAAGGATAGAAAGGGTTCTCATCCAGCCCTCTTGTTGAATTTTTATCATGAGCATTTGTTTTAGGAAGTCTTAAAGTGCCTTGTGTTTTTAAAAATGTATTTTGCTCAAAATGTATGATTGTAGAATATCTCTAACAGTATTTCATTATGAGCTGTAAAACAAATTGCGAACACTAAACCAAAAATGCTATTTCTACAGTTGTCTGTCCATTATTTACCAACATCTGGATTCTGATACTGCTGCAGGAAGAACCCTGGCAGAATTGTGAACATAAAAAGTGGGGGAACAGATGAGATTTGACCTGTGCCGTGTGAAACCAAGAGTAGGTGATACTTCCAAAGGGACTGCTGAAACTGTTGGGGCCCTCTTGGGACAGACCAGTGTGTGTGTTACAGAGCAGACCCTGTTCTGCTTCTGGTATACTGTTGCAGAAATTTGCTCCACAGTTTAAAGGTAGAAGCAATTCATGGGAAGGATAAATGTATGAACAAGAGGAGGCCAGTGTCATGGTGGGATTTTCCAGCAACAGGAAACAAGAGTCCTAAAGTTCTCAAATTTTCTCTGTTAATACGCTAACCCTGACACCTGAAAATGACTTTTTGAATGTTCATTTTCTGATCATGTTAACTGGCTAATGTGTTCCCATTTCTTGTTTAATCTCATGTTTCCTCCTACATCCTGAAGAGTTTTTGTGATCTATTGCCAAAATGCTTCAGATCCTGCTGTGCAATTACCAGTTGTCAGTGCAGAAATGTGGTGTATTGGAAAATGGGACAGTAGGAAACAAGAATTGCTTGATATTAACTTCAGCAGAAACTGTTTCAGAGATGATTCAACTTCATATGTAATGAAAAACCTCTCAAATGACACAGCAGCCCCATTTCAAATATGGTAAAATACCAAGGAATGCAGTGACCTTGCCTGTAGTAAAGAGGCTTCAAGTATTCTTGCTTATTTTTGTTAACTGATTTAAAGATAACCTTTTCTGTGCCTTCTTAATACCTTTCTTATATTTGCAAACAAAATCGTGGAAGTGCTGGTTCAAAGGAACTTCTGGTGGTCTCTACTCCAACCTCTTCATTTAAGCAGGATTATCGCCAGCACTAGCTCAGTTTGCTGTGGGTTTGTCTAGCTGAGTCTTGGGAACCTCCAAGGATGAAGAGTCCTCAATCTCTCTTCCTCTGGTGTTATAATCTCTTTCCAGTGCAGAAGTCTCCCCAAACGTCCGGTGTCTTCCTGACATTATTTACCCATCTTCTAATCTCAAGGAGCAAATCTTGGCTCTCAGACTTTCTTCTCTGCTTTTAGCATTAATCCAATGAGAAGAGTGTAAACAAAACACGAGTTATGTAGATGCCTGGAATGTCACATTTGACCTGTTAGGCTCAGGCGGAATTGCACAGATCTGAAAGGGAGCATTATGCTGATGCTTTGGAAGTGTTCTTCATAAAGCAGAGCTATACTTTTCCTACTCAGATGGGCTGCCTTAGGTGGTCAAGACATCCAGAGCTGAATGATGCACCTTTTCCTCTGCACTGAGGTTTTGAGTGGCAGCTACTAACTGTTTAAAAAAAATTATTGGAAGAAAGTCGTAGTGCTTCACTGAAGAAGGCCAGGGCCATCTGCATCCTTTATCAGAGTCTGGTGATAGCATGCCGTGTCCAGGTGTCTCTTCCCTTTCCGATAGCCACTGCTCTATGGTGAATTACCAGAGGAGGGTTGAGAGCGTGTGTTTGTGTACCACAGCTTTCTGGGGTCTCCTCTCTCACCCGTCAGCAAAGTGGAGAGTTTTGACAGGAAAGTTTAACAGCAGACAAGGTCCTTTCAGGATAGAGAGGAAGGTAATCCATAGCACAGCCCAAGTCTTTCTTCCAGCTGGCCTTTTGTGGCGACGTGAGGGTGCAGGTCGTCTGGTGTCAGTCCAAGGATTGGTCACCCAGGGAGCACCAAGGACCTTTCTCTTTGTCCTGGCCTGGGACTTACTGGTGGCAGCTCAAAGCTTGCTATGGACTCGCAAAGGATTAACACACCTTCAGGGTGTTGTCCCAACCCCCTGTCTGTAACACCTTCTTGACTCTCTGGAAAAAGCAGCACCTGAAGTCAGTACTGATCAGCAAGTTGTACACCTATCCTAAATACTACATTCGATTGGTGTCAAAGCCCCGGAAGGCTGCCTGCCATTCACACATTTCTGAAGATTCTTGCTGGTGTGTTGGCAAAGGTATGATTTCTCCAAACTGCATCATTCCTTGTATAAGAAAATGTGACAGACCAGGAGTATTACAAGGTCCTTGCCTGTGCTGTGATATGGGTGCTGATGAACTGGTAAATTGGGAGGGCAAACAAGCCCTTCATCTAGATAATAGTTTGGGTGCAGGCAGGGGATCGCAAGTTGAAGCCCAGCAGGGTGGCATGTCATGTCCTCCTTTACATTAACAGGGACACAAACATCTACTGGTGGTGAGCGGACCTCTATGAAAGGTGCAGGATTGTTTTATTTGGGGGTTGTCTCTGAAAGAATGAATTTCAGCCTCAGGGCTGTTGAAAATGGATAGGAAAGGAAGATGCCGTTGTGGAAAAATGTTTTTCCATAATTCTTGGGGGTCCTGGCATCCATCTTAAAAGTGACTTTATAACAAATGTGTGTAATACTGAGCAAATGTTGCCCTTTGTCCCAGACGACATCATGTGGTTCCTTTCCAAAGCCTGGCTTTGAAAATGCTGTTTTATTAGTTCTGGGGAGGGGGGCCTCATTGTTTCTCAGGAACAACAGCCACATGGTTGGTGTAGATGACTTAATGAGTTCTTCTTGTGAGCAGGATGACACTGAACAAGTCTTCACCGAGCTGGCAGATCGTGGGAATGGGAGGAGTGGGGATGCAGAGACTGACACTAGGAATGAGGGACCTTCTATCTCCCTTAACACTAGCCCTCCGCTTCTAACAGGCTGTGCGGTTTTTTGGAGGTGTTGAGAAGTCTGGGTTTTGGAGAACAACCTTTGCCTCAGGTAAACGGGTCACTGCAGCTCTCGTATCTCCTTGGCAGAGGATCCCTCTGAGCTGCTCAGGACAGGACTTTGTTTCCCCATGTGTTGCTCTGCTTTTGGTTGGAGGGTCCAACCTGAACTCAATCCCTTGCCCGTAAAACCTCCCCACACAGAGAGGGGGCTGCTGAAAGCACTGACTAAACCTGGCACTTTATTTCTGTTGTGCCTAACACTGCTGAAAGAACTTGCTGGAAGATTTTAAAACATCCCTTGCATTTATATAAGCAAACTCTCTTTATAATCCAAATCAGACCTGAGTGGTTTGCAGCAGTGGTTTTTATCTTCAAATAAAAGCTGCAACGTGTTTTCCAAAGTTGGGTTCCCTAGTTGTCTTTTCAGATATTTGGAGTTAAATTGCATCTTTTTGTTTGTTTGTCTTTCTTTCTTTAAAGGAGTAGTGAGTCTTCTACTGAGAGATATAATCATAAAAGGCCTTGCAAAAAACCCCCATGTGACTGGGCTCGTTGAAACACGTTTTGAAACGGTCCAGGAATGTCTGAAGCTTTATGTTGGTCTTTCACAACTTGCAACCCCATCTGGCTGCCTTGCACTTTGAAAACCTCTTCAAGAGATGACCTTTCGCCATGGTTTGTGGGGAAAGCCCACCCCAGAAGCCTGGCCATCTGGCCACGGCTCGACCTTGGTCCCAGTCACAGCTCTCCAAGCTTCCTGCCTAGAAACACTTCGTAGCGCTTTCAGGAAAGCAAATTTTGTTTGGTGTGTGTGTGTGGAGGGGAGAAGTACGGCCTTAGGAGGCAAAAACCTGCCTCGATCAGACGCTGCCAGCTGGCATACACCACGCATGTCATGGCAGCGGGTGTTTTCATCCCTGTGCTCTGAGGTCTCTACGACCGTGAGCCTTGAGGAAGAAACCTGCTGTGGAGCACGTCCAGGAGCATCTCATTTGCTTCTCCATCTCTTGATAAAGGGCTGCAGGCATCTTACGCTATTCATGTGGCAGTGAAAAGTATGTGTCTGCTCTGGTTTACTGCTATAAACTCGGCCTGCATTAATAGTGGCTGGCAAAGCCCTGGTGGGGTGTATTCTTGCTCCTGCGTTCCCCACTTCAAGCAGGAGATTGTGCCTAGTGAATTCCCCCCAGGAAACAGAGCAAAGGCAGGCAGGGAGTCTCCCAGGGCCAGCATATTCCTGCGGCAAGCAGGAGCCTGAGCTTCTGCTTGTTTACCTGCACCAGTTGCACATAAATGCCCCTGTGCAATGCCATTTGCACAGCGGGGAACTAGCAGGGTTTGTCTTCCACCAACAGTACGGAAAAATGTGTGTGCAATGCACAAGGAGAGGGGGAGTTACTGTAATTTCTGCTGATGGTATGGGTGGCTGTCCCAAAAACAAGCTCTCCTGAGAGCTGGCCGGGCTGCTGGAGAGGATGTTGAAAGCGTGAATCCCAACGTGGTCTGGGGGAGGCACAGCCCTGGCTGAGCCCTGCGCATAAAAACGAGAGGCTCATGTGAGGTGCCTGCCAGGCTTAGGAAATACCATTGTGCAGTTGAGCTTTTGCATCCAAAAGGTGATTTCTCTCGAAGAAAGAGGCTCCCCAGTGGTTGCATCCTCCTGCTCAGGGTTGTCACAGGGGCACTGTTCCGACAGTCGCAGATCTGCCCCTCCAAGGCGGCTGTCTTTGGTAAGCATATTGAAAACAGGTGGCAAAAGTGTCACTGCTGTGTCACACTATCAGTTACCTAAGTTTTGTGGGTGTTCCTCTTATGGTTGAAGGAACACAGACCCCTGGATAATTCCTGAAACGCAATACCAGCTTCTGAACCAAGGGGCTCCTGACAGACAACACTTTCCAACATCCTTTGTGGTCTCCTGCCAAAAGTACAACCCAAGGTGGTGATCTGTGCCATTTATCATGGGGTCTGGAGGTGGTTTCTGTAACAGGTGAGTGCAGAGGCAACACCCTCTTTAATGGAATTTTCTTGACTCCAGTCCCTCTTCAGACAAGCTGTAGCTTTTCAACAGGGTCGTGGAATAGGCCTTCTATACCATCCCATGCATCGTGTCTAGTGAAGATAAGACTCATCCAATGCGTATTTTAAACCGTCATGGTGTTGTCTCCAGCTTTCTGGGAGCAAAAGTGAAACCTAATGATACTTTGACATGACAAAATGAGGCATATCTGCTCTGGTCTGGCACTACTGAGTGATGGTGGTGTGATACAGGGCTTGTCAATAGAGGCAGAACATACTTCATCATGGTTTAAGGTAACAGATGTTGCTTTTTCCATGGATAGGAATGTAGCAAGTTAGAAATACGGAAATATGCCTCGCAAATAGTTGTTTCACATTGATGATATTAGTGCACTGACAGATTAATCCTCCGGTAATATCTGGGATGATGGGAAGATTGAGCGTTATCATGATCCAGCAAATCCTTAAGATGCTGACTGGTTCATCACCAGTGGAAAACCTTTTATTCCTTCCAAAGGCTCTCCAGACAACTCTAACCATTGTGATCCTGGTCCAGGCAACCAGAGGAGCTGGCCATGGGTCCGCAGCAATTTTGGTCAAGCGGTACACTAATTCCCATAAATCTGGTACGCCGTTGAGTTTAAATAACCATTGCAGAAGCTGAGCTGGTGTTTCATTAGAAGGTGTCAGTGCTGGCACTGCTGGTTAGAGTGATAAAAAGCCCCTCCATTGCCCATGTTTTCTCCTCATCATAACGTGCCTGAACATCCCGGATCTGAGAGATTTCCGCCTGACTGTTGAATTTTACATGGCAGCCAAACCGTTTCATCAATGACTTCCTCTTCCCTTTCCTTGTACAGACAACCTTTTCAAACTCGAAAGCCCCTGTTGCTTTTGTCATTAACTTTTTCCATTATTCTCCAGGGTGAAAAAAGCTGACAAATGTCTTCACGATCTTTTATTCAGTAATAAGTGTCTTCTCTGTGCAGATTTCACTGGTAAGCATATAGTCATAAACTTTTTCAAAGGCTTTTTTTTTTCTTTTAAGGAAAGAAAGGTGTGTTTCTTTTATTTTTAAGGCATCCCATGATGAACGGCTTTCAAAACCTTCAGAGAGACCGAGGAGTTCACAACGTCAGGCTGGTGCGTGTCGCTCTATGAAGTCTGTGATTACAACACTTCTAAATGACAGCAAGCAAAAACTCTAGTGGGTTGTAAAATGTTTTCCCATCTCCATTTTCAAATGTTGGGGTAAAGCAATCTGCAGTTGCAGATTCTTAGTGGCAACAAAGCAGTGAGATTATTTATCACAGAGCTTCAAAGCTTAGTTAAAAATTCTGTACTAGAGATCTGTGATTTTTGAGGTATATGTCCCTGACTAAAAGTAACTTTAAAGGCCATGGAAAATCTATCATATGACTTGTATTCTAGGCGTAAAATGTGGGCATATTTAGGTCAGTGCCTATCATGCATAAGATGTGCTTAAGCAGTTGTTAAATCAGGTGTTGAGCCTCTACGGAAAGCTGTTGCAGAGCCGCACTTGAAAAAATAGTTCTGCTTTTAAAATCCGTTTGTGCCAGATTTACAGAGAGTAAGAAACAATTGTTTCCTCACGTGCCAGGCTTGGATTTGCCTTGTTGTTTCTCAGTTATCACACTTCCTCCTCCTATTCCTGCTTCACTTTCCCTTTTACCTTCAGCTGACAAACTCCTGACTTACAGCAATATTGTGGCCTAAGTATGCACCTTAACACTGGTAGTGTTTAATGTCATTCAGCTATTGTTACTCAAGCCCTAAAGCTCAGCCTATTCTTTCTGCAGTGTGTGCTTGTCTTCCCCACCATGTGAGTTCATTGTCCAACATCTCATGTTGATGCCATAAATGAATATTTAATCCCAGGCGTGGAGGAACACTACAGCAACCCTTCCTTCAGCCGCCTTTCCTTCTCCACGCTACTCACCATCTCTGCACTTGCTGCTCTTTGGACATACTGATCTTCTCCTGATTTGGCAGATTTTGTAGAGATATTTGCTGCACGAGATATCTGGGGTACGCGTTAGTTACTTCAATGATACTAGTCATCTTTTTACCTTCCCACCCACCCCAGTTCCTTCCTTGAACTCGAATTTACTAAATTATTCTTGATGTTACAGATATCAAAATGTGGATGGTGGTAACTTCCATGTCCTGACCCTGTTGCTCATAACACATTCTGCCTTTGTTTCTGAAGTCAGCCATGCTGCCCTTGCGAAAGTCGAGGCTTTGCTTTGATTTAGTAGATTGACTCAGCTCTTCAGCCTTTCAGGCGTAGCTTTGCTACCATTTGCCTCCACACAGCACCCCTTTCTTCTCTCATTCTCTCTTTTGCATAAGGATTTTTCCATGACCCCATCATACTCCTTTTCCCTTCCATTCCTCATGTTGCAGCCCCTTCTCTGGCAGCCAGCACATACGTCCACTCTGCCAAGGATCCCCATTCACATGGATGAGCTTTTCCACAGTGCCTTGTGCAAGTGTTTGGTGGCCTTTCTTCTTTCTGTCTTTACTTCTTCTCGCCTCCTCTTCTTCCTCCTAGTGAGCCTATAAACACCACCCTCCACCGCTGGCCCCCAGCACTCCATAGCTGTACCCACGGGGATGGGTAAGGACACAGCCAGCTGGTCTCTGCTCCAGGATGGCCCATTCAAGATGGACATCAGAACCTCCTCATTCAACATGCTCCCACCAGCCTCAGGAACAAGCATCGAGTGACAAACATCTCCCACCAACACCTTCTGCTCCACGTGGTTGTCAGCTCAGGTTCAAACTGAAGCCTTTGTCTCTAAGGACTGCCGTGAGCAAGGGTTTGCCTTGACTGTGAGGATCCAGAAACAGGGATGTGCTGTCCTTGCCTGGCAGCAGAGTGTTTGGCAGCCAGGGAGACAAATCCCAGGCCCCTGTTGTGACAAGAGACCTCCTTAAAAGGAAGGTGGTGGCCTGTCTTGCCAACTATTATGAGGAAAAATGCTTCAGATGTAGCAGCTAGAGCCAGAAACAAGGGACGCTTCTGTTGTGCACTGCATGTGCGCTAGATCTGCATTAATAGAAAGGGGTTTGTTTTTGTTTTTATTCTCTATTGTTAGAAAGAAAAACATCTTCACCGTGCCAGGTAGAAGAAAGAATATGGTGAATAACTGAGGTGAGATCATTATATGACTTCATGAGTAGTCACAAACTGCTACAATTGAAGGAAACTATCATTTGCCACCTGTTGTTTAGCAGACAGGCACTGCTGAAACTCGGCTCCAGTGCAGACTTTATTGTTTCTCTGTCAAATCCTCAGAGGCTGAGATACCTCCCAAGAGACCACTAATCACTGCTGGGGTTGGGTGTTTCTGGCAGCGCTAAGTGAACCTTAAAAGGTTTGGTGGTTCAGATTAGCATCAAAGAGGCTGAACGCTTCCCCTGGGTTACAGGTCATGCTAAACCTTTAATAAAAATCCTACACTGAGTCTCAGTATGAAAGGAAAGGGCGGGCAGGCTTATTGACGGCATCTGGCATGACCAGTCCCTTACCTAAAATTAGCCAAACTCCTGGTATCCTGTGTCAGCATGTGCTTGGGCACCCAGGCATGGTCTTTCACTGAAGCGTCATCTAACCTCGGAAGACATTAGTCATTCGCTCACCGAAAACGGGGACCAACGAATACCAAGTTTCCAATGGAAAATACAAATAGGGAAAACAAGAAGCAGAAAACCACCTGGTTCTTCAGGGTTTTTCTCCCTCATTTTCTCTGTTATGGTAAAGAAAACGTCGTTCTATGGCCAGCTCAGTTGAGGACGGTCTTCCCACCAGCAGACCCTGTGGTTTGCCACAAGATGTGATTCTGCCTGATCCCATCCCTGTAAGAGGGATGTGCCGATGTCTAATGAAAGATGTGCACCTGCCCCTTGCCCATGCTGGAGTAGGGGAGAGAACGATTCACCGGGTTTCTCTCTGCCCATCCAGCCACTGGGACTTGTATAAACTTAATAGCTTTGAGACTCCCAGCCCACTGTTAAATTTGTTGCAATTTGCCGGGTGGTTTAAAAACCACTGGTGAAGAGGAGATGCTGTGCAGACAAACACATGCACTGAATAAGCCTCGTTCCTTAGGACATCACCCTAAAAATGGGAATGGTCCTAACTGGTCTGAGAGGATCTCATCAAAGATGAGGCAATCGTTTGTTCCAGAGTCCTGGGACCAAACCTGTGTGAACATCCTCGTTTGCCAGAGCCAGACAGGTGCTTGGTGCCTCCTCCACCAGAAAGCTTGGTCACAGCCTCCCTCGATTCCCTTACACACTGCCTACACATTGCGGCGTAAGGTCAGCCTGCTGCTTTCTCAGAAACCCTACCCTGGCTCCCTTTTCCTTGACACAGCACCTAATTCATAACCTCATGATTTCCCCTTGATGCCATCCCGAAAAAGTAATAATTAGCGTGTGGGAAACCAACTTACAGGAGGTTGGCAACCTCTCTCCCACATCTGACAGAGGATTTGCTCCATCCTGCTGCTCTGCCCCGTCTGCAGGCAGGCTGATCCCAGTATTGCCACTGGCGGGGTGCACAAGGTCTTCACAGGGAGGTTTTAGCACCCCATGGATCTGCTTAATGGGTGGAGCAGAAAGGATCAGGGAGAGTTGAAGCAGACCAGCCTTTCCGCTGGCAGTGAGCAGCAGCTCCTTTCTTACAGGGAACTAGCCCAATGGTGGCTGGACGGAGATCATGTCTCAGGCCCAAGCCTTCCATGAGGTTCTGACCTGACCCCCTGTAAGGTGGATCTTGGATAAGCCTTATTTTGTGTAAGAGACAGGTGGGATGAATTAGGGTGTTGTTAGCAAACCAGTTTTCTCTAGTGGGAGTGAGCTTTGTTTCCAAGTGTGTGAAAACCATGCTGGAGCTGACATTCCTGCCCCAGACATGTTCCAAGTGTTGTAGCTTTTGCTTACAAGGGGATGTGGGTCTCATGCCACTAGCAGGTGCTTGTCTTCCACCAGATTCTTAGTCTTTCCTTGGATTCCTCTGGTTCTCCCCATTTTTTCCTATTCCTGTCCTCACCTGGGTCACTCCTAAGATCTCGGTTTGTCCACCTAGCAACAGTGGAGTTCACATCAACCATACAAAGATTGTAAGGTCATCTTTCTGAGATATTGTTTCAAATCTGGGACGATGCGGGGCTGTGTGTTACAGAGAAAGTGGAGTTTTTTAGCTTGCCCTGGATGGAGCAGCACTAGCTGGCCTAATCGTTTGCTGTGTAAGGAGTGAGTTACAAACTCATTCTAAGTGAATCACATAAACAGGGAAAATAGGCTTGAAAGGGAATGTGACCTTGCTCATACTGCTCTCCTCAGCTGCATCTAACTTCTCCTGGCAGAGATTTCACTATCTGAATAGACAATCTTCCAGAATGTATTGGGGGGAATGGAGTGAGCAGTGAGAACCTCTCTGAGTGCAGCTCTTTGGCTCAATTTGCAAGAGTGGCCCACACAAGCGCCCAGTTGCCTTAACAAGGCAAGCAACTGTAATTGGTGGCTCCTGTTAAGGAAAACAAAGAGGAGTTAAGAAGAGACTATTTAGGGGGAGGTTACAAAGCCAATAGGATGGTATGAGAGTAGCAAGGGTTTGTTTGAGACTTCAGGAACCTTGGGAAAGTAGAAGAAAGTCTAAGTGGTCATATCAAAGGCCCTGTGAGCTGGAGGAGAAGACAGAAGCTCCTGGAGGTTAAAGCAGTGGCTGGTGTTTGCTGGGTGGCTGCGTTGTGTGGGGCACTCAGCCCTGGTCTGTGGGGACAGAGCGGTGCTACAGGATGAGCTGCCTGTCCAAAGCCCAGCACCCAGCCTCACAGCCTGGAAATGGGCTGGAAAAGGCAGGGTGTTTTCGATGAACCATGCGGAGAGAATCTTCAAATGGGCAAAAGCCTCAACCATTTAAACTCGAGGGACCATGGACTAAGTGGGTATGCGAAAAGAAGAAAATTAATCAGTTGTTAAGATTCCAGAAAAAGAAACTTTGTTAATAAGATAAAAATTTGGAAAAGTTTCATTTTTAAGACTGAACTGGGCAAAACTGGTATTGCCTAAGTGTGGCCAGATGCTTTCTCTAACAGAGATGGTACAACTGCTGGCTACTGCGTGCCGAGAAAGGAGATAGCGAGTGGAAGAGATAAGGGTGGTGCTTCATGCTAATGGCAACATTAGCCGTTTTACGATGAGGGGTAACTCGGAGCAGACTGTATGTAGATCAATGCACTAATTAGTAAAGCCCAAGAGGGAGTACTCTGTGCACGCCTGTGTGTATAACCGCCTGCCTCATCAAACAAGACCTGGGACGGATGTCTCTCTACAGGCTTATTTGCAACGTGTGAAAGGAAAACTGTATTTGCCTAGAGAATTTAATTCTAGGACACATCTGTGGAGATTGCCTGCAGGCCACAGACAAGTCTCATGAGAGTTTCTAAGTGTGCTGGATGATTATTTCCCAGCAGAGGATGCATCCATCCGGCACATGCTGTCTCCCTTTCAGATTCACGGTGATGGGTAAAGAAGAATTTGTTGCTGAGCTACTGGCAGTTATTTGCCTCGTTACAATCAATGTAAGCAAAGTCAGGACAATCACAGCTAGTATATATAAATTCAGATTTTCAGAGAGACTGATTTTCCCCAAACTGAAGAAAGTACAAATTTCAGTTTGTCCTGAAGAAAACTCAGACAAATTTAGTGAAATTCAATTGAAAAGTGAGTAGCTGAAGGGGAGTTTAGCAGGTGGCCAAAACCTGTAGTTAAAATAGAGGGCAGTTTTACATTGCTGTGCGTGACAATTAGGTTGAATGTGAACACTTAAGGATGGGCAATGTGTGCGTGTGTGTGTGTGTGTGCGTGTGTGTGTATGTGTTAAATGGGTTGAAATCCTGCTACTTGCTAGACCTTAGGAGAAAGGGGTTACTGCTAATGACTGGCAAGTAGCGGGTCCACAAAAGTAATCTCCAAGACCACTTTTTTTCAACAGTGAACTTGAAGTAAATATAAAATTGTTGTATAAATCTTGGAGCAAATGACACGGGCCTTATCTCCAAAAGGAGGTGCTGTGTCTCAGATGTCCACAAGTCCCAAGAAGGATCCGGCAGATAAAATGTATTAATAGCTCTGTGCAGGCTAAACAGGGTGCTGTGGGTGGAGAGCCAGAGGAGCAGTGAGCAGGTGGTTTATCCTTCTTATTGGGCGGAGTGATGGCCACTGAACTCCTCTGGGTAGCTCTGCAGTCTGTTTTCAACAAGATTTTTAAAAAGAGAGGGGACTGAGCCAAGCTGAGTCATGGAAAACAGCTGGAAAAAAACTGCATCCCGCCTCCCCTGGCAATTTCAACCAAGTTCAGCTTTTGCTTTCCCTTCCTAGGACCCAGCCCCGGGCTGAGCCATGCCGACGCTGGGCTCCAGTTATACCCTGGCATGGGGTGATGTGTTCCCAACATGGGGTTACTGACTGTTCTCTAGGCACAGCAGGATCCTTTGGGATAAAGGGGGCCTCATTCCTGCAGAGATAATAATGCAACTCAACTATGGGCTTTATGTCCCTCTCCGGACCCCTATTCCTGCCTTCCTGCCAGCACCAATCTTTTCTTGGTACATACCTGTAGCACATCGCACGCTTTTCTGCCTCCAGACAAAACACCCAGGCATTTTCCTGGAGTCCCTAACATCCTGGCCACAGCCACATGCTGTTTGAGAGGAGCAAGTGACAACTGGAGGGGTGCCCCGGCCCTTGGAGGGCTGCAGAGCTGGCTGGAGTGAGGTTGTGGTCCTGCTTCTGCTGGGTGAGGAACAAGAGGTGACATGTGCACACATCTATATCTATTGCCGCAGAAATGTCAATGCCCCCAGAGCTTTGATTTTTTTAATTTTTTTTTTTTTAATAAGGCTAAACCCAGGAGCAAAACTGAAGCACTCACAAACTGGTGATCCCCTGTTATCGCTGTTGACAAGGAGCTTAGTAACAAGCGTGAGTCAGTGGGGCAACATGTGCGTTTTCTGTTAGCATTGGGAGGAACCAGAAATGAGGTACCTAGCTCCTGTTTCTGTGTGAACAGTCAGCTTCCCGCTCCTCTCCCCTCCCTCCCCACCATGAGACATTTTGGTTTATGATCCTGGTTTTACGAGGTGGAGACCAGATTGGTAAATTCAGCCTAAGAGCCTATATGTTTTAAAAGAGATCGGATTCCAAGAGATATTGAGATATGTGGAACCTTTGTTGCAGTCACTGTGAGCTGCTGATGTTCTGCACCTCTGCAAATCAAGGTACTGCTGCTTCTAGTGCCAAAATACAGATTTAATCTGTATTAGGGCCTCCAGCTTTCAGACTGCTGGCCACCAGGGATAGACCTTAGTCTCTCAAGGCTTTCCAAGGGGCTTTTTCATTCTTCTTTGAACATGGCAGTAAGAAGGCTCCTAGCTCCTTCACCTGCTCCAGACGTGACCCTCTGCCCCACCAGGAGCTCCAGGACTGAAACACAAAATATCTGTATTTGTCACCAATCGGTGTCGAGGCTGGGAAATGCTTTCTAGAGGGTGGTGTGCCAGACTACTTGGGGAAGGGTGCATCCCTCTGTTTTTCCTCAGAGGAGGATGGGAAAATGGAGTAGAGCAGTCCTACTACAGCTTCCCCTCTTTCTCATCTGGAACTTCAGTCAAATCCAGCAAAAGGAGGTAGGAGCTGCTGCCTGAACTGATGACCACAAGCTGGTTGCTTTTATTGGGCTGGGGAACTAACAGGTCTGTGTGTTTATGACAGTGCCATGTGGCACAGCATACCTAACAGGGCAGCTCAAGCCTCTCCGCTTCCATCCAGACCAAGACTGCGTCTGGCTCATAGCTCTGCAGACTTGGGAATTAAAGGACACAAGTGAAAAAAATAGCACTCTTCATGCTGAGGCCTGGCAGAGTCGAATAATGAGGTAACCAGAAGTGTATGAAGACAGAAAACCTGCACGGCCTTATGCCTTTCTGCAAACAACCTTTTCCGGTAGCACCTGGCACTTCGCTGCAGGCTGGAAGAGAAACTTTGGTGCTGGAGCAGAGCTTTTGGCTTTCGGAGCTGGGGAAGAAAATCCAGTAAAATTGAGTGGACGTCTTGTGGGAAGAGACCAAGAAGTTGCTGAGGGCATCGGGGTTGTGGGAGGCAGAAGAAGGAAATGGGCAGCACGGGGCTGCTGAGAGGTGGTGGGTCTGTGCACATGACACTGAGTGTTGCTCACGCAGACATACCTATTACAGTAGTCACGTTGGCTACCACTAGCCATGGGGCTGCACAAGCAGGTTGCAGAGTGCAGGCTGACTGCCCTCACATTTACTCACCTTCTCCGGCCGGTTTTGCCACAGATGTGGGGGTTTTGTGCTGCCTCAGCTGCAGGGAGGGCCCAAGCCAGACGGCTTATTACCGGCCGGGCTGTGTCCCTGCCTGCAGCAGCGGTGCAGGGACAGGAGGCAGGCATTGCCGTGGGGCAGCCGAACGGCCCTTGGGGCTAACGGGACGTGGCATTATGGTCAGGTCAGACGGGGCAGGAGGGGGGCTGTGCTGTGCTGTGCTGTGCTGGCGGGGCTCTGACACGGGAGGTGTTTCGGGGAGGGGGTGACACTGCTGTTGTATGGAAGCAGGCGCGATGGTGACGAGGGTGAGAAGGTGCCGGTGTGAAGCGGGTCCAGCCCCACCATGACAACCCCGGCCCCCGGGGATTTTCCCCGCCGCTGCAAAGTTTTGTCCCGGGTCGGACGGGAACGGGCCCGCAGTTCCCCCGGAGCCGCGGGCCGGGCGGGCGGGAGGAGCGCGGCCGCCCCGGCCCCTCCCCGCCGCCCGCCTC